>CM052316.1:8977720-9101046 GCA_028455605.1 Lasioglossum malachurum | reverse complement strand
GAATAATGCAATGATCGAGTACAATTCGAGAAACACGACGTCACGCGTTGCTACCGCTACAACGGCCATCGTTAAACGCGAATTAATGTTTACACTTATAGACGGCATACGAGTTCTACAGATTAGTCGTTTCACGTTATGTAACACTAGATTATATATCCACGGTATACAATATACAATATTGTCCGGTAGATCTCCTCAATTCGCTTATTACATAACAAGATAAATGTGTGTGAGAGTATTCGTAATGGATCTTCTAAAATATAATAACTAGTGTCGCAAACACGTTAAATACTAGCGAGATGTCATCGAAGTGGTCTATGTTTTTAAACGGTGTTTCGTTACGTGTGTCTGCCATAAACGCTCAGTTATGTTCACATTTTGTTAGACGCCTTGTGTACGCAGGGCGACGATGATAGCCGGACAAATTCACGTAAGCAGGATTTTTGTGCGAAAACAAATCAACGTTGTGCGATGTTTTTCGTTTCTTTCGCGTTCTCAAGAAAACGGAAAATAAACATTTCTAACACGATACAAGAGTGCAGCGAGACGTTCGAGAACAGCGGAGGCTATTCTGTCTGCATCGTCATTGGCTGCTTCGCAAAGTGGTGGGGACAGAGGCGTGACGCTAAGGGAATCACTATAGCGAGACTCTGCGGAGGAAACGCGCCGTTTGTTAATATGTCTGACCATTGCTCGCTGATTCTACTTCAAGCGAGAAAAGAAAGTAGTATAATCCACGTTTCAGCAAGTTTGCTAGACTTTACACGTAATTTCAGAGTACTCTACTCATAGTTTGTACACTTAAATTCAGTTTTCTCGAGAACGAAATCTCCGCGAGAATTTCACTACACACTGTTAATTTGTTTTGGCATAGATCATCAACTACTTCATGCTTTGTTCCACCTCTACGTCGCACGCTACGCATATAATTCTTTGTTTCGTGTAAGATATTCTATTGTATATACGCACAGTTACGAGTACGTTAAACAGTTACACGGCTAGAATGTTTTCTTTCCCTAGGTAAAACAGAACTTTCACGACCGCCGCACGTCTTGCGATCGAAGAAATCAATTATACAAATACTTGGTTTCTGGAGTGGTCCAAAATTGTGAGTACGCGATGAAAGTTGCGGTATTTTGACTAGATGTAATGATGTAATAATGTGAAATAAAAATGTTTATTAATTTTCTTAATAATTTTAACAAGTTGGAAATTATCCAACGGTATTTTTCAATTTTCTAAATGTTCTCGAATGATTTTTATAAAATCTGCAATCTAATTATACATTTTGTCGTAATGTAAAAATGTTCTATGTTGACTAATGTGTTAATCGATTCACATATCAATGGATGTAAATACAAATTATAAATTGAATTTCTCAACTGAAATTCTTAATTTATACAATAAGTATCTCTCCTCTGAGTGGCATGTGAAAATTTTCCAGTTGAATTTAACAAATTAGTCTCCACTATAATTTAATTACTGTATATTCTCTCTCACTTAAGATAACTCGATTAAAGATCCACAAAACATTCCAGTAGATCTGTGACAATTTGCAGTCACTCCGAAATTTTGATTCGCAAACATTTGCAAGCTACTAAATGAATCAACGGCGATCTCCGTCGCATTGCCATGATTTGGGACCACTCGCGCGTATCATTTCTATAAACAATTTCGGACAGACGGACCGGCTTGAAAGTTGCGACAGTCGCAGAACAAGAAAAACTGTATAATAAAAATGTAGCCGGGAAAGAACGGTTACGATGAACTTTTTCCTGGTCCCATTTCTCAAGCACTATCGTTATCGGCGTTTCTTATCACTCAGTGTCCTGTCCCCTTTGCCTTTGTTAGAACAACCCACGTCTCCTTAGAATTTCCCGACACGTTCAATCATAGCCCGAGATTTTTGTACTCGTGTTAGAGTGATCTGTTTTGTTGCAACTTTTAACAAAGTTTTCGTCGTTTCGACGTCAGCCTTAAATTTTGCACGAACCGGTGCGGCGCGGCGGAGAAATGTACCTACTCGCATTAGAATTGCGTCACCGAGAAAAAGAAATGTTGTATAATAAAATTGTGATTAAAACTCGTGTCCCCACTCTACCTTCCCCTTCTACGACGCTATTCCCCCACGCTTCAGCCCGGTCACGTGACGCCTTCCGTCACCGGCAGAGAGAGGATAACTTTTCCCCTCGATTCGTGTTACCCTCACCTGGCGACTCTGATCGCGGGCGTTTATGTGCTCTTACGCTTTTAACAAGTTTGGAATAGTTAGAATTGAATAAAATTTTATATTCCTGGCAAACCATTAGGTGAAACAATCTCTCTCTCTCTCGAACTTTTTGAAACATATATTTGCATTTTGTAGAATTAATAATCAGAGTTATATTAAATATTCATTTATCTAGTTCACCATTCTGCCGGTGTCGCAATTCTTATGCAAAGTTGTAATGAAATTAATAATTTATTCTTCGTGTTATTGTCGAGTAGATCGGTCGCTTTTTAAACATATTCACTGCCCCTCGCAGTCGGAAATATTATGTTCTAGCACCACGTTTCTTACATTTCCCTACCATTACAGGAATATCATTAAAATGGTCTATTAGAAGAGTTACTACACGAGATAGAGAAAAGTTATAATGTAAAAAAATGTGTGTTCAATCATCAGGATACAACACTGATTTTCTTAAATCTGACAATGTATTATGGTTCATTCTTTCGTGAAAATGATTATTAAGTTTGAACAGTTCATTTTAGAATCCAAAAGGAATTCCTTCGAGTACTAATTAACGTGCTAAATAAATTAATAAGATAATGTTTGTTGAAGAGCCATTTTACACTAAATCCATCATTTTTGTATCTATTTCCTTTCAATTATAACATGTAGAGTATCAAAAATGGAAGAAAGTAATTTCATTAAGAAATTTCACTTAGAACTTCAAAGAGATAAAAATTCTCACTGAATCTATTGAAAAAAATGTTCAAACTTCTTTTCTTTTCGTTTCAACTTTAAAACATCGTTATTTTATATTTATATTAATTTATATTAATTATTTGTTTAAAAAGTCATCGTTGCAGTATAAAAATATTGGCAACATATTTATTGTATTAGATGATTGCATAAGTTCGTACCCGATTTTCATGGATGTCGGAAACTGTACTGCACTTTTCTTTAAAGAAGAAAAAATTAGATAGTCATAATTCTTTTCTAATTGTAGAATTGATTAATGTATAATTGATTAATAAAGCTGTATTATTTCAAATTTAACCATTGAATTTTATTTTCAAAACTTATGCAATAATCTGATATAAATCTGTTGGTTTGTACGATTGTTTCCAATTGTAGAGACCGCAGTAGAAAATAATTGCTGCAGGAATCGAAGTACAAAAATGATCGATTCGTGAAACGATCTATCAAAACGATATGATTAGCAAAGGCTGTGCAAAATTTAAGACTGCAATGTACATTATGCCGCATTACCGAACAATCATACCTAAAAGTGTGATCACAGATGGACAGAAGGCATGTATAGCTGCCCTGGAATGAATTGAGCCAAAGAGGCCGCATGCTACCTATTGTTTCGAACAAATGGTGGCGTAGAGGCTCCCTCAAGCACTTGTCTTTCATATGCCAGCCGGCCCTAGACGCTCCTCGTTTGGATCAATTCATTACGAGAGATCTATAACATACAATATATTTATACACACAGTCAGGAGATACGTTGCTACGATAACTATTCATTAATAAATAGAATCACGAAACCAACTACTGTATATGTATACGAGTTTTACCACATATCGTGTATTTACAATGAACGCGTTTCCATTTTACCACGTTTTTGTTCTTATAATGCTCCTCGTGCAGTGGAACGAGAAAAGTGTACTTTTTTAAATTTCTTGTCACAATCAATTTCTCATTTTCCAGGAGTACGCAAGTTTCAGAGTCATTTGTTTGTCGTCTGTTAGTAGACAATCGATAAGAATATATTTTTTTATTCTCAGCCACTCGATTTTGCTAAACTACGTGCAATTTGATGGTTCGAGTTGTGTGCTTGTACGTATTCAAATTTCAATTTTCGAATACGAGTTCGATGCAATGTTTGATAAATTGCTCTGTCATCGTTTAAACAATACTATCATTGTTGTCTTATAAGCAAAAGTAGCGGATTTTTTAAATATTTAACATAGTTGTAATTGCTGTTGCTTCCAAGAACTATATTTGGCAATCCAGGACAAATTTGATAAAGTTTAAAATTATTATCGAAAATTAATATCAGAAATTGTTTAATTATAGATGTAGTATGTTGAATTTCAGTCGTATCTTCGTCGCCAAACAGGAGTTCTTATTTTTACGTGACAGCGTTTACATTTCCCTTCACACATAGGCGTTCTACACTCGATTAATGTTTAGTATAGTTCCACCTTGGCTCTCATGTTTTCGCCAAAAATGTAAATTTAGAAGAATCACAACATATTAATATTTAACGACTAGAAAACCGGAACAAGATTACTATAACATTACTCAAAAATTAATAAATATATGTTAACAGATATTGCTGAATTGAAGTACAAGCACATGAGGCTCGTCTCCGTATTTTCTCGTTCCCATTGACAAAATAATAATAATAATAACAACATTGGAACGGTAGAAAATTCTCATTTACACATGCAAAATTATAAATTAAAAAATAATATAATGCACACACTCATATATATATATATATATATATATATATATATATATATATAAACTTCGTATTCATATTCTCATCATTTCTTTGATTTAATTAAATGTTATATATTATTTATTTCCATGTGTTGGTTTTACTTTTTATTAAATTAAAATTTTTACTAATTTTCATTTTATATCAAAGCCAAGTGAAAACGAATTTTAATGCCAAGCTTCTTCAATAAAATTGCTAAAAGCTAATAGGAATAATTTTACATTATAATTAAGAAATTGATATTAACGAAATTGTACGATATGCATATATCTTCTTATAATTACTAACTTTTCATACTCTTCATCGCTTTTCTTGCCCAAGTATGTAATTGCTATTATCTCGCCGTAATAACTCTTTTACATCGAGCTAGTTGAAATCATCAGCGCAAACCTCTTCGCAAAATCATGACGACGACCATTATCAACATTAATATAAACAGCTTACTTCGTATTCATTTAGCTCCCACGATATACATGTTTTTAGCCATGGTTTCAGTCACATCGATAGATTTTATCCTACCCGCTACATTATATATATATTATTATTCTTCAAATATTCATTGTGTTATGAAAGTTGTGTGTTACTTCAGTTATGGACTGTTCGAATGCACTCACGAACCTGTGCAGGTTTGAATCTCTCACTGCTTGTATTCTTTCAGTCTTCAAAACTTTAGCTTCAACTGTTTTTCACAGAACAGGCTTCAAAGAGAGAATTTGAATATACATATTTGTTTCTTAAATGAGTCCTGTGAGCCAACTTGCTGCAGTAAGGAATATAAATAGAGCTTTTAATAAAAATAGAAAACACTCTTTAAGAAAATAGAAATCTCATTCTGCAACCCCACCTATCAAATTAAAGAACTGTATAGTGATTCTCTTTTCCGCGAAATGGATTCGAAGGAATTCTGTGTATCGTTTGTATAATATATAAAAAACAGTCGACTCATGGAAGAATGAAGTTGGAAGAATATACAAATATATGGGGTAAAAAGAATGGAAGGATTTCCTTGACCCTTGTGCACTGTTTAGGCTCGTTTTAGCCAATTGCAAGCCTTACTTCTTTTCATTTATAGCGAATTAAAAACAATTCAATTGAAGTGGAAGCAAAATATCCTTAACCAAGTCGTGTTTAATGCAAATAGTTATCAACATTGTCATAAATTACGATATAAATGTACGAATACCTGTTTTTTACTGTATATCGTACACTCCTGTAAATTAGTACTTGTATATTTTCTATGTTGATAGAATATCACGATCTATTCGAAATGAAGTGAACCTTACAAAATGTGCAAAATGCATTTAATGCGTTTATAAAATGCATAAATATTTTGTACACATATACTGTGCACTCGTTGTTACATATTACAACGTTCAAAACTTTAAGAAATAGTATTAACTAGGGGTGTGCGAGTACCCGAAATTTCGGGTTCGGGTCGGGTCGGGAAATTTGTTCGGGTTCGAAGTTAAAGTTGGGGCAAGTCTGTGATTAAAGCAGCGATAAATAACTCTGTGCATACTAACCCTTCTGCACTCTGTTTTCCCCGATAATGCGATATTTGAAATATGATCTTTAAAACCACTGTCGCTGCTACAGCGACACGACTGTTTTGCTTACTAATATAGTGCTGGAGTTGTTGGTGTACTATATGAATCACTAGGCTGGAGTGCTAAGGGTTAAGATGTCCAATCATTGGTTGTAATAATATTTCGATTTGTAGTAAACACCGTTTAGTAAACGCTGATTTGATCGCAGACTTGTCCCAACGTTAACTTGGGGTACCCGAATATTGCAAACTTTCGGGATCCCGACTCCACCCGACCCGAAGTTTATAAACTTCTGGGATCTCGACCTGACCCAACCCGATCATTGCCCGACTTAATCCGAGGCTCGGGTACCCGCACACCCCTAGTATTAACCCATTTAGGCCTATCGTACCACATACGGTACATTGAAAATAATTTACTGACATACTCAAGTTTCATATAACTAATTTAACAACAAATAAAATAAACAATGCCATAAAAATTGTGCGGGGGAATTCGCCAAAGAGTGAACATTTATAACTAGACTGCGGATCTTTATGAAAAATAAAAACTTACTACTCGAATTGCAGCGAGATTAAATAAATATTTAATTTCTTGCTGAATATGTTCAACAGGGTGAAAATAACTATGTTTAAATTCTTCAAATTCTTTTACTGTCTTAAATTAGACTTGTCCATTTTTATCATAAATGCATTAAATCCGCAGCCTATTTATAACGAAAGTATCAAATTCTGACTGAAACAATTTCGGGACTAAATGGATTAATGCATGAATGCATGAAATTAATGCATGAAAATCGTTGGCTGTCAACAAAAATGATCAACTGCACGAATGCTGACGCACGCCGAAACAGTGCACGCAGGTTGAACATCGGAGCGCGAGCATAGTAAAGTTTTGAATGGACGGCGATTGTTTGTTTCGGTGTTGATCACAATCTCCTAAATGTTTCCTTTCGCATTGAATGCGGTTCTGAGTGCGAGCTCGCTCCATCTCTAGTCTATTATAGCCAGCAATTAGGACGCTCTTGATAGTGAGACAGCGAGTGATGCGATTTCTTGCAAGAAGTGACAGCAACGGGGTCACGAAAGAATAATAAGCAGGTACGTATCCGAGCGTTTGCACAAAAGCGTATCGTTCACAAACATAATCTTTGTCAACGCTCCGATGCAGTTTTAGGAAACTTTATCGCGAGAAGCTTCCCAAGTTATGCTGACTTTTTGATGAACTGCTGATAGGTAAAAACAGATCGATACTGTGCGCATAAGACCGCAACGACCGAAGTGAAAACTTCTATGGCGATTGCAGATCTGTCTGTTTCTCGTTCCCCCGAGTTTAACTGAATAGCGTTTCACCTCGGAGCGTGACGGATCAGACTCATTCATTGCCCAGCACATGAGTACGCGGTGCGCCTAAAGAAGTTTTCACATCCATAATACTCGTCGAGCTGAGTATGCCGGTACTCTTTGACAAATGACTGGACTGCGGATGTCTATGCAACTTGATGTTTATACACAGTTGTTTCTTTCTTAAACATGTTGAAGAGTTGATAGTATTGCAACAGTGTCTTGAAATTCCTTAAACGGTTTTACGAATTTTTGTTATAAATGCATAGAATCCGCAGTCTAATCTTGCGTCAGTCTCGATAAGCCGAGAGGTCAGTCTACGCAAGAGCCCAAAGATGCTGGTACTCTTTGACGAATGACTGGTCTGCGGATGTTTATGCACACTTGTTTCTGTTCTTAATCACGTTTACGTTGACAGTACTACAATTTTTGTTATACATGCATAGAATCCGCAGTCTAATCTTGCGTCAGTCTCGATAAGCCGAGAGGTCAGAGTCTACACAAGAGCCCAAATATCTGATAGTACCATCAAGAAGTCGGCACGAAAGGGAGCGGATCTATCCGGGCAAAACGCAACGGTATCCGTCGCAGGTGAGCTGCGAGTCAGTCTCAGAAGCGCTTCAGAAGAGGCAGCAAAGAGGAAGAAGAAGAAGAATTGTTGAATTGGACGGCGCGCGATCGGTTCGCGTCGTGGAGAACGCTCCCGTGAGTATCCCGTGAGTATCCTGTGAGTATTCCATAAGTATCCCGTGAGTTCTCGGCTTTAAAGCTCGTAGACGTCTCGGCCGTTGGGTCTGCCCAGTTCCCTGGTGGACCTGCAGGACGCCGGGCTGGTGTACGAGTGGATGATGTGGACCCTGAAGCGGACGTCGCTGGTGTTCCTCGCAGGATCGCCGCGTGTCCTCCTCGAGAAGCTGACCGTGGTCTTGCAGCAGCAGTAGTGGAACAGCTTGACGTACGCGCTGCGAAAGTGCCTGTCGGCCACGCAGTAGAGGAGGTTGTTGAAACAGGACTTGGAGAGTGCTAACCAGGCGAGGTTGTAGAGGACACGCGCTCTCATCGGCCAGAATGAGTTCAGGCAAACGGCCACGCCGAACGGTAGCCAGAACATCAGGAACATAACGCAGCTATACATGTTCGCCTTGGTCAGCTCATAGTCCCATGAGAACGCGACCGGAGGCTTATACGAACCCCTGGTGGCGTGTCGGACACGGATCACCAATTTCGTGTAGAAGACCGTGGTCGTTAACGTCGGGCCGCCCAGCAGCACAATCGCCACGATTACCTGCTCCCACGCTATCCCGGTGAAGCGACGTCGACAGAAGTCCGGCCCGTTGTCCAACGACGATTCCCGCACCACCGCCATCACTGATAGCAGCCAGATCGAGATGATCGTGATTGTCACGCGACTCGGTGTCAAGGTCGCGTATCTGCAAACCGGAGATTTTTTATTTGTAGATACATATGCAGGGATGTAACGTGCAGGGGAAACAGGAATATACAGGGAGTCCCAAACACGTTGTATTATGTATATTTCCTTGAAGGGGGCGATTCCTGAGGTCAAGTAGCTTTTTACTCGATAATGAAGTTCGCGCCTCACGCTACAATTTAGTCCACCTCAGATAAACTGATATTCAGTGCTACCAGGGCTACGACGATCAATTTTGAGCAAGTCGATAGCGCCGGTCACTGGTGACCACCACTGTTTGCATCATAGCGCTCGGTTACGTTTACATCAGTTCGAGAGCCAGCAGTTACATTCAAAACATCTTTTTCGTCTCTTTTCTTTGCGGTCATGCTCTATCCTTGTCTACTGAGGTGACTTCGTCAAGTTCAAGAAACCGACAAGCGAACGATGGGGGAAGAAGTAGAGCTACTGTAATTTTAAACAGGCGGCCAACTTCTTAAATCCATGACGCTCGATTGACAGTATAGTCGGATTATCCCGGGCTTGGTGACGTATACAGTCAACGTGAGCGGATTATTCCACTTACGGATGCAAACGGATTAATATTATGACTACAGAACCCGTTAGAATGACGCATTTCAGATTCTCTTGTGTGGGCACGATATATTTATTTATTCAGACGTGTTTTGTGAGAAAACGTCTCCCAACGTTCTATAAGCTGGTGGATTTCCATTTTGAAAAACTGGCGTGGTTTTTATTCCAAAGATCCCGATGTCTCGAAAAATCAGACGAGAACTTCCGCAATCATCCAATAAAATCTTCACTGAAGATATTTCTACGCAACGAACAGTGAGAGAAAATTTGTGAAAAGATCCCGACAATTCCTGGCTCATGGATCATTTTAAATCCCGGGTCAAACGTGATTCGTCATGCCGAGGATTAAACCGTGTACCACATGTGTCCGGGGCAAAGAAGCGGAAACGTTTCACTCCGCCCACTACTGAACGCTATTGGCGCTAGACCAAGGTAGTTTCTCTCGGAAAAAATGTTCCACAGGATATTTACGATTATCCGCGACACGTAAATCATCGGGGTAATGCAATTGGTCGAACTTCCAGCAAATGTTTAGTGTCTCCCGCCGCCTTTCTGTAAACTCTTCCCCACAAATTCTTTCTCTCAACAGTTTCACTGGTTGCCCGGGTCCGCAATAATTCTCCTTCGCGTCCGCCACTAATTTTCTTTAGCGTTTCTTACCAATTCTGTTTAGCACCTCCCATAAGTTCCCCGCGGGCCTTCCCCATCGTGCCTCATTGGCCCACCCCACTAATTTCCCTTGGCCCGCCCACAAACTTCGAAATCGCTTGGCGAACCTATACATGCACAGTCGGCCGTTTGACTGTCGCGTCGCGAAATTTCTAGCGTTCGAGACATATAATCAGAAACTTGATTGATCGATAAACAGTACGGTTCTGCGAAGCTACGAAAATGTTGTAGAATCAACAGGAACGTTGTGGAATCAACAGGAATGTTCTGGAATCAACAGGAATGTTCTGGAATAAACAGGAATGTTCTAGAATCAACAGGAATATTCTAGAATCAACAGGAATGTTCTGGAATCAACAGGAATGTTCTGGAATCAACAGGAATGTTCTGGAATCAACAGGAATGTTGTAGAAGCGACATGAATGTTGTAGAAACGACATGAATGTTGTAGAAACGACATGAATGTTGTGTAAACGACAGGAATGTTGTGTAAACGACAGGAATGTTGTAGAAACGACAGGAATGTTGTAGAAACAACAGGAATGTTGTAGAAACAACAGGAATGTTGTAGAAACAACAGGAATGTTGTAGAAACAACAGGAATGTTGTAGAAACAACAGGAATGTTGTATAAACGACAGGAATGTTGTAGAAACAACAGGAATGTTGTAGAAACAACAGGAATGTTGTATAAACGACAGGAATGTTGTATAAACGACAGGAATGTTGTATACACGACAGGAATGTTGTATACACGACAGGAATGTTGTATACACGACAGGAATATTTTAGAACAGGCTCATTTTAGAACCTCCGAAAAAATTATACAATTTACAGGGACATTTTTGAACTTCTGAAAAGATTGTAGGATTTACAGGAACATTTTTGAACCTCCGAAGATATTGTAGTGTCCACAAGCTCATTTTGAAATGTTCAAAAAAATTGTGGAATCTAGAAGAAACGTTCTAGAAGCTCCGAAAAAATTGCACGATTCACAGGCTCAATTTTGAACCTCCGATAGAATTGTAGGATCTAGAAGAAACGTTTGGAATTATTTATCAATCATGATACTGTGTGCTTTATTCAGAGATCGTATGTACTCCTCGAGAAATTAAAGTGGTCACTCGCGTGTGCTTCATAGTTATACAAGAGTGTACATAAGCCAGATGTTTGAACGTCGTCCCGGGTAATTTCTGACGTTCGCGAAACACAACCAGAAACTCGATCGATCGATAAACGACACGGTTGTGCCGGGCGCAATCTATGAGAGTTACGATTGCTGAGTTAGTTCGCTTCGTTAACGCATCAATGCGGAATTTAATGAGCTCCGGCGACTCTGAATTGGTTCGTAAACGCACTATTGTTTTCGGCGCTGATGAAGCGCGGTACTCACCACCGGGGATTCGGATCGTTATTGCTCCCAGACGACGAATTACAAAGATCGATTCCCCCGCGTCCCCGAGCAAAAAGAATCCCTACATAATGCCCAATAATTTAGGGGTATAAATCCATCGCCCCTGGAGCTATCAACATTAATTTTTATGATTTTCTGTATAACGCGATCTGTATTATCTGCGTTATCAAACTACATTACGATGATTTACTGAAATTGCACGCTCGCTATAATTCTCCTGCAGAATAATCGCATTTGTGAGCGCATGAATATTTTGTGTATGTTAGTATCCACTACGGAATTATGGTGGTCAAGTTTGAAGAGTGGAGGAAAGATAATTGTATTTAAAAATCAATTTCAAAGGGAAATTACACGCTCGATAAGCTAGTAAGTAATGTCTAAAGAAAAGATTTTACTCTTGTAAATTTTATCTTTATTCTTGAGACTTGTGTTCTCTCAACTCTAAAAAAATATTTCACAATCAAGTTTGCTGTGGAAGTTGTATTTGTTCTCCAAGAAATATTTTGTAATTTCATCGGGTAAATTAAAGCGTCGAGAAGGCATTGGAAAGTGGCGTAACAAGCATCTGGAACGTTTCCTGAGAAAAAGGTGCACAGACGTAGGAAATTTAACATCGGCAAGGAACACCTTTCCGTGTCCCCTTAAACTTCGCCGGGAAGCCCCGTAATCTCTCCGTATTGCCATGGGCAACAATAACGCTTGAAGTCACGACATCGCCTCTGTTAATGTTCGCCGAAGCAAACGGCGAAGCGGACCTGCTAACAATCGATGCAACGCTCCTCTCCGACCTAACAATTTTCTCTGAAAAGCTGGCCGTCCCTTTGAGGACCAAGATATTCCAATCAGGGCATGGTCGCTGTATCCAGTGGACACCTTCGGTCAATATTCAGAACCTAGAAAAAATCTTAGGGTCTACCGGGACACTATAGAAAGCACGAAGAGATTGTACGATCCGCAGAAATGACCTCGAACCGGTGAAAAAATTGTACCGTCTATAGAAAGACTTCAGAGCCTACGAGAAAGATGAAAAAAGTTATATGGGTGTTGAAGAAAACATTTTAGAACCCATGAAAAATATTGTAGGGACTACAGAAACATTTACAGACCTTCGACAAAATTACGAACGATCTACAGGAACATTTTTGAACCTACGAAAAAATTGTGGGGTCTACAGGAATATTTCTGAACCTCTGAAAAAATTGTAGAATCTAGAAGAAACGTCTTAGAACCTTCAAGAAAATTGTAGAATCTAGAGGATACGTTTCAGGACCTTCGAAAAAATGTAGGATCTAGAAGAAACGTTTTGAAACCAACGAAAAAATTGTATGATCTACAGGAATATTTTAGAACCTCCGAAAAAATTGTAGAATCTAGAAGAAACATTTTAAAACCCCTTCAAGAAAATTCTGCGAAAATATAGAAGGTAGGAAGACAGGATTGAATTAAAAAAGAAGTTTCTACAATGAATGGAGAAGTGGAAAAAATGTTCAGGGCCAACGAACGACACGATACAGTCCTGATTCCCACGTCACGCTCTTTGACACGAGAATATTGCTTTTTACATCGGTCGTTCTTGCAATTTCTATCCGTTATGATTGTCAAAGGGGATGAACGAAATAATAAATGATTTTATTGTATAATAGGTTAAAGTTCAATCTTATTCCTTGAAAGGCCTGTTTCTAATAGGTAAATCAGAACTCCGGTCTGTTGTCGGTCAAAGTAACGTTCGTTATCAACTAAACAGACTGTGATTGGATTATTAGCTAATCGGATTAACGAATAATCGGGATGCAAAGCGATTACCGCGAAGGGAGCTCGGCTCGATTTTTGGAAAATTAGGAACTGTTCTACGCGAGAGCTTGTTACCGACGTATTATCCAGTTTCGTGAATCCTTTGATATGCATAAAACGCACGTTTTTAAAAATTGTGCAACTTCGCGGACACTTTCGCATCGGTGGGAACCAAACAGACGGAAAAATTGTTTGAACTTCCGTGAATTGCACGCGGTAAACTTTCGTCGATGTGTTGAAAAGATTCGAAATTGTACAAGTTTTATAGAAAATAAAACTGAATGAAGCTAGTACGATTTCGTCCAGCGACGTTAAACAGAAATGTTTCAATTTTCAGTACACCTCGCACAAAATCGAAAATATTTGGAAATTCATTTTCCTGCTTTCTACACCTGTAGAATAAAATACTATTTTAAAGCCTTGCTGCGGGAGAAACGGAATACATTATTTATAAAGTCCTGGGCACAATTTCGAATAAATGTGGTCTATATACTATTTCAAATATTTTACTAACCGCTGTTACCAAGTCTACCGGACGAGAGCGGTCAACCGAACAGCGTGTCTACCTGAATCACCGTTCACTGCGGCCTTTGTCGGCCTGTTCTGTCCACTATTTTGCTGTCCACGAATTAAAAAAAAAAAAACGCAAGTTAAAGGGAACAGGTCCGAAATTGTAATGATACTTTTCCCAAAATTTTTGAAACTCAATCTAGCTCTATCTTCATCTTTAGTTTATCGTTAATCCTTATCCAATTACCAAATGCCAATAATTTTTGTTTCACTGAATTCGTAATATTGTGAGTTATTATATTAAACACGGTTACATTAAAATATTTAATGTTCCTTGTGAAGGATAACAGAACAGTATTTTAAAATTCTTACTGTTTCGTATTTTATTTATAGTCATTTTTGTTAGAAGTGCATAAAATTCATTAATTATTAAATTCGGTAAAACACTTTTACCGAAAATCTTACTTTTTGCTAAAATCTTTTCACGTTTTATGCATCAGCAGACTACGATGAATTAGTTTTGCTTTATTGGGTAACGAAGAGATAGATTTGATGAAATAAGAGGAGGTATTAAAACTGTCCTTACTTTTCTGGTGGTAAACAAAGACGAGAGTAATTTTCGGAGGCGATCCTTGCCAACGTCAACACCGTGACCAAAGCGCAGAGAGCCACGAGGGTCCATTCGAATCTGCATGTGCTCAATGACTCTTCATGTCCTGCCAGGATCACGATCACTGACACCGGTATCACGAGGCCCGTTACCAATAGGTCTGCCAATGCAACGTTCACCAGAAACGCGTTCCCTGGAAACCGAATATTCATCCATTGTACCAAACTGCCTGAACATCACTAATAATATATTTCCCAAAAGTGGAACCACCATTCTGAATAAATCATCATCAATTTGATCTCGATACACTGCCAGTGTAGCTCAGACAATGAAAAACAAGAATGAATTAATTAATTGTTCGTAACTAGAGATGGCCCATTTTACTTACGCAAAAATATACAACATGAAAATGTAAAATGAACATGAAATATACAACATGAAAATGTAAAATGAACATGAAGTATACAACATGAAAATGTAAAATGAACATGAAATATACAACATAAAAATGTAAAATGAACATGAAATACATAACATAAAAATGTGAAATGAACATGAAGTATACAACGTAAAAATGTGAAATGAACATGAAGTATACAACGTAAAAATGTGAAATGAACATGAAGTATACAACGTAAAAATGTAAAATGGACATGAAAAACATTAGAAGAATTCAAGGGTAAATGTGTACAGAAATGTAACGCTCTCTGATCCCGATGATTTTTTAATGCGTTATCAATAACTGCTGATCAAAAAATCGTCAAGAGCTGAGGATAGAATCAATTAGTAAATAATAATCATGAAGTAACTGGAAAAATAAAAATTTGTTGCAGTCGAGGCATAATATGTAAATTGAAAATGATGTATTTCAGTTTATATATCTGTAATGTCTAATTTAATGTAAAATTAAAAAATTCTGTATTAGATAAAACTTCTCAGAAATATATCTGGTAGCACAAACATTCTTTTGCGGGGATGGTTCAGTAAAATGGCTGCCACGATCGTCCAGTTTAATCAATAATATCCAGTTTAGAATTTATGCAAGAAATAGATCGTTGAACTTCGCTTATTCTGCAACCATTCGAAGGTATGCGAAGTTTCTCGAGCGATACGATATAGTTAGCGTCCCCCATTTGTCGGTGACCGTGACGGACAAGTGAGGCATGATTGCGATACCGGTAGATTTGTGAGAGGATAGAATGACAATCGACGAACCTCGTTTCTTCAGCTGATCCTCGACCACCACCGCGGAAATCATGAACACGTTCCCGACGCTGCCGCCGACGGCCATTGAAGACAGCAAAAGTAGTCTTGCCACTCTGGACCAGGCCGAGGACAATGTCACCGGTGAGATATCAAGGTCGTTGTCCAGCCCATTCTCGGTTTTATCTGTTCTTACATCCGACTCGAAGCCCATAATTTCAGCTAAAGTGCTCGTCGCGCTCGTGTATGTTATCGTCGCGTTCATCCTGACGCTGAAAAACAAAGACTGTTCGCATAATTGCGTACTGAGATCACTGCTAACGACCTCGTTGATGCTCGATTAGATTCTCGAGAAACTGGTAGCTTTCGTTTCTTGGAGAAATACGCGATGGAAGACAAAGAAATAATAATAACTACAGTAGTCGAAACAAGTTTAAGGACGCTCTAAAAAAGACGATAACTATTTTAATTTTGTATTATCCGATTTGAACTTTTTTGGGAAGCTAGAGCAACTAGTTTACTACAGGATGTGAAAAGAAATTTTTTCAAAAATTGCAATTGGTCGGAATTGTTGAAAACCTACTAAAAGTTGCATTTTCGACTATTTTCTGTGGGCCTATATTGAAAATTTTAAAAATACGTTTTGTGGATCTGTGTCAATTATATGCACTGCAAAAAACGACAGGCATTGAAAGATGAAAGATTTATTGCAGTTAGAGGCCGAAAATCGTGAAAAACTGCAATTTTTACCATCTTTAAACGTTTGTAGCTCATTGCAACGTTGACCAATTTTTACGAAATTTTCAAATTATGGTTAACCCTTATCCGTCAAAAAAATAGAACTTTTGAGGGAGATAGCGCCCTAGATCGATCTTTTATATAGCGTTTTTGACTACTGAAACACCCCGTGTTTGTATTATCGAGAAATAAGGAGGCGAATCCCATACCCTTGCAATCCTGGAAAAAGAAGTCTACCCCCTTAAACCTATTTTGGTTTTGTCATATACAAATTTTCTCCATTTTTAGGAAATTACAAACTACAAAGAAAGTTCTCGGAGAAGTTGGAAAGAAATCGTAGGGCAAGGGGTTAAAATTGTTAAGAACAGAAATGAATTTCTCCGTAGCCGTCGCCATAGCGCAGTAAACGCAAACAATTTTTACTTCGCACAAAGATCCGCAATCTGCTACTGATGAATATCCTAATGCAATATTTCTGCGACTACAATAACTAACTCTAATGAGCTAAATATAAGAAAAGTTCAACCGGGAAAGTGGGACAAGAAGAAGTGGAGAAGAAGCAAGACCGAGAAGGATGAAAATAAGAGGAACGGAAAGAAGGGAACACAACTCGTTCGTCATACAATTAACGGAAATTGTTAAGTTTGAAAGGACGTAAAGCACGTTTGAAGGCAGGCAAGGACGACAAAGAACGACAAAAGGAATTAATGTAATGGGTGAATGTAAAGGAAAAGGATTCTGCGTATTTCACGAGACGATGATAATATACAGCTAAATCACAAAAACGTTTGGCAGACGGAGCGTCTCTTGAGTACAGCGACAGAATAGTATGCAGTAAATCAACAGGCAGAAGGATGGTAAAAAGATTGAAATGATCCTTTTCAGAAATGCGATCGAAGGAGGAGCCTTAAATGGTAACTAAGAAGACGCGTGCGCAATTAAATATACACGGTGGTAACTGGCAGAAGAGGAGTAATTCTAATACAAGTTTTTCTTACGTGACTTTGTTTGCGAAAAGAAAACCTTGAATAGCACTTCGAGCAAGTAGAATAGGTAAATCATGATCAGACGCGTTAGACTTTGCAGAGTCAATAAATTCTATTATACATTTTCCACTTCTTTGTTTACGTAGAATCTTAAATAATCGCTAGGCTGCGTATTTTAAAAAATGATAAAGCATAGGATATATTAAAATATATAACAAAAATTTTTTAAAAACCACGATTATATTAAAATGCACTAAAAAGGAGAAATCAATTTTTTTCCTGGTTCTCCATAAAATACCGAATCCAGTTAAATGATTAATAACATTTTTCCTCGAAAGTTTAACCAATAAGTTCAACATTTCTTCTGTTATAAAATTAGTGTCGGAATAGATAGAAGAATTTAATATGTAATTGATACAAGCGATTTTTATTTGCTGTCTACTGATCACCCTGTATATCGATTAGAATGACAGCAATTTCACAATACTAAAGCCGAAGGGATAGAACGATCTGTGCTCGTAAATTAGATAAATAGAGGATGCTGTGGATCTTTCATAATGAATGAGGCTGGAAACTTACGTTTTCGAGCCGCATGTATTTCAGCGTCCCGGTTTCTGCAACAGAAAATTCAACGTTAATATTGCAGATGCACTTTATATTTATTATCCCGGCGGAGTCTTTATTATAGTCACGATAAAATTAGTTGAACTTCCTTCGACGGTTTTTCATCTTCCAGCAATTCTCCCTGGCCCTCCTACCATTGGTTTATTCTACTAATTACCCTTCATCTTCACCCGCCAATTTTCCATGACCCCCCGTAAACTTCGAGTTTGCTTGGGAAACCTGTAGATGGTCGCGTTTAAAATATTTATTGGTGAAACTGAAAGTTATAGTTGTTAAACTGAATCAGCATAGGGTAAACTGTACTATTTCTGGCACTGCAGTAGTTATTGACACTTCTGATTTAAACGGCAAATATGTATTAAGAATTCCTAGTACAGAAAATATACTTGTAATATACTTGTTTGCTGTTTGTGTGCGGCGTAGTTTCTACTCCTCATCCTCGTTCATAATACGTAACGCTATTTTATAATTGAAGGGGTGGATGGATAAAGGTTTCAAGTAACAAATTGTTTGTTTTCTGTAAACGTGTTTTCAACGAGGTATGTTGTCCTTTTCTTATGAATGAAGATAATAACAAAAATCAATTACAAATATGTATATTGTTATGGTTAATCTCTAATAAAAAAAAAACATAATAATTATCTTCATTCATCAAAAAAGGACAACATATTTTGTTAAAAACTCTTTTACAGATAACAAACTTGACACCTTCATCCATCCACCCCTTCAATTGTACTCCAATTGCAATTACGAATTACATTGTAATTTAATTTAATGAAGATCTGAATTATAAATTACAATATGACTGAATTAAAATGTAATTCAATTACTTTGTAATTATAATTCCTGGAGTAATTCAATTGTAATTCTGCACAACTCTGTTTCAAAGCAACGTTGTAAGTCTTCATAACAGAGTTCCACATATGAATGTTAGCTTTGGTACATTCAGTAAGACCGACGGATGACCAAAGTGCAGTGTAAATAGTGTTTTATTAAAATTTTCGTTACGAGTAGGTATATTCTATCAGTTTATAACTAAATTTCGGACTGTACTACAGTTGTAATAAGTGCGTATAAGTTTAATTATAAAACAAATAGCCTGTTTACTTCTTACTGTGCCAATGACTGCACTATTTGTCTTACGATTGTTATTCACTGAATATATTTTATAATAAAAGATTTATGATTCGTAAAACTGTTTGATTTTGCTGAAAAATCGCTGTTAGCTTATAATAATAGCAAGCTAAGCTCGTTTAAACGTTTCAAAAGAAGATAAAAAGATTTTGTCTTAGGGTGCCAATCATTGTACAGAGAGTTTACCCTATAATATACAAATATGTTTCCCTCTAAAATTAATAAATAAATTCTAAATTTTGTATTTTACCAGTTCCTGCCATTTTTTATACTGTTATCTTATGCGAGTTCTCATCCTGGGTGTCAAGTACAGTTTCAATAGTTTATACAACTTTGACATATATTCAGTATTTCATAATATCTCTAAAGGTTGCACATTTTCATATTTCATAATTAATTTCTAGAGATTGCACATATTTCAAAATGAATCAAGGTACATTTTTCTTCTATATTTCAAAAGCTGCGTTTACCGAAGCTATTAAGGCTGTTGTCAAAACAACGACAGATAGTGAACACGCGTTAACAAGCGTCGAACGATCTCGAATGCAGAGGAACAAGCGTTTTACGTTAATTATATTGTAATTTGTGCGTCGAGTATACATGAAGTGTATTGTCTGCAAACTCAAAGTTACTTGTTACCAGCCGTGAAAGGATTCAGTAAAATGGTTCCGAAATTGCTTCTCTGGTCTCGACGTGAAGCGAAGTTACAAAGGATTGAAGTGCGTCGAAATGAAAGTTATTTTCGAGGCGAAAATAATGAGAGGACGTCCGCGATGGATCACTCTGCTCAGAACGTTCGTAAGATGATTTTTTTTTTATAATCATGCTTCAAACAGATAAGAAATATCGTCTGGAAATGTAAGCAGGCCCGAGGCGGGCCATTCGCTTGTGGCAACGCCTGGCAACCATGCTGCTTTCGGTCGTTTTGAAAAATGTCAGCAGATCTTTTTGAAGAACAACGTATTCATGCGAATGTTCTCGCGAAACCCGTGAAAAATGACACTATGACACTTGAGGGCATTATGACGACAGCAACTGTTTATAAATGACTGAGAATATCTCAAACAGCAAGAGAAAGCAGTGAAATCTCTCTCTCTGTGGATTTTACATTATTAACTATGTAGACTGAGGATTTTGTATATTTTATTGAGGAGAACATTCTTTGCAAACCGACTCGGGAGCTGCTTGATCTCTAGAACATGCTTCTGGCACTGCTTCTTTGCTGGGAAAGAAAACTACCCTTATAAAATGCGTTCCAAAGGGATGAGGGTTTCTGGTTGAGGTGTAATCTGACTTCCAGCAAACAATGTCTCATAAACGTACTAGGGTAAATGTTTAAAACAGCTTCAATATTTCTTAAAAGAATGTATGTAGTTATTTATGTGATATTATACTACGGTGTTCAAATTATGGTTTATTCATTTAAAATGTATATAATAAATACAAGAATTATTTGTTACTGTACTCAAGATTTATTTCAATTAATGCCCAGATACGTAATTTTGAATTCTAATCCGCAGTAATACGTACAAAATGTTATCGATATTATTTTTTAATATTTTCTTATGTTGTGTATTAGGTTTTGAGGGCCAGCAATTCTTTTTCTGTATTCAAAACACATCATTCTTCAGAACTTCGATTACTGTCCGTGCTAATTAGTGGAACACGATTGTTCGGATAATACAACAATTAGTAGATCATACCATAAGTTCGTGCCGTTTTACTTTTGTAAACATACCTTCAAGTTTGTTTTAGGTATTTTCAGAATATCTTACATCTTCTCAACTGATAAACTTCGTGATTTCTGTACAAGGTCTCGAATTTTATCTTCGTCTGTCTGAGGAGGACGCCCGTAACGTTCCTCCTCTTCTAAACCAAAATCCTCAACCTTTAAAACATTGAAACCACTTCCTACAGGTACGATATGAAAGCGCACTTTCCCCGTAAACAGCACATAATGTTGTTCGTGGCGATTGTTGCCGAACTTCCTTTCCGAAATTATGAGATGTCGGAAATGGATACGCATTTCCATTTACATTTTTCACTGCTGGAATCACCGTGCTTCTTATTTCACGATCTTATACCCACGAAAATCTTCTCTAGACTGTTTCCGAACAGCTACGCTTAAGTGCACTGGTCCCTTGTCGCCGTAAATAAATCGACGCATGAAATGTATACACAAAAGTCGGCACGAACTTATGGGATGACCAAATACATAGTTTCAGTACCGAACATAATCCTTATTGAAGTGTGCAGTAAATCGTGTAGCGTATGGGTTGGTTTAACGCAAACTAATTCTTTGTGGAAAGTATTCAGACGATAAAGAATTCGAGCGTCAGAGGCCCGGATAATCGAGGTTCTACTGTATTATTATTTCATGATACATTAGGAATGATACCAGGTCATTCAGAAAGTTCGTAGCCTGATATTTACATAGATGATACTGGTAGCAGCAAAAACATATCGTTGTTGAAAACATCCAACTTTGATGTGAACATACCAAAAAATGATTCTCTTCTTTTTATTGCATTTTAATATAAGCGTGGTTTTTAAAAAGTTCTTTTTATATATTTTACTTTCTACTTTTATTGTCATCGGAAGCAAGTGTGTATACAAAATTCCATCAAGATTGGACTATAGGAGGAAGTTTAAAATTCGATTACAAGATTTGACGAATACAACAACAACAACACGGCAAGTTAATATAAGCGTGGTAATAATAAAGTACGATCGAAGCATGATACTGCAGTAGTCGGTACAGTTACTCTATTGGGACACAATAGTTTGAGTCATTCCGGGTATAAGATTGACCGGATATTAAAAGAGGACCCCAAACTCGATTCTAGGACATTTTGAACGGAGTAGCAGTTCGGATATTATTTCGCATTTTGCGTTCCATATCACTTCCGGGCAAGCATGAGCTGCGCTAGCTTATTAGTCGAGCCAACGCACCGAAACTTCGTCTCGGCGACTGTTCCTCCGGCTATAGCCAATCTCGCTGGTAAACTTCGCGAAGCACAAACACGTGTCCAGTGTGTGCTCGGTTCACGCTTCATGGTCCGTGTGAAATAAACGTTGCGTGGCGATCTCAAAGCTGAACCGCGGAGCCAATATACACACACGGTACCTGCATATCAGGTGGATGAAACGCATCTTCGGCGATGCAATGCCTGCCGCGATTCTAATAAAGCTCAGATCCCAGCCTTCGGCTGACTCGCGAGTCAACATTCCCAGCCGGCGCGCACACCGATTTTCATGAAATTCGTTCGGGAGATAGTACACGGAAAAATGTTTTGCCGGTAGCACCGCCGTGTTATTACTAGATCTCGGATTTCATGTATTTATTAGGTTTCACACGTGAAGTGTAATATCATATTAAGTATAGCAGTGAAGTATAACGTAATATTAGTAATTTAGAAGCACGTATATAGTTAATTAGATGACTGAAACGCGGGACTTTCACGAGACCCGCCCTTATAACAGGTTATTCTAGTGTGGCAGGCGTGCTGTAAGCTTTTTCGCGGATTTTTTATAAAAATTTAATAATAACCATCATCATAAGCTTTATTATATCGAACATATAACTACAAATTTTTTGCAGGAAAGTAATTAAATTTTGCTGTAATGGAACAAGCCAATCTTGTGTATGAAAAAAAATACAATCGATTCTTATTCAGTACGCCCCTGGCTACGGTCGATATCAAAAAGAAAGTATGTATTGAAAATTAACGAAATAGCGTCACGTAAGAGGTAGTATAAATTATAAGAAAATATTTTTATGCGAATAACTCTGCCGTTTGTTAATATTTTGTTCTGCAAAAAATAGGGGATGGAGTTAAAAGTGACGTTAATACATCACCGTGAAAAACCAGAATTTTTCGTTTGGTGATTGTCCGTGAAAAAAATTCGGAAAACTTGGCACGTTTTAAATAGTCAGACCGGTTTAGCCCCTTCGAGGAGCTCCTCAAGTTCGTGAGCTAGTGTCTGTGTCCGGTCGTCGGAGAACGTTCATCTTCTACTTTCGACTTACTTGGTGATGAAGAAACGTTAACAGCAGTAATGGAACGGTCTCTACTCGACCTGACGGGTGGCCTGTTTTTGCCGTTTCGGCAACGCCTGGAAACAACTCGCATGGAAATCGATGTTACGCGAGTTAGATACGACCGACTGAACGTAAATAACGGGAGCCAGGGCTGTTTATATCGAAATTTTTCACCTCGACCGGTGCCTTTCGAGTCAGGTTTCAAAGGGTCGCACGATTCACTTGGCTCACGGCAGACGCGTCAAACACGGACAGTAAATGCCGGCAATAAATTGATTTAATGCTAGCAATTTGTACACATTGCAGCCAATAAGCTTCCTAATTTAACACGTTCGCTGCCTTGCTGTCGTAATTACAGTTGATCCAAAAAATAATCAACCGATTCTCGAAAAATAAGTCGATATTTAATTTGTGATAATTTCATGAAAAGCCTCCACTCGTGTTCATTTTCCTCCAATATATTTTTATACGACGTAGGAGGTGGGAAACCGAAGACCCATTTTTCCTCAGAAATACTGCAAATTCAAAAGTTTCCAAGAACTCTCAAAAATTTTTCTCGTAAATGAAACTCCCGTGGATATGTAGACTGAAGCCCTCTCTTTACAACGATTCCTTAAAAATTGATGTACGATTTTTTTTTCACCGTTTTATGGAACAATTATGAGGAACAAGTTTTCGCCCCCATGGAGTAACTTGTACTTCTGCAAAGTTGGCACACCCTCATTCGAAGCTCGGTAAAACGACTAAAAAAAATCGTACATCATTTTTCAAAGTGCCGCTGTAAAGGAAAAGCTTCAACCTTTAAATCCATAGTGATTTCAGTCACGAAATATATTTGTCAAAATTTTCACGGACGTTTCAATTTGCAGCATTTTCTCGCTCGCTACATCATGAAAAATCTTACAATAAAATTTTTTACTATTTTGAATTCCACACACCCATTTTTACCATAAATGCAAAAAATCCGCAGACTAATTACGACCAATTGTAGTTTCTCAAGTTTGATAGAATAATTAATTAATTCTACATCTTATGGAATTTTATGGTTCGGCAGTCAACGCGCTAATGGAACAAAGCAATTTCGAGCATATACACACATATGTAATAATGAGCACGCTATGCTAAAAGATACGTGAATAATTAAGAGGCCAAAAAATGAAACATCTGTTTACTGAAAGTATCCGCGGATATAATGAAGCTAGTATAAGCAAATTATCTGAGGGACAGTAGGTATCGATGTGTGTTTTGTAACGGAGCGTTTAAGTGAATCAAATGAGCGCAGATAAAATCTGCTATGCTAGAAATAGCATTAGCGAAAGTGCAAACCCGAGTAGTAAGATCCTTTAGCGATATGCTTATTCTGAAAAAGCTTGACTCAAAAAACGGATGGATATAAGAATTTACGACTGGCGTTAGAACTTCGAAAGTTCAAAACTTTTAGAGATAATGTCAGGGACGTTTAGCAGTTTTTTGACGAGTCACTAGATCAGCTTGTAATCTACGTATTAGGTTAATATGCGTTCGATCTCTTTAAAAATAGGACTACGTCCGTAAGACTTATTAGTAGACTGCGGATTTTATGCACTTATTACAAAAATGGGCACGTACAACTTAAAGCAGTGTGTGGACGTGTTAAAAATATTTAAGGACATCAATGTATTAGTGTTTCAGCTTAGTAGAATAATTAAAAGAAGAATACAATTTTTATTTGGCTCCTGTGTCCTGCAATCAATGCGAACATATTTTATTTTGCACGAAGATCCGCAGTCTACTTATTAGTAATAAGTTATTACCTATAGAGTACATTTTTCTCTGTGGGACTGAACGTAAACATTTTTCACAACCACATAGGATTGAAGAAAAGCGAACTTTTCAGAACTTTTAATTTGTTCAGAAATAATTTTTTGTGTCCTGTATGCAACCTCGAGAAAATAAACTGCCATAAAGGGTTTATTAAAGACGTGTATGTATATAGAAATATATATGTTAAACAAAATATTAAAACTGTTAAATTGAATAATAAAGAAGTTATTAAAAGACAATGGATTTTATGCGTTTATGGCAAAAAAATGAGTATGTGTAATTTAAAACAGTAAAAACATTAAAAGGATTTGAAAATATTGTTATACAATATTACTTTCAATCTGCAAAACGTGTTAAGAAATAAAATAAATTTCTATTTCACTCAAGTTTGTTGTAATTCGAATACAAAGTTTGTATTTTGCACAGAAATCCGCTGTCTAATTATTTTAGTAGATAAAATAAATAATAATACTGCAGCGACTGCGTAATAATAATAAGTAATAAAAAGATTAAGTAAATTATTATTATTATTGAGACTATAAAAAAAAGGAAAATAAATTTCTATTGAATCCCTGCTTGTTGCAATTTAAGTAGACAATTTTGTATCGAGTTTATTATCAATAATCGAGTTGAGAACCACTGAAGACACCAGATATAGGGTCTACTTATTCTTTTTGATAGATGTCCCGAAATATTGATTGTTTGATGCCTGTCTATCGTATTACCTTCAGTCAAACACAATATTTCCTCCAGAAAAGCCAGAAATATATAGAACAGAGACTTCGCTGTGTGAAATGAGAGAGAAATAAGAGAATTTTCCGATAACAGATGATTTGGTTTTAAAAACTTTAGACTATCCTTGTTAGTCGACACATTTCTAAATTTCGTTTCGCCGAGTAATCTGTTGCTAGAACACACTCTGTTCGCATAATAGAACACAGTTCGTACATTGGGGTATTTCGGATAATGGGTGTTCGGATGCGGAGACTCCACTGTAATTGTCTCAGGAGAATAGCATGGTCAAATGTGTCTGAAACTTTCATGAAATCCATTTACAGAGCGCCAACTTGCGAGAAGCTATCCGAGATATTTATAACATTTTTTAACCACGACACAATCTTTGTTGCAATTTATTTGTATGCAATTAAGACTTTCGTAGAAATGCTTCTTAATATGAATATTAAATTTCTTTCGTGAAAACCAGCTTCAAACTCTGAGGGTTTGATGAATAGCCAGAAACATTAGATTGCACCCCTTAATTAATTTAAGGGTTGAGAACCACCCTCCCACGTTCAAACTTTACAAGTTCAGAAACGATTTCAGATAGAAACAAATTTGTTTTAATCGAACTTAAATAGTTTCTAAAGTTAAAAAAAAATGTTCAATTAAAATTTTATTTCATTTAAAATTTAGAATATTTAATGACCGTTCCAGAACCTTAGGATATTTAGTACAAGCAAAATGTTCCTCTGAATAAAAAGACGAAATATGAGTTGGTAGAGTTTATAAAGATCTCCTGTGTCACGGTAATATTAAGTTCAGAAATGTTTAATGCATTTTATATTACACTGTACGTTACAATGCCGTGATAATTGTAAATTTGTCTACCGGAGGTAAATGGATTTAAAGTTAATCGCCTATAAATTAAATATGTAATAGATCGTTGTAGATTAAAGTGCACGGAAGTAGATAATCTTTTGTAATCCTGTTACAATTAATGCGAGCTGGAAATACCTTAACGTGATTAGAGACGTTGAGTTTCAATGTTACGAATATACGAGCTCTTTACGAGGATGTTTGTCTGTATAATTTTGATGACCTAATTTCTACAACTTCATAGTAGCGTAAAGTCTCTTAAAAAGTCAACTATAAGATTTTTAAGTAAAAATAGTATACCAGTTCTTAGAGCTTATATATAGCTCGACTGCATCGTCAACAGAGATCACGTCAATCATTGATTCTGTCAACCTCAATCAATGCTACTCATAGCTTGATTGATTAGCTCATAATCCTAGTCTCCAACGCTATAGGTCCCGTAGCGTCCATAGAATTATGCAAATGAAAGACGATTTCAATATCGAATTAAAAATGCGACTGTAATTAACGCAAGTAATGGGATATAAATAATAGTAATAAACGTGACATTTGAAATCAAGCTATGTCGTAATAGTTTGGAATATTTACAATACCCGCCTACTACGCGAACCGAAGCCTATCGATTGGTGTCACTGAAATATATAGTAGTCGATAAAACAGTAAAATTTTCGGAACTTCGTGTAAAATGAATGAGAGACATGAAAAATGCAGATGTCGACGTCCGAGCGAACGGTATATTCGGTTTTGTAAGCGTTAAATCTTTAATATTAACGTATTTAGTTTCCGTCAGATTTGAAAAGCTATTATTTATTATTTATTATTTAGACAAATTCTTATTTTTATTGCAAGAAGGCTTAATCATTTGAACAAAACATCACTCGCACGTTAAATTGGAGACTAAGATAAGTAGGATTTTTTCAGACACTCAGAACAACAAAAAAAATCAGACCTTGGTGTAAAAGATGCATAAACCACGTTAATGAAAAACCACATTGCCGGCGGAGAGTTAATTAATTTTTTATGAAACTTTTACCACTTTATTCGCGACATTTTTCTAATTAAAATGAGGCCAAACACGGTACAATTTGAATCACAATTACTTTAATATCCCTGCACGTCACAATTCATTATACAAAGATGATTGCATAAGTTCGTGCCCGATTTGAAAATAAAATTCAATGGTTAAATTTTAAAGAATACAACTGTATTAATCAATTATACATATAGTCACCATTCTTTTCAAATTGTATAAAATTTAACCATTTTTTTTATTTTAATTTAACCAACCTTTAGCCAATCTTTAAAATTTAACCATTGAATTGTATTTTCAAACCGGGCACGAGAACTTACGCAATCATCAGATATAATCTTTCCACCGACTAGTTCGTATAATCGAGGTTCCACTGTATCGCGAATTAAACGAGTAACTGTGATCCGAATCGTGTCGTGTTTGGTATCATTTCAGCCACAAAAATGTCACGAACACCTCAATCAAAGTTCCACACAAAAATAATTGAAAACAACAAATTTTTCCCGCTAGCGTCATCTCACCGGATAGGTACTGGTATCTACTACACGCAATCCCTTCCTGCCTTCAAAGCTAACCGCGGGAGATCAAGCATTACTCTCTGTACAAGATATAAGCAATCTTCCGGCCCCGAAGTTTTCCCATGAATCCGGACATTACCCAGGAACGAGTTCGCTAAAATTGGGCGATCTAACAAAAAAAAAACGCGCGTGCTCCCACATGTACCATACTTCCGAATAGTCCGGGCAATAATCGAATGCGAAACTTGGAAGTGGTGCACCCTGTGCATCGGCTGCGTACGTACACGTGTCATAAACCTTCTGAGACCGACTCTTTTTCCCTCTTATTGGTATACGGTGTTTTATAGTGGGAGATTCGATTTACGCGGTTTCCCACCGATGCAGAACGTACCCCTTCGCGTAAATCTTGTCCAGCGGCTGTATACATATAACCATATTGGATCCGGAGCGTCTAACAGGTAGTATTGCACCACCACACCCAGACTGCGCGGCAGAAGGTGGGAGGGTAGTACGTGAACGGAAGCTGTATCGATTGGTAGGTTCGCTGGGCAACCACCGGCGGCTTCTCCGCCGTCAGCCGTTTTTCGAAGCCGGCGAATTTTACACCACGTGCTCCATCAACCATAACCGAAAGCCTGGCAAACCATGGCAGATAGTTTTAAGGAGAAGTTACTATAGATCGCAGGAGGGGGGAAGACCGGCGAGGATGGTCAATGGCGGGGAACAGTATATGAGTAGGGACCGGAAAGTAACAAAAGGTGTAGAAGGGTGAAGAGAGAGGTACATGTGGTAGCAGAGTCGTCGGGAAGAGAGATCCAAGCTGCATAGCTAAGGAGAGGAAGGTACCTACGTGGCCTAGGAAAGCGTATTTGCCCGGCAAAAGTGTGCCTTACGTTTTTGCATATTTTGCAAAATTAACGAGATAGTGCCTTGAGCCAGTGTCCCCTGTGGCATTAGGTTCTTGCGCGTCACGGTTTTTAACCGAGACTATGAACGAACGTGATCTTTTTACAAATTTTTCTATTTCCTTTAACCCTTCTGTGCATCAATAAAACATTTCATATTATTCACATGACGTGAGTCCATGAAAGAAAATTTTACAGGAGAGCCGTTTGCAAATTTCCTAAAATAGCCCATTTTTTATTGTATATCTATTATAGTATTGTTTAGATACCGAGTTAATTGTCGTGTACATTAGTTATAAAAAAAGTACGCCACAATTTATATATTTGTTATTATACTCTTTTTAAAAATACATTTTGAGTTGCGTCACACTTTTCTTATGAAGGAAGGATGCGCGTCTAGTATTTAATCTTTACATAACGCAAGATATACAGGGTGGTCCATTTGTCTTGAGACAGTCAATTATTACGGAAACCAGCAGGAATATGAAAAAATGTTTTATATAAAATATTCTTCATATGAAGGGGCACATTTAATGGCGCTATGCACATTTTTCCGTAATGGCCCTTTAAGGGTCAGATGAAGGGCAACTGCATTTTTACTAATGGAAACCCATATTTTTTATTTCATATTCTTATTCGAAAAATAATATTACGTATAAAACATTTTTTTCCTGAACTTACCATTTTTCTCAAGGACCACCCTGTATATACAACTAGTAGGCTGAATAATAATGTCAGAAATTATGTAAAATAATGTTTGAATATTTTGATACCACGTGGTAACTTGTAAAAATTACATAACTACTTCTATCCTGTCGCCCATGAAATGAACTAAGGAATCGTCTCGAACGTAAAATCGGATGATTACATTTTTCAAGAAATGCAAGCACCAACATACCCGCGTAAAAATTGAAGCATTACATCACGCAGCTTGTTAGACGGCAGAAAAGTCTCTCCGCACAATTTTTTGCTAATTCTACTTGGCACAGTGCTATGCCAAGTTGTTAAAATCACTCCGCAGTACTTTGAGGTTTATAATTGGTGCATAAAATCTAACGAGTGTTGAAGGATTTCAGAACACGAGAAATAATTGTTCATATTTACGGAATGTTGTTTCGTGGAACTCGCGGCGTCCCTGTACTGAAATGTTTCATATCGCAGAGAAAATTGCTTTGTACATCGAGCAACGCTTTTGCTGAATGCAAATTGCTCCAAGAGCAACCGATTAATTGTGAACAACCTATATATAAAAGCAAACTATAAAATACAATAAACAAATATTCTTTCTTAATTCTTTGTCTAAAATTTCTTCTGATTCCTGGACAAATTTATTATCGTAGAAGCAAGAAATAAACACGTGACGTAACTGGACTGCGGATTTTTGTGCAAAATAAAAATTATCTGCTGTAATCCCAAGACGCAGGAGCTACAGTGACGTTTATTTATTTTAAAAATAACACAACAGTGTTTTTAAGTTCTTTAATTGTATTTATGGTTTTGTATTCGATCTACCCTTCTTTTTAACAGTCGAAAAAAAGTGACGAAGATTTTTATGCAATATATGAAGTTCTTGAAGAAATTAAAAAATGTTGTATTAAAAGTTGTATGGCAGTTGGTTTTCTTCGTAAACATTTTAGTAAGTTAAAAATGAATCCTCCCGATATCCGTTTCATGTTTCACGGGGTAGTGTTTCGAGTGCATAAAATCCATAGTCTAGGTGATTATGGAAAGTTGAAGGCTTCAAGGGAATCTGCGTTGAAGTGAAATTTGCAGCAATCGATAAAATAGAAGTTGCAGGCTTTTCAGACTTAGTCAGGGTATTTTCCGAGCAATTTCGACACGGCCAAAGTGACCTAAGCCTCCCCCCTATATTCAGGTGGATTACAAGGCATGTAACCGGGCAATCGATGCGCGAGATCCAGGCCATTCTCATCGCTTAACGCGGCGGAGATGATCCATAAATTGTGATTCAGGCTGACGCTGCCGAAAAACAACATGCCGATACTACCAACTTAATTAGCAAACTGTTCATACACTTTCCGTATTGCAAGAGACCGGCGCACAAAAAGAAAACCTTCCGCGTAACATCCACAGGAGAATTGAATATACTCGCTCATTTTATTTTCTGCCTACTCAACTCGTTGATAGACGGATGATTGATCGATAAAATGTAAATGTATGTAAATACCCCGCCCGGTCGAGTAATTGCGTTAGGATTTCGATGGCCGGGGCCGTCGAGTAGAAATGTATGAAACAGAGCCGGCAATCGGTACGCTCTCTATCTCTCTCGAAACTCGAAGAAATTAGGTCCGATTTACGCTGGCAGTTTAGTCGAAGCACGATCGTGTGGCGCGGAAGCAGACATTCAACGCGTTCGAACGTGATTGGCACGCAAACGTTGATTCGCGTTCGGTTTGTTTGTGCAGCGTTTAATAATATTCCGAATCGTGATTGGACCTACTATGCAGATTAAGACTTAATCGCGTTGCGACGTTTCGACGTTTGAATATCGACGCCCCTGTGAACTACAGGCCGACGCGGAATTTGCGACGGGACGGCTCCATACGAACTGACCTAACAGGATTGTCCGCCGATTTTTCGAGAATTCAATTTCCCGCTTCGATTCGTTCCTCTACTTCAGAAGCTAACCCCTTGCGCTACGACACCGAGTCACACTCGCGATGAAGACTTCGGGCAGGATCTGCTAATTGTGTATGTTATTAATTGGCTTTGATCCAACTAAAATTCTATTTCGTTGTTAACAATGTATGATCATTGGAGAGAACGTAGGCATGCGATAAGTATAGACTACCTGCAGCCTGGCACTCGCAACATATAATTATAAAATGCACGAACTTAGGCGGACCAAGAAAAAGATTCAAAATTTCTGAAGAAATTAATAAAAATATTCCATGCGAATTGGCCTGGCAGAATCGTCCGCCGATTTTTCGAGAGAATTTAATAACCTGCGTCGATTCATCCTTCTACTTCCTAAGCTAACCCCTTGCGCTGCAACACCGAGTCACACTCGCGATGAAGACTTCGGGCCGGATCTGCTAATTACATATGTTATTAATTAGCTTTGGATCAATTAAAATCAGGGACCAAAAATAACAGTTATTCTAAAGTTTTCTGCGATGTGAAAATCATTAATAAAAAGTTGATTACTATTGAAATTTAAGACGATGCACACAAAATATAAAGTAAAAAATTCGTAGAACAAAATAATTAAAAAATATCGATTTTTCTAATCGTCAAGAGTGCGGTGAATATTAAAATCCTCGCGAGAACGGGGAAAAAATAAATCTGTTGCGATGCGAAATGTCTCTGAAACCTTCAGAACTGTCAGGTGTTATGGTATCCGTAAATGGAGCTCGCCCTTTTCAACAATTCCGTTAATGGACAAGTTAACGGACAGATTAATGGATATTCTCAGTCACCGAGAACTTAACACCGGAATTAGGGGTCAGCGCAGCCAATTTATTATTACGCTGTCTGGTCGCGGAAATTAAAAGCTGCCCGAAGGATTTTGTAGACTGTTCTGTTGCGGTCGGTTTCGTCACGCCCAATACTTCGGATAGCCAGACGTGTCAAAGTGACCATCGACACATTCGGTGTTTTGCCATTAGCTGCGGGTTACGGTCGCTGCCCTGCTGCAAACAGAAGCTAGCGGCAGTGTTTCCTGCTACTACCACTATTTGCAGATTCGCCAGTCGAAAATCATGAAAAATCAATCAAGAAACCTACCCCTCTGTGTCTTTTTCCCTGCAAACATGTCTTCGATACGTCATTTATGCGAAATACAAATTTGCATTATGTACAAGATGCTAGATTAGGGAAGATTTCAAATCTCTCGAACGACGCTGAAACAGCAGATTCGACACCCTTAATTTACATCTCCGGCTTGCAGAATTAACCCCCTAAACGGATGACCACCACGCGTAGTCGAACACCCTATGTACGTTGCGTGTATAATACGTATACATATATACATATATATGGGAAGGAAGTATGTTGAGTGGATCAAAGCACTGGGTAGCTCGCTCACGATCAAGATTTGCATCTCAAGCAGGCTCGAAACGATTGTTAGGCAGTCATGGAGCACCGCGTAACGATGCTTCCCAATCGATTGGAAACGATAAGCCAATCTGCGACGACCTGTTCTTAACAACTAGTCCACTCTAACTACGTCCCTTCCATTTTCCGCGACACGGGGACATTACCGGGGAAATTGCACGTATCGGAACGCCTAGTATGCTTTACCTCAGATTAAACGTTAATTCGTGCATAAGTTCATATTGATTACGATAGCTCAATTCCGAAAACGCTTACGATCGAACGCTCGGCTGTGATAAGATAGCCGGGACCATTTCTGCAACCGATAGCCTAAACGATAATCACTGGTAGACTATCTTTTTGAAAATGTACAGAATTTTTTACGAAATTCGTAACGATATTCATAAAAATTTCGAAAGTTTCGAAGCTGTTCGACCAAGATTCGAGTATACCATACTTACAAGTATTATTTACATTTACCACTCTACTTGTAAAGGGTTCGAAACTGTCTGGCAAGGGTTCGAGTATACTTGGGAGTACTATTTTTTTCGGAGTACTTATAGAGAGATCGAATTTCATCAATCAAGGTTTGAACCTTTTTGCGAGGTACTTGATCCCATCCCTAGCCGTCAGATTAGAATTTATGGCAATCACATGTTTCGGTTTCTTTCATACAGATAAATTCCTCAAGGGAAGTATATAGAGACTCGTAAATGCTACGCGGACCTGGTATTTTTATTTCTATCTCTTTATTCGATCACTTTTTTCGCCCAATCTATCACTTCCTTCTCTCTCTCTCTTGTTCACTACTTCATCGCGTCGCGACACCAACGCTACGCTCAGTGGAAGCTGCCACCGAACTCTGATTGGTCCGTGTTTTTCGTTAATAACTCCTGAACTAACACGGGCCGGACATTTTCGCAAATAAAAATGTCGCTTCAAATTATCTCGGGAACCGCCCCATTGGAGGTTGGACTTTAAATTCTATTATTTTATAATTCACAATCACAAACAATTTATTTCATGCACATGTACAACAGCTAAATAAGCGAATCGTATAATACTAACACTAATATCAGGATTGATTAATTCCAAGTAGCACGCACCGTTGTATTTATTTTTTAAAATCTAGTCCCCATCGTGTTCGTTTATAAATTGCCGGGCCACCTCGGATTTATACTACGAAATAAAATTTACTATTATTGTCCTGTTTAATTTGTGTGGGCGAAGCAGTCACAAGCACCAGTCGATGCGAAATAAAATTCTCCAGGGAACGTTATCGCATAAATCGAAAGAACCCGATGGACCGTACTATAGCTCCTTTTTATATGCACAATATTGTTTCGGTAGCTGTCGATGCCCGATTGGAATCTGAAGCAGAATCTGCTGAGCATGCTTGCGCGTTAATCATTGATGTATATATAATTGAGCACGGTTTGCAATTTTCGTCTGAATTATGAGCCAATTATCACGGTGCTCGCGAGATTTATACTAATTGCGTTCCACGCGACGGAAGAGCGAACAATTTCGGAAAGAAACTGTTCCCTGCATACTAAAATTAAGCTTTCACTTTTTTCTACTCGAATCGTCGGAAACAGATGATTAACAATTATTTCTGCCAATCACCAAACACCAAATAATAGTTACAGTACTAATCATTTCTTTAAATGGATTACAATAATCCACGAACATCAACGAAAGATAAAGTGATCATTGATCAGAAGGAACATAAAGATAAACAGAGAACAAGTGGAGTATATGTGTTGAATTGTGTGTGGTCACTTAAATCTTTCGACAGCAATTTCAATCGCGAACTCGTTTGTTTAAATTTCGTTTGCGATTCTTCTGTAGAAAGAGATTTTTCCCGGAGAGAAAATCCCGTCAACAGGCTCTCGGCAGATAAAGCGTTTCAAGAAATCGTTTCGGTGTCGTTGAAATATTATTCCCGGCAGATAGGCTGTTTGTGGCCGAGGCTCAGCCTTTCAAAGCTTAATGTAATGTTACGAATTACGCTCGAAGTGGCTCCGAACGAGACAACAGTTTCCAAGAGGCGAGTTGAATTAAACGCTAATGTGTCCCGCGAATTAACGTGCCGGAAAATTGAACGGTGGATTTGAACTTCATCGGGGAAGCATTCGGAAGTAAAAGGCACTGTGAAGCGAAGCGAATGTCGTCTCTATTGGATGACCCGTTTGTTCAACGTTCTATGTATCGATGCGTGAAGTGTGTACTTGAGGTTATTCCACCCGATAGTGAATCACTAGCGGCTACATACCAAAGCCTCCGGTGTTAAAAACGTCGGGAGCGTGTTTGCGATTGCATTAGCACGTTCAGGCAAAATTGCTAGATGAGGGGAGGGAGTACGAATCGAGGGGAAGCAGTTACCATCTCTCTGCCGGTACCGGGCTAGTCACGTGACATTGTGACGCATGCAAGACAGAGACGAAGCGTGGGGAGTAATTTCGTAGAAGGAGAACGGTAGAGTGGGTACACGTAAAGGGGCCTATTCACGATCAAGCATGTTGCGCAACAATTATTGTGCAGCATGATGTTACGCAAATTCATATTGTATTAATTACATTAATTAGTCAATTACTATCATTCACGATCAATCATGTTGCGCAAAATACTTGATCGTGAATAGGCCCCTCAAGTCTTAAGGTCCAAATTGATTTTGCATCATGTTAATTCCTTGCAGCAACTGCTTGAAACATTAATCCTGTGCTTGACTGAAATATTAATAGCGATTGCAAATATTCATCGACGGCACAAGAAATTCGGAAATGGAGACGAAAGTTTCATTAAACATAACGGAAATTATAAATGAAACAAAATACGACCGAATATTATGAACGAGGACTCGTCGAGTACTTTGCAAATTTCCCTCCCAATAGGATTAAAACTTCATAACTTATTGGCGAACGTGTAGAAACTGATGTTTAAATTAATTCATGGGCTACGGATTTGATGCGTTTATGGAATAGTGAAAGTTAACCGTTCTCACGTTTTTATTTTGTAAATGCTGAAATTACACAGATGCTTCCGTTAGAAATAATTAAATAAATTTCTTCATTCAAGCACACATGACTCTTGCAAGTTTTACCATTGTGTTTGCTTTAATTTGCCATGTTGAAAATACGGATAGTTGCGGTAAATAGACAGTTGGTATTTCTGGCAGTGGATGGTACATTTTTATCGAGGAGTTTATGAAAAAATTCAATGAAAAATAGTCTCCTGCGAGGGAAGGCAAAAGAATTGCTATGAAGAGTTTGGCGGTCCTTCAAATTCTACCGCAACGCACGGCTGATTGTGACGTTTCGAGAACGCGAGTATGATATACGCCCTGCGAAAATTCAAGGTGAAATAGCAGACGCAAATGGAACCCTGGGAAACAACCTCGCGCGCAATTTAGCACGAACACTAGCCGAACAAGACATTACCTAAACAGATTTGTACAATATAGATGGATCGCGTCTATTTTGGAAGTGTTCCACGAAAAACACGGCTTCATAGAGAGGATTCGCGTCGGAAACGAACGGGAAAAGAGAAAATGAACAGAGCGACCGGTCCGTTCTGTGTAAATTCGTCTGGCGCGTACAAGTTGCCATTATTGTTCATGAATAAGTATGAGGAACATTGTAAACACACCTCGCTTACGAGGAACTTTTGCAGCGAACCGCACGATTTTCCGATATTAATAAACGGATTTTAAACTTCTCACAGTACTCGCACAGTAAATCCGCAGGTTTCAGAATATTCTTTATTAAATTCTATTAAAATTGCAGTCGGAGCTATTTTAACTCGAAAATTAAACATTTCCTCCGACCCAGAATAATTCCATTGTATGTATGATTTCTTTCATTTCATGGATATGAAATTGATATAATACCCCATATAATACTTAAATGTGTAGTAATTGTGATTAGATACCAGCATATTTAATAATGTAAACTAATTTGTGAATAATGGTACAGCAATTTTTAGTGGTGACTCTGAGTCACCCCTCGAATGCTAAGGGTTAAAGTAAGATGCAAGCAACAATGATAATTATTGAAGGAAAAATGATACTAAAAGTTGACGACTGCAGATACATGGACTCGACGATGGTTATTTGAGGCTCATATTTTTACCTCCGAACTTATCACTCTTCATCCACCTAATGTAACGTGGTGTCATCTCAAAATGCAAAAACTCATTTCAGTGTAGATTACATCCTCCTGCGCGTGGCACATTTAATCTCTTTTTTATTTACTTCTTTTACATTCGTGTTTGCCCTCTCGTATCGTGTATTTTTTTACACGTGCGCTCATATGATGAAAGATTAATGTAATATGTATGCAATATTAAAAATACACACGTATCCTAATAATTGAAGTGCGGAATATAAAGTAACGCTGAAAAATGTTTATAATTCATGGAGGAAATTTCTGAATTTTGCATTTCCGTCCTGGCTACGTCGCTGGACAGGATCGTTTGTAAATGTTCAAAATATTTTTAGATCGAGCTACGATTATTAATAACATTTTGCAATAACTACAGTAAGAACAATAGTAATATAGTGGTCGTGTTTATTAATACTTATCGATTTTATTTATTAACGAGATCACGTTTCATATAATATTTAAGGCGCTTGATCACACAAAATCATTTCGGGTTGCGACTCCGGAAGTCAATGAAAAGAGAAAATCAAGAGTATACACTAACCTAACTCACGTGCGCCAATATTAGCAGATCACCATTACGTATATGTAGTTCAGACGAACTTTTAGCGGCCCCTACTTGAGAGAAAATGAGATCTCTATCTCAATTTAATCATTCTCCAATATAAGTATTTTGTTGTTACTCATAATTAAAAATTGCATTATGTTGATTAACACCACCGGTAGTTAATAGTTCTTCACAAATCGAAAATAAATAATTCACAATCTATTAATGAATTGTTCGATAGCGATAACTAGACTGCGGATGTTTATGCAATTTTCAATTTTTGTAGACGAATTTCAAGAAACTGGAATAAATTAGAATCTCAGAGAAGATCTGAAATAATTGAAAATCGTACTAAATTCTGTCATATTTTACGTCCTAGCATTTTTTGAAAATTTTCGAAAGCTGTAATTGCATAAAGATCCGCAGTCTAGTGATAACAATTTCATTCACGCATCAACAAAGTTATGTTGAACAATTCTAGGAACTTCTTTTGAATTATTTTTTACAAGAAAATGACCGAAGCGTTAATTATAACATTGTAGAATGGGGATGCTAATTGTAATTAGACAGCATTTTATATTGTTAATATTCAATTCAGTATTTTATTTACTGTATTATACATATTATAATTTGCAAAATGCATATTTCAATATATGTATACGTAAAATTATAATATGTATACGTAAAACAGTACATGTGCCACGAAAATTAAATGTTGTTTCATATTCATATTTGCTGTTATGGAATTCCACGAGTGAAGTATCCGGTGGGAATCGCATTAATTAAACTGATAAAGTCTATGAGCAACTATGTCAACTTGGGCTAAACTGACCAGGGAACTATACATTCCGAGATTGATACTTAAATATGATTTTCCTTAAATACTGGGAAGGAATAAAGCAATTTCTCAAAAAGTATCAACACGTAACTCTCGATTATTTTCCATAAATAAATTATGAAATATGTAAAGACTCGTTTCACGATTTTATTGCTAAAAATAGTGTGGCCATATGTTATATTTGTTTCCAATGAAATATTAAACATCATTCGTCAAGTAGTGATCGAAAGACATACATGGTCTAATTGGTTTCTGGCCTTGTTCCAATTGAAACGTGATTAAAGAAATATTATTTTTATAGAATATCCATTATTCATTATAGGAAATCAATTTATAAGTAATGACCGGGATTCATTTCCTGATTTCCTGGTACTTTTCATCGAAACGAGTGCTGGAATATTATTCTTATATCACAGAATATTGAAATCACTGATTCTTTCGTATTCCTGAATGAACATTCATTATTATTCTAAATAAATGGTGGACATTCAGATATTCCGCGATTTGAAAGTTGTTTTAAATATCTTTTACAAGATTTCACGAAGATGAAGAGCACAAAGTGAAGAAAAGTAAAAAAAACTGTTTTATGCATGTAGATATTTAAAAGTATAATACATTTATAACAATCGCTACTTCATATTTCAATTCAAGTAGAGAAAATCAATTTTATGAATATTGAAATCATTGATTTGAATGAACGTTTATTCTAAATAAATGGTGGAAATTTAGATTTGCCCCGATGTGAAAGTTATTTTAAGTATCTTTTACAACAGATTTCAAAGATGAAGAACACAAAGTGAAGAAAAGTAAAAGAAACTGTTTTATGCATGTAGCTATTTAAAGGTATAATACATTTATTATGCACGTTGTAATATATTGTAATGCACAGAGTACAATGTTTGATAGGAATGACTTTTTCATAATAATATTGATTTCCGTGTTTTACAATCAGGTTCGTTGTAGTGAAGTAACTACGAAAACCGTTGCCGAAATAAACGCCGATAACGAACGTATCAAAAAATCAGTTTGATATACTGCTGCGTTCATTGATCAAAACGGATGCTTCTCGCATGAATACTTCGAAAACATGAGCGAGGATAATGTATTCAAGAATGTGAGGCACTACAAACGAGAAGTGACGGGAAATAGAAAGTGGGGGAACAGGATAACAAGAGCACCGTGATTCAGAAAAAAAAAGGGAAAAAGAGTTAAGTGAAATTGAGGGATTCAAGTATACGCTTACACAGGTTGCGTAGATCATGTGTCTATAGTCCTTTGTGTTACGCCTCGACGTCGTTGAATACGGGTCACCGCAAAAAGATATAAAAAAAGACGAGCCCGCAAGACACAAGAAGATCAGAAATTCTATACTTGAACACACACCGTATGCGTGTATGAAATCTTACCTGAGTAAAATTACTTGACACTTCTGAGAGAGAGATTTCTTCACGGTATGCATTTCACCGGAAATTATTTTCATAATTTCGCTAATGATAATAAGCTGCACGCTTTAGAAGTTAAGACCATTTGTTGAGCCGATGAATAAGCACGTAGGAGAATCAAATTTCACCAGTCTACATATAGACATGTAGACTACATATAGACATATAGACTACATCAACCATAGTTGAACATGGTCCTTATAGAAACACTACATTATAGTTTATTGTTACTTTTAATTGTCCAATTTATTGGCATGACGAAAATGGAACAAAAATTTAATTTCACGTGAGATATGCTACTGTATCCAATTATCTAACACAAAAATATCAGTCATTTTCAGTGTCGTCAGATGAGGGGAGAGAACATGAATTGAGGGGAATATTTAAACAATTATTAAAATAAAAATTTAAATAACAAGTGTTATTTGTTATTTGGATATCCAAATAAAAAGCAAATATAATTATTTATTATTTGAGCAAGCCTAAATGAATTATTTAAAATAATAAAGTTAATTGTTATTTACAAATACTATTTCAATTATTGTTTGTATTGACAAACAATAAATTAAATTGTATTTATATTTATCAATAACTAGGCCCTCCGGGGGCGGCTTACGCTCGACCACTGGCGGTACACCTGAAAAGGTTGTTATAGCAGACAAAAAACGCGCACTGATCAACTCCGAACCGCCCGATTAATTATTTACAATCACCGCGCTCCGACAACTTCAACCCCGGCAGATGGACTACACGTGCGACAGAACCACTGAATCAGATCGATGGGAACATACATACACAGATACTTTTCTATTTTACATATACAGGTTGTCCAAAACCAACGGTCCAAGTGGTGTTAACTTCTCGGATAAGCATATTCGGTAAAAATGTTTGGAATAAAAGTTGCAGGGATTAATGGAGGACATATGTCCATGATCTTGTATTTGACCTTCGGATCCATTTTCAAGGTTATTTCGAGGTCAGTACGTATTTTGTATGGCCTCCAGCAGTCATTTTAATCTAGGAGCTTTTTCAGAATTCGTAGTCGAAAGAAATTCGCAGAAGAAAGTTTTGAAAAATATCTTTTTTATTTTTGCATGTAACCTTGTAAATTATAATTTTTGTAAAATCTTTTAGCATATCATTTCATAAATCAATGCTTCTAATTGATTATAAAAAATCAGGTCGTTTGGTACAATTATAAAAAAGTTATTATTTTTTAAAAGGTGTACGAATACTTCGTACACCCACTGTATACATTTTCATCTTTAAACAATTTATTGGCATGTGTGACGAGAATGGAACAAAAATTTAATTTCACGTGGGATATACTACTATATTCTATTATCCGGGAGCAAAAGGTTCAATGGCAGTTCTAGACAGGCTTGAAATAATGATCTCATACAGGAGGAACGTTAACATGGCATTCAATGTAAAGACGTGCACCTCCCGCGCTTTGTCTCGCAGCTGGCGAGACAATTACTATTTTCGGTGTTGGAATGACGTTACATGCGAGTAATAACCCATTTCCATTTAAGACACGGCGCTCGTTGCATATGTATGACCATGCAGGAACGACGAGACTTGCGCAGCAGAAACGATAGGTGCAGTATATTCAAATATATTCTGATTTTCCGTAGCGATTCCCGCAATGGTACACGTACGAATTACGAAAAAAATTCATTAACATTTCCGCGTTCGTTATCTCTCGGAGGTTCGCGAGATTGCCCCGCGTGTTCATACGGCCCAGGGGTGTGTACAGTGATCATGCAGAGCATACTGTAGAATGTAGAAAATGCTGATTCAGTATACTCATAGGGAAAGGATTTTAACCGAGAATGAGTTACTATTATGAGTCTATCCCGGGGGAGACGGTCTAGCGCGGAATCGGGAATCAAATATTGATACAGCGAAGTAATTCTCGATAAAAATCCTGCAATTACGCTGACCCATGCTTCCTTGCAATTTTCACGTTGGTCCAATTTAATAATTTATACTTTTAACGATATGCCATTCATTATATTCGATTCGTTAAAAAACGAACACGGAGAGTCGATGTTGCTATTTGTATTGCAATCAGAGAAATAATTACGTGGAATTAATTTGGCGAGGCTTTTTATAAAGAGAGAATATTATTTAATAATTTTTTTATTGTGTTAAAATTGAAAGAAAGTGGCCATTAAATGACACCTCGAGGCTAAATATTAGAATGGAATTTTTGTACATAAGTCTGTAGTTTTTGGGAGAGGAGAACATTATTTAGTGATTATTTAATGTTAAATTTAGACTATTATATGCTTACATGTTACGTGGAGGTAGGTAAGTAAAATATTGAAAATGTAGCGAAAAGTGGCCATAAAATGGCACTTCTTGGAGGCTAAATCTTAACAAACAAGAAAGCGAGCTAATAAAAACGTGGTAAAATGACATTTCTGTACGGAAGTCTGTAGTTTTTGTTGAAGTAAGGAACGTACATTAGATTAGGTCTGTGTAGAAAAGTTACAATGAAAGTGCAGACGAAACGAATGGAGCTCGATGGACTGAATGTGCTCCCGTGTCGTTTGTTGCTATCGTTCGTGCCAGGATTTCGAACGTAAAGCTAATTTTTCGTGCGACAGCTGTGCAAGTTATTTTAACAATATCTACAAGAATAAACTGAAGACGATAATAATTTTTGCAACAAGTCAATGTTTCAAACAAATTGATCTTTTTGCTTATTATGTATTACGTCGATTGATTTTACTAATAATCATACGATGAAATGTAAAATTATATATTGGTAAATGGTAGAAAATTGGTTCAGCAAATTAGTCGCGCGAGTCTATCACGATGAAAGAAGATATGACTTATCGTTTATGTTTATTAGACAAACAAAGTGGCGATCTATCGGCGTCGGAGATTCAGACACTCGTGTATTTTTGGCCTATCTCGAAAACAGGTAAATATTAGCACTAAACCGAAAAGTTCCAAAATTATCTGGGACTTACCCGTGATTACGTTACATCGCATACGCGAAAGTTTCGCGGTGAAAGCCGATGACGAAAACTTCCCGTCGATTTAATCGCAAAACAGATTCAAAACGATCGAACTGTAATGGAGACTAGTAAACAACTTTGGAACGGTCATCGAACCGCAAGGCTCCGGATTCCCCCAACCACCGGCGAGAAACTTACGTTTCCAAAAAAAAACCGTGCCAATTTTTCTGTGCGAGATTGTTCGACGCAAATAGAGAGAAACTGAGTCTGTCAACTTTTTGTCAACCCTTACGACGATAGTCAACATCTTCTGCGACGCTCAATAATATTCTAATTACTTCACTTATAGTTCCCATGTTTTCATGCTTCTGACATAAATTAATTTATGATTATTAGACCGCGAATCTCTACGCGAAATTAAACATTTCCAAAAATAGGTATAACAGAAATTACATGAGAATGTGTTTCTTCTGATTATTTCAACAAGTCGAAAAATATACTGTAATTATAATTATAAAATAATATTTCACCTATTCGGTATGGTTATTAATGAATGCACGCTGGTGTTTTTAAAATAAAACAATTCATTATTTCACGGCGCGGGAGGGATAAAGACAAAATACAAATGTCTTCAATATTCTCCAAATAAAATACTATTTTCAAAAAAATTACTGCCTCAAATAAATTATTTTATTTTCAAAAAAATTACTGCATCAAATAAAATATTTTATTTTCAAAGTTGTGCACATACTTTAAAATAAATAGGATTATTTACTATTTATTATTATGTAAAATACTATTTTCCCAGCTCTGCTGCTAACTTATTGATAATCCAACATCACCTGTTCGTTGTTGTAACAGTTGTTGTTGTGCACAACACCCGCACACCCCATCTTTCTTTTAAACAATAAAATGTTTATATCAAAATAAACTGTTTGAGTAAATTTAGTTGGCACATTAAGGTAAGTAGCATTACTGTAATTTTATTTGTAATAAATACAGCAGCGCTACCGTACCCCGCGGGTAATATGTTTCAGGCTCTACCGCGGTTACGCGAAACCGCAGATAATAGCAAACGCCATAGTAGGTGAGTGTACTGTAATATTTGCGTAAACAAAGTTAAATTGATACATTGTTTGCAGTAAAACGTTGTCAATATTTAACACGGCAATAATACGAAGTCGTATATTCTCGCTGTATACATTTCCCCTCTACATATACAGTGGTTCACGAAAGTATTCGAACGCCCTTTGAAACAGAATAACTTTTTTATAATTGTACCAAACGACCTGACTTTTTATTATCAATTAGAAGCATTGGTTTATGAAATGATATGCAAAAAAGATTTTCCAAAAAATTATAATTTACAAGGTTACATGCAAAAATAAAGATAGAGACAGTCCCCAAGAAAACATAGCCAATCTTTAATCCCTTGCCGTATTTTGACGAGCCAGACTCGTGATGATGGTTTTTAACAAAGTCTAACAAATATGAATATTACGCGTTTCATTTTAGATGAAATAAAATTTGATTCGTTTGTAATCAACATTCAAGCATTAAAATAAATATAGCCATACAAAAAAGATAAATTTTCTTTTCCGTCCTACGACATTTTTGTGCGAGACGTTTCACTGTAACTGTAAAGAAAATGGTACGGCAAGGGGTTAATGAAAACAGTGTATAAAACAATTCTGTCGTAATTGACAGAATGTCCGATTTATTTTTGAAAATATATCCACGTGACCGCGTGAACGTTTTTGGTGGCAGCAGACGAAAATTCATCTGACAGATACACACGATCACACACATTATACTTTACTAATTAATTTCCAGTCTCCTTGAACACGTGTTTAACTGTATTTAGCCGTATAACGCGTGCTTCATTGTACGAATGCAAATATGCACGAGACACAATTAATTTTGCAATTTCCCTAGAGTGTACAGCATGCGTGGAATAGGTTCTCGCGCCAGTGAACACTCTTACTAATGGAATTGGCAATGCGCGAGAGGAATGCGCAAAAAATCAGTGAAGAGAAGATCGTAATCAATGCAGACGAATTATGCGAACCGGTAACGCTCGCACAAAAGGTTTTCAAATGTTTGTTGTAGAATTCAGCTTCACTTGTATGCGAACAACGTTTTCGGAATACTGCTGACGGGCGTGAAATTCATAATATGGTTCAGGCGATCCTGCTTTTTGCGCAATTACTGATTTAATATTCTCATCCTTTCTCGTTACCTCAAACGTCCTTAGGATTTAAATAATTTCATGAAATTATTAAAGGAAAAAATTCATTTCTACGTGATTTCTACTACACACACAATTCTGCAAAATTGTGTATTATAGCATTTTTAAACAGCATTCATTTTATCTAATTAGATTTTTCAATGAGGAATTCTTCAACAGGAATTCCGACGACGCCGAGGACTAAGATATTTTTCAATTAATTCGCACGATTGAATAGCCTAAAATAGAACGTAATCGAATAATCGGATTTCTGTCAAGGATGCTTTAAATACTATTAACGCTTTCAATCTGATCCGGACGACTAGACGATGGATGTTTACGCATTTACCATTCGGTCGGTACCCAGAATTCAGTCCAATAAAAAATTCTATGAAGTTTAATGAGGTATTTATGTCCGGTCGATTCGATTCCATGCGAATCGGTGTACACAAGCTCGTACAGACGTCTGCAGTTTCACAATGAATAATATAATCCTTCAATTTTCGTTCCACGTTAAGAAAATCTCGTATAAAGGATTTCAACGAGTAACTTATTGTCGGTATTCAACTGCTAATGGTTTTCTGCAGATCTTCGAACCGAATGTTATTCGTTTCTTTTATGTCAGAATAAAATCCTATTTTCTTTGCTATCTACATTTTGCTACTAGAATATAAAGGTGTCCCAAAAGTGTCGTAATTCCTTGAAAGGGATAGCCACGATCATTTAAAGTAGTTTTTTCCTTTGCGGAAATGTTCTCCATGGCATTGTTAAGGAGTTATTAATGAAAATCACAGACCAATCACAGCGCCGATACAATAGACGAATTCTCACTCGTGGCGTTGGAATTGGCTTAGGCGGATTCTATAACTGTGCTGTAATTGGTCCGGGTTTTGCGATAATAACTCCGTAACAAAGTTGCGGAGTATATTTTCGCAAAGGAAAAAGTGCATCAAATCACCTCAGGAATCACCCCTTTCAAGTACAATATTTTTGAGACACCCTGTATATAGGCACGCGATAAGAACTTAATTTTTCCTGCAGGATATTATTAACCCCTGCCGCATCATTTTCTTTACAGTTACAAACGCCTTTATCCCGAAAAATGTCGTAGAAGGGAAAAGAAAATTTCAATACATTTATTTTAATGCTTAAATATTGGTTACAAACGAATCAAATTTTATTTAATTTAAAAAGAGAGGCGTAACACATTCGCATTTCTTAGGCTTTGTTTAAAATCTTAATGGCGAGCGTGACTCGTTAAAATACGGCAAGGGGTTAATGATAAAGAAGTTTTAAAGAACGTAGCTGTGCAAAATCGTAAGGCAAGAAGTTGAAGATGAAAAATGGTATTACATTTTAAAACGATAAATCGTATTTTCCATGAGGCCTGTGGAGTCTACGAATTTACTGTTGTTGCCATTAAATGGTTTCCTTTGTGCAAAATACTACAGAGACATTTCGAATGGACAGAAACTAAGTAAACAATTTTATCACTGAGGTTGGTATTTGCACGTTTTACTTTTATCGGTGCAGTGGGTGGTACCTGAGAAATCTGATGAAACAACATACAAGAAAGATAAGCAGTACTCACCACGCGGTTGCCATACAGAAGAGAGCTCTCCTCAGGGCCGATAATATTTGAACAAACGGTCAGCGTCCATGAGTTCGTTCGGTTTTCCCGACGACGGCGACGGCGGCGGCGCGTGGGATTCCCACGGATCCGTGAATTTCGGCCTCCTTCGTTACGATGTGTCTGTCGAAAAAGACCATGTAACCGGTTTACTGACGCAATACGCTGGTGTCGATATTGAAAATAAATACCATCGAGTCGGGCAGATTTACATCTCCATCGTGCATTCTCATTACCCAGCGTGCAGAACGTGTACTATAATTAAATCGCTAACGAAACTGAGATTTCATTGGTGACCTGAGGGTCTCTCTGCGTTTACGGCACTTCATGTGAAATGATGAAAATGGTTGACATTAACCAACGTTCTAACGGTTTTACTTTATTGCTTCATTTTATTACTAGAATTACGTAACTTTTTCGGGATCAGTCAAGTCCTCATTTCGGTAATCGTATTTCAGGAAATTTGTAATTTCAGATGTATTGCTCATTCGAGGACCCCAGTAGGGTTGGCAGAATTTAACCCCTCGCCATACGATTTATTCTACGGTTTCACAAAAAAGGAGAAAATTTATATCTATTGTATACCTACATGTTCTTCAATAATTATACAATAACGAAACGAAAATAGAATTTGATCTCGGTTTAAAGGTTAAAAATTTTGTTGATATTGTAAGGCAAGGGGTTAATGATGTATTTGATGAATTATTACCGTGGAAAATCAAAATTGAAATTTATATACGATAAGAAAAAATTATTTATAAAATGATAGCGACACCGAGATGGATCAGCATGGAAAGCAGAACTGTAAATTGCCTATCGATATAGTCTCCGAAATACAGTTCCTCGAATTAATATTCGGACGCTCTGAAAAAGACGATAATTTTTGTAATATTGCACTATACGATTTGAACTTTTTTCGAAAGCTAGAGCAATTAGCTTACTGCAGGATGAGAAAATTTTTTCTTCAATTGATCAGAATTGTAGAAAAAATACTAAAAGTTGCATTTTACAACTTTCTTATGTGGGCCTATATTGAAAATCGTGGAAATCTGAAATTTTTGCCATCTTTAAAAGTTTGTAGTTCATGGCAACGTCGACCGATTTTGACGAAATTTTCAGAATATGTTTAATTCACACGGATCTACGAAACGTATTTTTTAAATTTTCAATATAGATCCGCATAAAAAGTTTGTAAAATGCAACTTTTAGTATTTTCTTCTACAATTCCGATCAATGGCAATTTTTGAAAAAATCTTTTTCGCTTCCTGTAATAAACTAATTGCTCTAGCTTCCCAAAAAGTTCAAATCTTATAGTACAATATTAAAACAGTTATCGTGTTTCTTAGAACGTCCGAATATTAATTCGTGTAACTGTAGTTAATTCAATAGTACTCGAAACGTTTACTAGGACGGCACGCAATGGTACTCGAAAGGGAAACTGTTCAAAGCTCTAATTAAATTAGTACGAGTGGTTTTCCGTTACTATTGATATTAAGTTTATATTGACAAACTTTACTACTTTTGCTACCGATCTGAACTATCTTGATAAAATCATAGAAAATGAATTACTTTTATAAGACCGCGGGGAATTAACAACTATTTGTTACATATGGTTCCCTCAACAAAATCCGTTTGCTACACTCTTGACTCGAATTAAGATAAGGAATGTGTAATTTATTATTTTTTATTTATTCTCTATTTTTATGGTTGAAAATGATAGCTGTATAAAAGAGGAAGTGCTAAAAAATCCTTAATCGTACGAATTCTTTATTCATGTGTCTAAATGAACATATTTATGTTATTACAATAACAACATCTTGACATAACGATTACCCTATAATTGTTCCAAGATTTTTTTTATATAGCATTCAACAATTGAAAAACTAAAAGATCGATTGTCTTCAACATGTTTTTCTACAAAACGTAACTTCTACTTTATAAATCATTGTATTTTCACATTTAAATAAATATTTAATTCGATTTTGAACAAAGTCGCATTGGAAGAATAATGTGTTAATCACGAAGATAAAAATGAATTCAACAAATTAATATTAAACTGTGAAATGTGCATATAATAAGACTTTGATATTGTTGTTAAATTCCCCAACTACGTGACAGGGATCATTTCAGAAATGATGTCAGCGATATTTTAATTTGAAAAATATATTTAGGAGAAATGGAGAATGTATCTTTGAAATGTTTAATAAACTAAATATATCTCTTTCCTAAAAAAAAAGCATAATTCATCATAAAAAAGAAATTAATCCTCGCATTTACTGTGCGCCTCTGCTCACAAAAAGATATTCCTATCAAACTAGCATGAAATTGGCATTTTTCGACTTACTCAAGTCGCCTGTTTTAAATACCACACCCTATACCTACAAGAAGCTCCACGCATCTGGGTCAAGACATAGCTTTAAAGAGGTAGGAGGTAGAAAAAATTTCATTACAGAAAATTAAATGACTACAAATAGTGCATCACTCGGCGTGCACACGTTTACTGCGACAATGGAGGTGTTCCAAACCTTTCAGATCCATCTCTATTTTCTTAAGTGAAACTTCTCGTTCGTCCTATTATCTCGCTGCCGTTCAAGATGGACGTACAGAAAATAATGTTCCCTAAAAATTGATCGAACGATCCATCAGGATCCAATCTAATTTAACACTAAACCTACCGACCATCGAAAGTGACTGATGTGTATAGCATTATAAAAAAATAACGAGATTAAATTTATTTATATTTCGTCCGATTTTTAGTATGATATACATGGTGTCCCGAATTTAAATGGCAAAACTTCAGGAGCGTGTAGAGGACCGAAAAACTAAGACAAAAAGTCTTTTAGAGATTAGCTCGTTTTTGCTCCGTTTTGGAGAAAATCGCAAAAATTCAATATCTCGTTGTCAGTTGCTCTCTTGAGTTGTATACGCTTGTATTTGTGATTGTTTTGACATTGTTGTGTGAGTTATGACAGTGAGATATGTAAACACTTGATGTTATCCTTTACATTCTTGCGTTTGCTTACATTCTTGCTTTCTTCTATGATTCCTTAATCAGTCTTTAGTCAGTTACTTCTTTATCAGATATTTTGGAATGAATAGCTTCAGCTACAATATATAGCTGATATAGTTTTAGTGTACGGTCTACATTAAATAGATGATAACGTAAATATAAAATGTAAATAAATAAGTACAAAAATGAAAACTTTTGTTTCTTTTTTTGCGATTTTCTCCAAAACGAAGCAAATCTCTAAAAGACTTTTTGTCTTAGTTTTTCGGTCCCCTACACGCTCCTGAAGTTTTGCCATTTATATTCGGGACACCCTGTATACTGGAGTCAAAAAATATATTCAATAAATTCCCCTGAAAACAGCTTTACAATTTCAACAATTGTCAAATGAAAAATCTAAAAAAATGGTTCATTTGACCTGTTGAGGTAGGTTTAGTGTTGACAGCATTTTCAGCCTTCTTATTTAACTATGGCACATAGGTAACGATGATGCCTTTTGTGGTACAGCTCAACCAACATCCAACATGAAAGAACGTGTCGAACACAACAAACAACATATCTGAACAACAGTAACAATGATACAAAATTTTATTACATACTGCAGACCCAGACAAATGTGACAACACCCTTGCAACAGCTCCCCTTTGTTCATGGTGTATTTTTCAATGTGCTCAACATGACAAGTACATCAAACAATCAAATACGTAAGTTCGCGCACAAGCGTACGTTGAGAAGCTGGGTTGCCGGTGGACGTCGAAATAGTACATTACGTACAATGACTTCCAACGAGAAAGAAAGGTTCGCGTGTATTAGTGTCTCTCTCGGAGTACATAGACGGGGGATGCGGCGGATCGTGAATGGTATCGCGAGACGTAGACGAGTGTATTATGTGCGTACAACAGCGAAATACGTTCACAAGATAACAGTCACGGGGGCATGCATGTCGCGGATTGATAGCATCGGAGGGCGAAGGGGTAAATTATTAAGCGTGCATGCTTCGCGTAACGACAGGCGTATTCACCGCAGAATCAACAGGTCAAACCTGGAATCAAATCCTTAGTTCCCATTGTACCGCGGATGTCGGGCACAGTGCGTGCTCGAGAGCACAATGCGAGGCAGAAAAGGGAAAAGAACAAGACAAAGAAAGAAATAAAATGAAAGTCGGGCCCGAGGCGGAGGTCCTGAATCGAGCAATTCACCGAACGCTGCTTTTTCAAGCAAATCTTTTATCCGTATGCATCGGCGTACGAAAGCCCTCCGAGTACAAAAATAATATTCAAGCTCTCTCTCGTCGAACGGAGACAATCAAAAGAAAAACCGTGAATCGTAGTCGCGCGGACGGGTTCAGCAATTGAAGAAAAAAAATAAGTTTTCCAGCCATCGTTTCCAACGTCTTTAACATGTTACATCGCAGTCTTTATTCACCCGTGTCGTACGCCCCCCTTTGTCCACTCTCTCTCTCTCTTTCTCTCTTGTTCGCCCCTCTCTTTGCTCGCTCGCACAATACATTACACCCTCTCTCTCTCTCTCTCTCTCTTCTGTTCCATCAATTTTTGTCCGGCTTTCAGAGAGACAGAGAGAGCAACAAGAAAAAAGTAGAAAAGCAACACGTTCCGAACGAGGTAACGAAAGAGCCAGCGATCTTTTTGTTCTTCGTTTCTTACATGGGGGAGAGAGAGCACAAGGGGCTGTCGCATGTAAAGCTGGGTTCACACTCGTGTAACGCGACCCTCGACGCTAATTCATTTATCATCGGTGCTGCGGGTTAGCGAGCTATTAATCTCTCTCTCGAATACGGTCACCTGCTTGAACATGCTTCGAAATAAGTAACAAAAGTTTGCGGGGATACACTATAGCAAGTAGACGTTTCTCGCGTGAGGGAGTTTCGTGTGGCGTGTGCTATAATACATCTATGTAGTTGATCCGGCTCGGTATACATTGTCTTAAACGAGTCTGCACACGCCACCGAGAATCGCTCGCGAAAGAAAGACTGCGAGTTACTTGCACCTCGAGACTGATCGAGAAATGGAGACACTATCCGGCCGGATGAATGAGAGACTCATCAATCTCGGTCAACAGGTTGATCTCCATATCTGTGCGGTTCGAGACGATGAATAGGAACCGGCGACTGAACGTGGTGAGCACAATCGACGCGGCCCGGGGTTGTACGCGGGCGTTTTACGCGCGTCATGAATCCGCCCCCGGAACACTGTGTGTGCGTCGCGCGTACCGTAGCGTCCAGGTTCGTTGTTACGCGCGCGTGTGAACCCCGCTTAATGTACCCTTCTCGGCTGTGTGTTATGTCATTCTCCTTCCCGGCGGATGGCTCGTCAACGATCGTTTCTCCTCGACCACGGTAATCCCCTTTTTCTTTCTGGCTTCTCGTGGCCTCCTCCTGCGCGACGAGAGCGAGCGGCCTGAACTGGTCGAGGAGAGACAGACGCACGAAGGGAGGAGACGCCTGAACGTTTTACGGGGGACACGCAAATCACCCACCCGGTCTCTATGCAGAGGAGAAAACAGCGGGGGAACGAGGAGACACACGGTGTCAAGCGGAGGAACGTGCGAATGTCCAGATAGAGAAAGACGGAGTTAATCTGGTGAAGGGGGTGGTTTTCGGTGAAAGAGAGGGGGCGGGGTGGAAGAGGAAGGTGAACATGTACGCGCCTTTCTCTCTCTCTCTCTCTCTCTCTTCATCGCCCTTTCCCTCCCTCTTCTTCTCTCTCTCCCTCTCCCTCTCCCAGACACCCTTTCGATACACATCAAACCGATCGGCGATGTGTAGCCGCGTGCGCCGCGCCACGATGGCCGATCGGGGATGGATGAACGAGAAGAACGACTGGCGGCCAGTATGTAAGCGACGACAATGTAGAACAACAACAGTTAAACAACAACGACGACGACAGACGACGGAGAAAAATGAAAACAACAAAAGCGTGGCCTCTTGTCAAACCCACGTCGACGATGCTCGACGTGTCGGGGCTGCTCTGGGCGTCGCGGCGCTCACACATCGGCTCACTGAGCCCGAGGTGGGCGACACAGCCGGAACACGGAGGATCGCGGCTACGGCCGACAAAGACCGAGAGAATCAGCCGAGAGCCTTCCAGATAACGGTGCGCAAGCGCCCACCCGACACAACCTGCACGCCGCTCTTGAAATTACCATTAGATTTCGGATCGATTGCTTTTCACCTTATCGACAAGCCCGCCGCTTTTGTTTGTTTTCTTCGAACTCGCCGAGATACCGGCATCCGGGAACCATCCGAAATACGTAGTAGACGTTAAATGTGTGTGAGTACCTCGCGGCACGGATAGGAATTCCAGAAAGTTCACAAAGTTCGGGTTCCCGAAATTACAAGTCGGGCCTGGTCGTGTCAGGATCTCGAGAGTTTGCACAATGTTCGAAAGGTACAATACCAAATTACAACGGAGAGTCATACCTGCGTCATTACAGATTTTTGGTGTTCTCGAACTTGCGTCCACTCGACTGCAGCTTCGGGTATCAGAGGATCTCGAAAATTAATGGAGTTCGGGAACCTAAAAGGTTAAAACGCAAAATTAAATTGCTTATAAATAAATCAATCAATAAAGTGAATTGACTTCTATGTCACTGACTTTTATGTCGCAAAATTTGATTATTGGAGTTAATACGTAGAGACAAACGCCTGCTACTACAGTCCACCTGACCGTATCGATGAGACAGAACATAATCGTGTGCATGCCTCGAGGCAAACGAAAAAAAGGACATACGTCGCTGCTCATTCAGATAATAAAGAAGTTGCAAAATATGAGAGAAAACCTTATATTCATTGTTACACGCATAAGAGTATCCTGCATTACATAAAATACTAATGCAAAGTATACTTACAAATTTTTCAGAATCTTCTATTCCTCCAGTCGGATTCACTGTTTTTCGAAGCACAAAATGCCACGCTTCTACACAATCACTAAACACTACACAACACAATTTCCGAAATCGTGACAGCGAACGAGAAGAAGTTACTCCGACCACGATCAAAATAATTCTGCGATCTAAATGCGACTTCCGCGCGAAAATTCTACCCTCCCATCATACCATGTATTCGATCACTGGATTTTCGATCGATGGAAACAAAAATAATCGTTTCCAAGAAGATATTAGCAAAATATTTCCGAGAAGGGCCCCGACTACTGGCTATATACCTGAAAAGGATGTTATAGCAGACAAAAAACAGGCCGATTATTTTACAACCACCGCGCTCCGACAACTTCAACCCCGATATATGGACGACACGTGCGACGGGCCCGCCGAAGAGACAAGCGGACATACTACCATAAATTACGCCATTGACGATCGAAGACAATACGGAAGACAAAAGGAATTTCCTTGACAGTTTCCCACTCCTCGACCTAAAGTCTTTACACCCTTTTTTACACCCTTACCTTATACGTTACACCCTTAACCATTCACGAAAAAACCAAGGTGACAATCGCAGTGCTATTTTGATCGTAGTCGGAGTAATTTCTTCGTGTTCGATGTCACGATTTCGGAAAGTTTGTTGTGTAGTGTTTTAAGTGTTTAGTAATTGTGTAAAAGTGTTCCGTGCTTTATACTTATTAATTGTAAGTCGTATTCGAAGAATATAAGGGTTTCTCTCATATTTTGTAACTTCAAATTTATGATTGATATCGAGACTGAATTGGTACGGGCGTAAATAGCGACGAATGTCCCTTTAAATTTCGTTTGTCTCGAGGCACACACGCGATTATTTATTTATTTATTAATGCCGTAAACCATGTTTGGTTTATATAGCATACATTAGTATAACACTTTACAAAAAATGATGAAGTATATAACGTAATATAAAGTGAAATTAATATAAACCGCACACGATTAATATTCTGTATCATCGACACTTTTTATATCTCGATAATCTTTACACTTTTTCTATTCTCGATGAGTGTAAGGTGTTCATGTGGAAACAAACTTTAACAACAATTATCTTTGGTAAAATAATTATGCGGCAAGAGAGTTTCTTTTACAGATTTGATACACCCTGTACAAAGGCCGGGAATTAATTGCGTCTAATACGACCGCCGACGCTCCACGAAAATTGAAATTCGGCGGACGTTGCTCGCGGTTTACGCTCGATACGTGCGACACCCGTCGTCCGACGGTTATGCTCCCGGTTTTTGTTCTGTTTTCGGCAATTTTTACCGACAAACATGCTAGACGTGTTTTGAACATTCATTTTTATGACAGCTTTTGTAAACAAACGCGGCTGTTTAACCCTTCTGCAGCAGATGTTGCGAGACGGAAGGCAAAGGTTCAAGCGTACCGGACGATCGTTTAGCTTTCCTCATCGGGGGACCCAGGAAGGGAAAGCGACACTTGAGAGTGTCGTAAATTAGGCCCTACCCCGTAGGTCGGAGGGCTGTTTTGCGACCATGGCGCAGGATGCGTTCGTTCATTCTGGAATTGTCGACGGGGTCGTTGGAAATCATCCAGTAGTTAGATTTAAAACGGCCAATAAAGTGTACAATGTTCGAACGGTGCACCCAGGTACTTTCTGCTTTCTATCCTCCGTTTCGTTACTTGTAGTGGACTTTATGCGTTCGGAACACAAATGAGTAAATCTGAAACAGCGGAGAGCATTTATTAATTTTTAAAACATGTTAAATGTACTTCTTGTAGGCACGTTAATTATTTTATTGTCCCTAATGCGGCAGCTGTTCATTTAATTAATTCGCCAGGAACTTAGTGATTGAATATGAGTGGGAAGAATTGAAAAGTATCAATATATTATTACATAATAATATTTTCAACTCAGGTTTTCAATCTGTATCCATTTTGACCCGGAGTTACAAACATTCCATCTAAATTCTAATTGTCTTCTAGCCAGTTCAAATAATTAATTAGCTATTTATATGCGGTCCTATAGGAGGATCAACATTGATTTTGAAGAAGTAGGGGTTCAACAATATGCTGAAGTAATAAATACATAGACATTTATATTTAAAATTTTATTGATTACAAGGGGATGGACGCCAAACAGGAATCGATTTCTTCTCTCAACAATCTTAATAAATTGAACGTGGTGAATATCATTCGATAACATTATCTGTGATCGCAAATTCTCTAGATGCTACTCCGAGCGTTCTTCCCAGCGATTCAAGTGAGATTTAACACACTAGCTGCTTAAGTAGCCGGAAGAGGTTGAGAAATTGGAGGAAGCTTCGAAAAACCTGGAATAAGCCCAGACACCGTCTGTTTCAGGGTCGAGTAGCACTTTAGGCAGAATTGGTTTCTCGTAAGCGGAATAGGAAATGTGGGAAATGTGCGATCAGAATAGACAGATGTAATTTCCTCGTTTCTCGTCGCAATTGTTGCGGGAAACCGTAGTGTGATATTCAGTTCGTTCAATTTTATTTCGTGATTAACAATGAAATTCTTATCGAAGCCGCGCTATGGGCGTGTGGAAACAGGTGTACGCGTGTATACACTGACAAGCTTCTAGCCTTTACTTAATTATTCAATCCTGATTGGGGCTACGTTCGGAAGAAGGGTAGTGGCGTTCCCGGTTCATGATGTCAGCGCTACACAGTTTCGGTGACTCCATTGGTCGAATTATTTGAAAAGCCGGCGAATCAACCGTTCGTTTCTGAAGTCTCGCCGCTTTCCACCCTCGGAAGGTTGCTACTTTTTTTTCCTTTGTGCATTTATATATTCATCCGCGTACCTGTCTCTACCGGCTCGTTAATTTTTATAATTGATGAACACAAGCGCGCCATTCGCCGGTAAAAATGTGAAATAGTTTAGCAGGAGAAATATGAAGAAGAAAAAAGTCTTCATTTATTTTCTATATTAATGTCGTTATTTTTCACTTTGCAAAAAATTGATTTATCGTAGAATATTTTATATTTACGGTAAATGCATATTTGTTATAATGGACAATACATCTTGATTTATGTATAGTATCTGACAAGGTTTCACGTTGGCGGCCACGCACCTAACTTGATATAGCTGCTATACACAACGCGTGTAACCATATGTGGTCATCTCGTTAGGGGGTTGATTCCATAAACCAAAATGAGACAAAATTAAAACTGACGAAAAATATCGACTTTCTATTTGACCATAGACTACGGGCTATTTATTTCACTTCTTCGAAATATTCTCATCTACAAATTTACTATTCTTAACCCTTCAGCTGGACAAACAGCTACGTGGGAGGCCGGTGCCGGGTTGGTTATGACCCGTACTAAATTTTTTCGTAATAGCATATGCTTTCGACTTTCAAAGAGTGTTGGCTTGCCTTCAAAAGCTGTATTCTATTACATTACATCGATTTATGTTGTCGTTTATATGTCAAACATACAATACAGAGTATTTAAAAATCGATTGCAAAATTTGTACCGAACAGACAAACAGATAGACAAGAAAGCGATCTAATAAAAACGTGGTAAAAAACCGAAATTAACAAACAGTAATTTTTCAAAATGTTTTTAAACATTATTAAGACTGTCAGAGATATATCTAGAAATTTCGCTCAGTAAAATTATTATTTTATGAAATCCAAATAATATTCAAGCAAAATATTTCAAAAGAAATTCGGATGAATTTTGGGAGAAATAACTCCAAAATTTCGCTAACGTAGCTCAATCTGTTAAAAAGTTCAACGTATCAGCGGAAACTACAAAGGAGCCAAATGAATAAATAAAATTGGGTTCACTCATATTGTACCCCAGCCTTTGCAATTATTCTTCTGTGGAATATTAGAGAAGAATTCGTTGCGTCCTATTATTTCGAATGGCGGAGGCTCTACTGTATATTAAAATTGCAATGGCAGGTAGAAATGACCTGGCATTTGCTGGACGGGTCACTGTTGGAACATCTGCCGCTCGATGGTTAAATCATGTTACAATATCTAATATTACCTTGTGTACCAATTAGTTACCGAATAGAAAATTGAAGGCCGAGAATTCGTTGAATTCAAAATTTATTGCATATTCAGGGCGTGGAATTATTTTTAGTTGTTCTAATGACATTTCGATGGGAACAATTTCCTATTTCTACAACGAAAACAATTGACCAACACAGCCCTTAACTCTACCCTTGCTACCAACGTACTCGTTTACATTATTTCAATTAACTACTAATTAACTGCTAATCTTTTTCCATCATTATCGTTAACGATATTTAAAGCTACAACCATTTGTTTTTTTATATGATACAGAATATTTGGGTGAAAAAAGGATGGCGCTACAGTTTCGGGTGTTAACAACCACAAATGATTACAAAATTTCCGTAGTACGCGACTTATATGGTCATTGATGGCATTATAGTATACGCGTATAGACTTTTTAAAAACTTATTGTCTTGTCGTGAAGCTTCTGCAGCAATTGGATTACATACTGACAAGAATACAAATCTGACGAATATTTGGAGTGGACGAATTAGAATTATTACTCCAATTGGAACGCTTCGTTTTCACCGGTACGTATTACGCTTCACAAAAACCGATTAATATGAAATAATCTTAATCCATGTAAGGAATTATAATATTTTTCGAGGTATTGAACTTTCAGTGTACTCTTCACGCTTACCGTGCAATTATTTCTATTTCAAAGCTTCGCGTTCGATGTGCAACGTCTTCCCGACGTCCGATTGATGTAAAATTTTGGACATATCATGTCTTCGTGAAATGAAACAATTTTAGTTGACGTCGTGTTGAAAAGTTCATAGTTGAATGAAAAATAAGGTCCTCCCTAGTGCACATGCATAAAAATACGCAGTCTAGTGATACGATATAGGCGACTCTCTCCCCTAAGTTACAAGAGCTTGGTAACAGTGGGGACGCGCTCTTGCGGCGACTACATCAAGCCCCATTGTCAATATGGCCGTTGACGAGAGATCGCAGTGTGTACAGTGTGTAGTGAGACGCGGTCGCGATAGTCTGTTCGTCAGTCTCTGAATATGAAATACGCCGCACCGGGGAAAAACGTTTCTACGTAATACGTAACAATTCATTTGTGAATCTGACCAAAATGAATGGTGTTCTCGAGGAACGGAGAAATCACACGCAGGGTGAGAATGCTCCGATGCAAGGTATGTGACTATATCCTTGCGTTTATAAGTACGTACGCTTTTCTGAAAAACGTTTGTCGCGAGACTGTTTACGAATTGTATTTCGTGGTAGAACCACGCTAGCCATCGCACGCAGCCTCCTCTCGTGCCTCGTTCGATCGATTTCTTCCTACATTTATTGGCATTGACACTCGGATAATGCCTGTCGAACCCGTAGAAATGTAAATCAGACCCTCGCAAATGATATACGGTGCACCTTTCACGCAAATTTTCTTTGAGAAATCGACTTTTCGTACACTCGAATGTCCCCTCTTCGGTAGACCGATGTTTCAACCCTCGGCCAACCGATGCCGGGTAGCTTTTCATTCAGATTTAACATAATTATGTTTATGTACCGCCGAACAATCGGTCCTATTTAAGTTAGATTTTTCGAAAATTTGAAAACGGAGCCGCATATTATTGTTCTTTCTTTGAAATTCCACACATAGCGACTACAAAAAAGTTTTTATACTTGGAAAATCTATCTCCTGTAACTGTACTTTATATAAGTGTTATTTAAATTCATCCATTAATCATATATGTAACACAATTTAAAAAAAGGAAATATTTTCGAAATATGCATTACGCTCATTCTTAGCATGGGTCGTCGCAGACCCGGCGTCGGTCTCTCCCGCGTAACTGTTCGATAGTTGACCACTTGCTACGCTTTTCTGTTTCTATTGTTCAACATTTTTAGGGTTACTCGGAAGTATTTCGAAATTTTAAGGTGGTTTAACGTATTGCGTGTATCGTGTAAAAACTTGGGAAACTTGAAATTTTAATAATATTTTATATTAATGTTAACTGTGCTTCGTATGAAACGGTGATGAAAGTGTACGAAGTGAGATTTATTTATTTAAATAGATATACGGGTCAAAATCCGGCGCATAAAAGTAAGGAGTATGTACAAGTTAAAAATGGAATGTCTCCACACGGTCGATCGAATTTGTAGTAATAATTAAGACGAATTAATTGTTAGTGACAGGTAATACTTATCGGTTATCCAGTTTTATTTTATCGACATCTGATACTTGTCAATGCCGACATTTTTATTATTGAAAAACGTTATGCAAATTGATACATTGTTTTTTTTTCCTTAATTTGTGCCTGTTTAGTTTTTATTAGCTGCTTTGCTATTATAATTTTTCAAATATATTCTACTTACCACAAATGAATTCAAGAATGAACTGAACTAAATAAATGAAAGAAATTTAAACAATGTATAAACTTCATAATTATATAGTTTGTCAGAATATGCAAATATAGGAAACTTAAAATAATTTAGTATTAAAATTTTAAACTTAAAAAGGTTAAATATATTTTCATAAAAATAAATTGCGTATGCTTTTTAAGTGTTGCATTTGTAATATTTTTCTATGTTTCTTCGGAATATATTCTTACACGATAAATACATTTATCATTATACAGATACCAAAAAGGAAATGAGTTACATTTATGGGAGGCTCAAATTGAACAATGACGAATCGAAGTCATTGATTACTGATTTATTTCCTTGGATGTTAGAATTTAAAAGGATGTGCAGATGTATAAATACAGAGAAAAGTATGGCATCATTAACAGAACTTATGCAATTTTATGCAAGGTAACGTGTATAATATATATTTATCTAAATTGTTAATTTAACATTTAGTTCACCAGTAACACTGTTCTTGGGAACTGGTGTAATAAAGGTGATGAACGACACACATTTTAGTTACATTCGAAAATCATGTAATTTCTATGTCTTGAAAAACAACAAAAAAAGATACATCAACTTTATCAATTACAATTATATAGGAACTATATTTAAACATGCCAATCAATTTTTAAATATTATGATACCAGAGAGTTTTATGTAATTTATATGTGCGTGTACCACATCTTTAAAATTAATAACTTGATATTACCAAGCAGTATGTAGAAATAGTAAATATTGTAATAGAAAATTTAATCAGAAAAATCGTATTAAATAAGTTCTTGCTTTATTCAAATATTCATAATCTCAACATGAACCAGTTTACATTTTGCTATATCACTCTTTCTCAATGTGAAATGAATAGCTTGTTCAGATGTTTTCAACTGAATAGTAAAGCATAAATTTATTGTGTAATAATAAATTGTAACATTTAATTTTGTCAGTATCGACAAATATCTGATATAAATTACTTTTACAGAAATGTAAGTATTAGTGTAAATGAATGTTATACAAGGCCTTTGAGAGCTGCAAAATTGAAGGATTCTATTAGTGAGACATTATTGTTATTTATGTATATATATCGCGAGGTTTCTGAGGTAAGCAGTATTCTTTCTTTCAAATCTACAAGTTTCTTCTGTATTCGTATATTAATAAAATCTCATTTTCTAGGATTGCAATAGATCTATTTATTTCAATAATATGTCAGATTTATTAGCGTTGTACATAGATATGGAACTAAAAGCATCAAAAAAAAGTAAAGAGGAGCATGAAAAAATTTCTGCAAGGCTTACTTCTTGCCTTTACGTTTACCTAGGTATGGTTATACGTAGACAGTTGTACTATAATTAATTTACCTATATGTAAGACGCTGCGCGTGTACAAAGAAGCTAATATTATTTTGTTTAACAAAATATGTTTCTTTCAGAACATTCCACGCAACATTTATTAGACACACTACTGAAAATACAATTTATGTGTCGTAATTACCATCATATTTTAGATCCAATAATAATGTGAGTACCAAAGTATATATGCATTTGATTAAGTCGTTGTTTCTGTTTTTCTAGAATAATTTTTGTAGTAACTTATTCTCCAGAAAATTGTATTAATTGTTCATTATGTACGATGGTCTCTCTTAGGAAAATTATGAAAAATATTCCTACGCATCCGGAATCAAGTACTATGTATCTTCGTTACTTTCTTGTTTATCGTTTATGGAGGAAAATAAATGATGATGTAACCGTGAGAACTAGGATAACTGCTACTGCAATCGCATCTTTGGGGCCAGTGCCATCTACGTTCTCACCGTGTACATTAGAGGATGTATTGCCAAAAGTGCCAAAGAGTCAACCAAATTCTACAAAAACTCTGCTACAGCATAAATTTGACATTAAAAAACATTGTGAACTCTTTGTACAACATTGCAAAGAGAAGGAAAGAAGTGTATGCCAGGACAGACCTGCGACTCCCATTGATTCGTCCAATAGTCCTAAAACAATTAAATCGAATAAAAATCGTTCGCGAAGGAATTGTAAAAATTCCAATGAAATTGTAATTATTGATTTGACTAGTGATGTAGTACTTGAGAAATGCATAAAGAGGAGGAAATCCAGAAAATTACCATGGTTGGAAGAAGCCAAGAAGAGGATCGACTTGAAGATAGCGAGATCGTCACAGAAAACAAAAGGTCAGAAGAAGAAGGAACAGGCGAGTACAGATTGTACACATTCACCCAGCATTTCAAGAACGGTCAATCATCAATCGGAAGATACATCACAGTTAACACAGGCACAGGAAGACATCAATTCAAGACCGAATCCCAGTACGTGCTGCACAGTTGACACTAAAAATACCGGGAGTAAAATGGAAATCGATAACAAATTAGTAGAAGATTCGGAAAATGTAAGGAATTCGAAGGAATCGAATATTCAAACGTCTTGCACGACGCCGTTTATTGCAAAAAGCACTAAATTACCCGTAAACGAGATTTTTCTCTCGACAGAAGAAACGTCGAGTTTCACTATCAATGATAATTCTATGAATGATTGCATAGAAACGAGAATAAAAAGCGATGAGAGGGAAGGTGATAGAAGTAACAAACAAACTGTGATCAAGCGACTGACAGAAACAGATGTTTTCTCAGAGCCTGATACACACGAAAGAGCTGAAAGTTTCAAAACAGTCTGTGATTTAGGAACAGAATGCCCAAGTGTAAATAATACTGCGATATGTACTCGGTATGATTCCAAAGATAATGCTATTAATTCTAATTGTTCTAATCTTAATCTAAGTAACGGTAGAGTAACTGAAAGGGTAATATCGTCAATAATAATAGCGGAGTCCGCCTCAGAGAGTAAAACGTTAGATAACGAAACTTGTGCATCTAACTATTCTGATAATATGATTAACTCCAAAGAACAAAGCAAAGAATTGGTTATATCTGAAGAAATAACTAATGACAAACATGATACAATTTGTACCGAGGAAACAACAGTGGATGTTGCCAAAACCTTTAATGTTACAGATGTTTTGCAACAAAAAGAACAACAAGAATCATTACAAACACCTATACAGAATCCAGATAAACAAGAGAAATTTGAATCGGGAGTTGAAGTAAAATCACCAAAATGTACAAATGAGGTGGGCAATAGGGAAAAAGATGAATTTTCTGAACGAGAAGAATTAGAAATTTGTGATTATGATGAAGCGAGATGTATAAGAGAAAATAAGGGGAGCGTCGTTAATATCAGAGAATCTATTTTCGGATCTTATTCTACGGATAAGAAAGATATTTCTAATAAAGTTAACGTAACGTGCCCGAATGAAAACTTTAGCGAGTCCATAGAGAGTCTAACAAACGACAAGTGCAATCTTAATCTTGACAAGACAGACGTTTCTTGCGAATCCCACTTATCATTGGACGAAACACCGAAAAAGGAGTCTGATAAGTTATACGAAAGAATAGAGGATAAACAGGAATGCAATGTTCAAAATGAATATATTGTCCAAGACTCTGATCTACAAGACAACAATATCGATGGTCTCGCGTTGTTGGCCAGTGTTTCGCAACACATATCGCATTTGAAGCCAGAAACGGAAGTAAAGTGCGACCAAATCAAGGTGAAAGATTATGCTTCCTTGAGGTACACCTGTTGCGGTCAGGCCACCGACGACGAAGCTGAGAACGATTCGTCGAACATTGTTTCTCAACTACTTGAAAATCCATCTGTAGAAATCATTAACAGAATCGTGGGTATTTATCCTGACGATGGATTGAATAAAGTAGCTTTTCACGTGGAAGTGACCTCGAATGACTCTGAGACTGAGAATGCGAACAAAGGATTGCATAATAGTTTAATATCTGCGGAGAGCAATGTCCAAGCTACGAAAGAGAACGCTAACGTTATATTGAACGGGGAAACTGTGATGTTGCTGCAGAAGTCACCGAACAGCAATTTATATATCATAAACAAAGCGGTGGAGAATTCAAAAGATCACAGCGACGAAGAAATTAACAGACTGAAGGAAAAGAGTTGGGTGCCATCCGCAGAGGAATGCGGTTCGTTCGAAGCAGTTACTTCTGTGGATCATATGTCGTATAATTTAGAATTAACTTCGTGTAGCAAAGAGTTACCGTACCAGGAAAGCAAGTGTTCAGTGGGACGAGGAATCAAGGTGGAAATGGAAGAGAGCACTTTCTCGGACAGCAAATTGTATACTAAAAAGGTACCTGTAGACCTGATCTCCGTCAATTCGTCAATGTATCAGGACATAGCCAGCAAACCAATAGATAAACTGAAATCTTCGAAATCGAGTCTGTCGTTCCGGCAAAATATTAAACAAGAGTTGAATAATATTTCTCATCATTGTGCTATTTCAGGGTGTAACAGCGTTCATTCGCATTCTCACGAAGTGGATGGTTCCCAGTTGCATATTCCAGTAACGCATCCGACGACTTTGCCGACTATCTATGGAAACTGTGCCGGTAGTGCTGACTTGTGCATGTCGTACCATAAACATTGCAACTCGGTGTCATGCAGTTTGCAGATCAACACCAACGGTTCTCTCCATTCGCACGCGAAATCGGGCAGCCCGTGCGGACGACCGCGTTGCTCGTGTCTGAACTGTACGTACGATATCGTTGCTCATTATAGGCAGTGCATCCATCCGACCACGGACACCCGCGTATCCTGCATTGAAAGTAGTCCATATTTTCTGCCGACACACTCGCCGGTTCAAAACCCCGCCGTCCAGGAGCACGACAGAGCGAAAAACGAAGCAGTTATGAGTAAATTGTACGATGATCAATTGTCCTGTAAAATAGAGAAGAGCCTTTCGCAGAGTAGCCAGTTGGAGAAGCTGGAGGCGCAATGCGACCCAGAGAAAGTGTTCAAGAAGGACGCGGACAATAGGTTACCTTTGAAGAAGAGATTAAAGGCGCACGCGATGGCGTACACGGAAGTGTCGATCAAAGCCGAGAAGGTGGACAATTATCCAGCTATACCCATGATGTCGATAGCCGCTTTGGAAGCACTGGACAACACGCAGAAACGGTCCGTTCAAATGGTCAAATCCGAGTACGAATTATCGCCCGGGAAAAAAAATCCTCACGACAGATATTGCAACTCGAACTTAGTGCGCAGGGATTACTACAAGAACACCAATTCGGAGTCGATAGAACGTGAGGAAGAGACGTTGAAAAAAGGTAAGAAAACGCAGTCGGCTCTGCGGCAAACAAGAAGCTCAAAAAGAAACGTTCCTAAAGTAAATTATTCTTACACCGATGTTGATCCAGAATGGAATCCGTCCGGTGAATCGAAACGCAAGCGTAAGAAGAGTAGTCGATGATCGACACCGCTTCATTGTAAGAATTCACTGTTGTAGGGAGTGTTTTACAAATTGTAAATAGCAAGTGGGATAAATCATGATTTGAAAATTCCGGATACTGGCGATTTCTGGCTCTAGTACAACAACCTGAAGATCAGCATCGGTGAAGGTTTTCTGAAGAATTTCAGAATGTCGACACAGAAGATGTTGTTAGACATATTTTGTTAGTTTTAGAGAGCTCAACGCGAAAAACGATAAACCATTCTTCATAGAATATTCTATGTAGAACTATCCAGTATTACATGAAATTCTGTTTTATTTCTATTAGTATTAAACTCCGATATAGACGCAGCTAATTTTATTTAAACTAATTAATTTATAATAATTTGCAAGAAAATTTCACGAAAGTTTTTTTTATCTATCACGGCATAAAAAATACTTTTGTATATACCTATGTACATAAATGTAATGATTACACACTGAAGCTATTACTATGTTACTCTTATATTGGAGGTAAGACGTTCATTTTTTGAATAGTAGAATAGGGAAATGGGAGATGTAACTTGTGGTGTCAGTTAAAAAAAAAAAAAAGAGACGATGTATATTTATACTTTACATATATTTAAACAGTAAAAGTAATTTATCATTAAATTAATGAACATCACTGTCATAGTGCACGATCGTACATAAATATGATGTACTTTAGTTCTATAATAATTTGAATCAATAATCTTTATATTAAACAAAGGCTATACCCGGGTTTGGTCGTGAAATTCGCCCTGGCAGAATTTTAATTGAGCTTGCACCATTCGATAGCCTACCCAAAAAGACCCGTTTCTGCCAAGTTTCGCCCCCTATCTCATCCGTAAGGATAGTTGAGAAAAATCGAAAAATCAGTTTTTGGTTCATTTTCCCTATTTATTGACAATTAAAAATTCTGAAAAAATCTGACACATTTCGGATACCAAGCCATATATTAGGTATCATTTTTAGATTTTTCCGTTGTGTGCAAACTCTGGTTGTAAAAATTGAAAAACACGAAAAAATGCAGATTTCAAATAGAAATCTTATGTTGACTATCACAGATTTAATTTAGCAATGAGGTATTACCGTAAGTATTATGCTCAAATTTTTTCAAATTCCTGAGATTGGTGCGTCATAGTTACAATAATAAAAACCACTTTTTTCGGCGTTTTTCCTAAGTTATACTTATCTTTCCTGAATCTTAAAAATATATAATGTGATATTAAACGTACGTAAAAAATGAAATTAATACTATGTACATATATTCGAATGTTTCGAAGGTGATGTCAACGGTGCCGGTTGGTGCAGCGACTATGGTCTCCGACTACGGAAGCCCTTGAAGACTCTTTGGACCAGGTACGAATCCCCGGTCAGTTCAATTTTTTTTCTAAGTTAATCAAATGTTTTTTCGGTTCCTAACCATATGATTGTTGTTAAACCATTGTAAAAATATTTCTTTAACTATGTTTAGACTATTTCAAAATAATTTTTTAGAAAAATATTCTTGGAGTACTTTTGGCTTCTAGTCATTTACGGACTGTATTACAGCTCTACTTAACATTTTTTACATGGAATCGACTTGACTCTAGAATGTATGAGAATTCCGTTCACAGCATTTTATTTTACAGATTATTTCCGTAACGTGAATGCCGCAAGAGAATGTTTAACTCTGGAAAGTGTGATGTTAATAAATTTGCCAAATCACATAGGAGTAACCAAGTCATTATGCAACAGCAGAAGTAACAGGAAACACCAACTACATTTCAATTTGATAAAATTCTCTTTACATATAGCAGTCGAGTTGTTATATAAATATACTTATAGATATCAAAAGGCAGGTAGTATAAACTAGTCATTGGTTTTTACTTTAAACGGAGACACTTTTACTTTATGAGGAGAAAGGAACACAGCCGAATAATATGTATATGGCGATGAACTTCAGATTAAAAAGTCGGGAAAAAACATTTATGTAGAATTAAAGTACCTACTTTAGAATTTGTATAGATATCAAAACGATAGAGCTTCGTCCCAAGAAAAGTCATTTGATACGACACCCGAATTTATAGCGCCTTTGCATAATTTATGCTTCAAAAGTTAGACATATATTTTTAAAAATTATTCACTTACTTGTTTTCCAAACATGGAAATGGAGTATGCCTCACTGTACAAATTCTAAGCGAAAAAGAGTATAGACGTAACCTTTTTAAAATCTTTGTGAAATAATCGTAAATTAAAAAATAGAGCTACTGCTCAAAGAAATCAATGACTTAATTTTCATTCACTGCAATCATTCTTGTAAGTAGACATATTTTTAAGTAACAAATAATATTGAATTCAATCATATTCACCGTGAAGTAGTGTTCTCATTTAAATATAATATTTATGGTTTAGTCATTATGAAATATAGAACAGTTTATGTGTATCTTTAGTGCCATATACTCCTGTTACATGATGTTCCGTCTGTGATTATTAAGTAACATTAAACCTATATTTAAACATATTCAACATTGGTTGCACATAACTATATTTTGTTGTGTAAAGAAAAGAGCTGCTTCATGGTAGACAGAAATACATATTGTTTTCACATGTCATACAAAATATTTAAAAAAATCGTTAGAAAAAATTATACTGCTTCATGGTAAATCGCATTTTCGTACATATAATTATTTGTTTTAATTATATAAACGTTTCTGATAGTCATAGATCTGACGCTTGGTTAGAAGAAAAACTTATGTACATTAAGAAATTATTTATTGATTTTCAAACCAATAAGTCTGATAGTTTTAAGTTCAACATAAATCAATTTATAATTTTATGTAGTCGATGATCAAAAAAATTGCCAAATATTTCCATGTTCCATCGTGGAACAGATATAGAGTGGTCAGCGGAAAAAATTATACTGTACATTTGTTAAGAAAAGTCTGACATCCGAAATTTTTAATTCAATGTAACAACATTGCATCCGTTATCCCGTTCATTCGTGTTCATAAAACGAAAAATTGAGTAATGTGTATGTGTAGAACGTTTTTGTCGTTATGACGAATAAACTTGTATTTACCTATATTTGTAAATTGCATGCGTCCTGCGATGCATAAATTGAATTTATTGAAGAAAAAAAATGATATTACATATAAACATTTACCTCGAGTTTACGTCCCCGGCGTAAATAATTTACGTTTACGATAGGGTTAGACGTAGTAACTTCTAACAGGGTAATCACTCCAATATATTCATGTTTAATTTGTTTTTTGTTTATAAGTATTTTAACTACCGTAACTCCAAGAAATTTTCATTTAATTTATGATAATATCTGATTGTACCGTTCAATACATTGTGTAAAAAGTATTTCTAATATATACTTATTTTATAAATTCATCAAAATATATACTTGTATCATTTCCTATTAATAAATTTATTTCCCTTTGATATAGTATATATTTCCTAAACTTTCTAAATATACTATATAATTTAATATATATATATATATATATAGTATGAGAAATACTGTTTGAACTCTCAAAAATATAGAAAATATATAATAACTGCATTTTTTGTGTATGCATTGAAAATATTTTTATGTAGGCTTGTATAAAACGAAGTAGGCGTACAACCACTAAAATAATTTTAGATTTGATGATGTATAGGAAAATATATATGTATAATAACATTTAATATATATTATTAATATATATAATAATTGTAAATATATTTACATTTATGTGCATTCCATTAAATGAATAACAATTTATAAACAGGATATCAAGGATGTAATAAAACACTAATTTCTTAGAATATACTTGAAGATGCGTAGGTATTATATACACAATACTTGGTATATATACACTAGAGGGAAGAGAAAACTATACAACAACCATGGTTTCATAAAAAGAGTAATTTTATTCTCTTGTTCAGTCTCTGCATTGTACATTATGAGTTACCTAATGTAATTTTACATTTTATAGCAGTTACAAAAATCATGTAAAATTACGAACTGGCATTTAGTGTATACAAAATGATAATATGAGTAGTAATATCTACGTTTTCTTTCACACATAGTGAAAATAATCAAATATAATGGCACATACCCTATTCCTCGTATATAAACTCATGTTGTTATGCTATCAATTTTGTATTTACATATACATATATGTATATATATTATTCTTTGGAAAATTAATAGTTACAGATTCATTCGGTTCAAGTAAAATATTTTTCGGCATGTATCATTCCTTAACTATAGTTCAACGTATATTTTTAAGCGCTTTGGTTATACAATTCTATAAACATTTTATATTGTAAAACGAGTTTAATAACTTAAATACATATATGTACGAATATATTTTACCAAGTAATTGACTGAATTAAATATCTCTCCAGTGTACTATTTTCATTCAGAATAGTGTTGACTATAATTGTAGTATGGAAATGTTTATTTATCACAAATCATTTTGAACAATTTGTACAGTAAATATATGTAGCATTATAAAAAGAAGAATATAGTCGCGTTGGAAAGTAAGTCAACGCCTCTTCAAATATATTGTCGTCTATTATTATTAATGCAAATTTCCAATTTTCATTTGTGTTACGTATAGTAAATATTCGAACTTCTGTAAACCTTATTTATATTATATAGAAACTGTAATCATTATTTTTGCATTACTTTTTAAGAACAGTGTAATGGAAACATTAACTTACTTCCTGAAGCAACCGCGTGTATAATAATGATTGCATGATTAATGAAATGCTGGTTCTTCTATTTTTGTGCATACTAGCCTAATAATTTTATATTAATTATGATTTTTCTATGCACTAGTAGTAATTATTTTAGGAATTTTCATTTACTCATTTTTTAGTAACGTACATATAATAACGAAAATATTTTAAAAAATTTACGAATGGAAGATGTGCGTATAATAAATCAATGCTACATTCATAAATTATAATTGCTACTTAAACAGTTTACTTCGCGTGTGTTTTTCTAATCAAATTAAAAAGGAGACTTATATAAATTATAATCAGAATGCATTAGTGTTTAAGCCTGTTGCTACCAGCTAAAAATACTGTTTGTACATATAACATTAAAATTATAAAATATAACATATAGCTTGCTTTTCAGTGATAATAAGCCCAGGCACTAATGGGTTAGTTCTGTCAGATAAAATGAGTTATTACGCGTTGAAATTACTCGTATACGCTGTTTCACCGTAACAACTTTGCCAGCAATAGAATTTTAAAAAAATATGTCAAGAGAAGAACAGATTTTCGTATATATTGTACTTATTCGGACTCTGTGTTATCTCGCTTAAATTAAGTGCCGCGGTTTATAAATAAATTTTCCTTTGTGCAACATAAATAAGTCTTAACTTCTATATGCAATCTATATAGATGTAATGACACCTTTTAAATGCGCGTGTTTCTTTTCTTTTTCTTTTTAACAAGCAATTTTTTATGCGGATACAAGATTTGTTTAGATTCGGTTTACAAATACTTTAACGAGAATACAGCTCTACAAAATACAAATGACTGTTCACTTTATTATACTTATGCCGCTGTTTATTGATCTCGAGATATAAAATAGTTTTTTTAATGCGTTTCTATACGAGTTAGAGATGAACAACATTTTCCTGGTTGGATTTCAAATTAATGCTATCTATCTTTACGGGACTACGGGACACTATTATAACCTGATCTCATTATACTTGTAAATTGTAATAAAAAAGTAATAATCTCATTAAATGGGTATCATTTAATCTATAAAATAGCTGAGACTAAGAAAAAGTGACATTAACATTTGTTGTCTAAAATGGAATACTATCAAAGATAAATAGATCAATAAATGTGTAAAGCATTTTCTACTACACTTAACACTTACGTAATATCTACAAACACAAAAGGTACACATGTTCATTTTGTCATTTTCCTTAAACGCTGCAAAAAACAAAATATTTCGTTCTAGCATCACTATGAAATTATACACTATTTTATTTTTGAAAACAATGTTGACGGTATAATGGTTTGTTTTGATAAATGTATGTCAAAAGAAAATTTGTTAAGAGTTTTGAATAATCTTTGTCTTCGAAAATAGAGTAACAATTCCATTGGTAATATATATTTTTCTATATTATTCGTTTAACTTCTATCTCTTTTAAAAATTAGTGCATGTAGTTTCACGAGCTTTTACCAAATATTTTTTAAAAAACGTAATACTTTTTCTTTTTGTTTGTTACTCTCTTATATTATTACTTACAAATGGAAAGCTAAAAGATTAGAAGGATTGCTCTGAAAGTAGTAGCCATTTCAAATTTAATAAAAAAAATTATTTGTTTAATGTCACCAAGTAAAATTATTTTTTGTTATTTTCACTTAATATTAAAATAAATATGATAATGTTATTACATATTACGTGTATGTAATAAAGGTAATTCCGAGTTTTTTGGAGAAATTAACTTTTAAACATAAGAAAGTTACATAAAGAAAAATCTACTTAATTTTATGAGTAATTTGCAAGTTATTTTTGATTTTGTAATCAATAATCTAATCTTTGAACACATAATAGGTAGAACTTATTCAGCACAACTTAAAACATAATACTTGAAGATAAATTAACAGACATATGTATTTGTTGTTAATTGTAAACTTAGAGTTAGAACCATAGACTATTCGCTTAGTACTTAGCAGTTCAATGCACTTTGTCCATTTTGTTATGCATTTCAAATCAACTTTAGAAAGATAATTTGAAGAAAAAATGTCTAGCATTTTAATACGTATCATTATCATTAAAAAAATACTGTGTTACACTCAGTCTAAAATAAATGTAAGTAGTAGAAAACAGACTTTTTATAAATCTATTAGAAAACAATAATTCGGTTGCTTAAAAATTTGTTACAGCTCGGTAAGTCACACTGTTTCAAATCTAATAATGACCACACAATATAAAAATGAAACAACAACAACTAAAACTATGTAATGAGAATACGATTAAGAAATATTCTGACGAGATCATTAATGTGTTTTCTTATATAAACTTTACGTCCAAAAGCATCGTTTCTGTTATATTTACATGTATATACACTTCTAAATTACTATGTATTTTAGAAAAAATCGAAAAGTTCGAAACAATCAGGTATACGACATGTAGGTCATTGTTCTGCCTCTATTTAAGAATTTTACCCTAGAAAGTAAATTTCTTAAGTGTACATGCATATTTACAATATGTATTTTCCTTTGCACTGAAAATAGAGCATTTTTCAAGAGCAATAACCTGTTTGTTAAACATTCTTTGAAAGTAATTTGTTTTTACCAGAGGACATATTAATACTTTGAAGTATAATCTATAGTACAGTCGCACAAACACTTTTATTTTCAATTTCAATAAAACACGTATTCTTACGTATGTTTCTCCTTCAGGTATACTGGATCAAAATGTTAAAAGATATATAATATGGTGGTTCTAACAATTGTAATCCACGTACACCCATACCTCGCTATACGGCATTTCGCTATAACGACCTTTTTTGATCATGGCACTGTTTCGATTTATGACCCACAACGTTTCGTTATAACGGCCAAAAAAATGCTGTACTCGCTCCGTGAGAATTCCAGATTCTCCCTTTCAGAAACGTTCATTGAATTTGGAGTTTGATACTGATAAAAAAAAATGAAAAGCCGAAAATCTGTCACGCTAGTGACTAAACTAGAAGTTTTACGTCGTATTGAAGCTGGTGAGAAAATTGTGTAAGGCAATGTAACTAGCGAAGTCTGTCGTTCAAACGATTCGCGATAGAAAAGAAGAAATTAAAACACATTCGCTATCTGCTGCACCTTTAAGTGTCTCAAAATTAACTCGCCAAAGAAGCAGCATCATGGAAAAATTATTAGATATGTGGATTGAAGACCCAGAGAATGAAAAATTGGAACGGATCCAATTGAATTTGTATGGTTTTGTATGTAAATAATTGATTCGTTATACGGTTTTTTGCTTTACGGCCAACTTTTCCGGAACGTATCTAGGCCGTATAGCGAGGTACAGGTGTATTAATTAGTGACTTTTAAAAATAATAGAAATACTAAATATATTAAAACAGTATTTCTAATATGAACAGTGTCCAAGTTTCATTAGCCCGCGCAATTATCTAAAAACTATTAGTTACTTACTCTTTCAGACATGCCTCATGATGGTTTCGGCAGTTCATCATAAAATATATTTCTCAAAACAAACTAACTTTTATATTAAAGATTTTTTTCAAATAACATATAGTTTCGGAGATAATTGTGTCAGTAGATTAATACTCGAAATAAGGAAAGTCGCAAATAAAATTTTAAGAAAATCGACGAAAAAAGATTAGATTGAATACCCTGTATAATACGAAAGCTAAATAATAATTAGAAATATATTTCCTCTTTAAAATCTGTTTTATGTACATATATATATGTGTGTATATATATATGTATGTATTGTGTGTATATACGTATATATATACTCTCTGAATATCCATTGAAATTGAAAAGAAAAAATCTCATAATCACAATATCACCATTAAAAATATGATCATGATTGTAAATCTTTTATCTAACTAATCCTGCAAATAATAAAACTTTAAGGAGTTGAACTAGACACACACACACACACATTATAATTCTGCAAATTCTATTCTCTGACGACAATAAAAATATATTAAATCAGTGTTTATGATCATAAAATTATTGAGTAATTATCATGATCATTTATGTAGTCGAGATTTATCATCTAAAACAGTACTGTCCACAAAAGACATAGTGCATGTATGGCTGAGCAGTACTGATTTAAAACGTTATCACATATATGATCACTCCACTAGCAACAGCGGTTCAAGAAATCTTTGGGAACCAAAAATTTTATCTTACAATGAGGGAACAGCGCATAGACTTATGCAATGTTTCTTTTGCAATAACTCTCATTTCTATAAAGTTCCTAAAACTTCATAGAAATTTATTTGCAAATATATCTAAAACACACACACACTTATTCTCTCACGTTCACAAGTGTGTAAGGCTTATTTTAGAAACATTGTACACGTTTTAAGTTCACTCACCTACCATACTCTTCCTTCCATTTGTACATATTAAACCTGCAAACAAAAATGTTTTAATTTAAAATCCTTACGTTACACTTCAAAAGATTGCTTTATTGCAAAAGGTAATAGTTCTATTTTCAAAATTCATATGGTAACGTTAACATATATTATCACTAGTTCGTTTAAACTATTAACCAAAAATAATATATTTTTATATTTTGCAATATGACTAAACATAATTTAACACGTTGACTGCCGCGTGAATTTCGTGCGTTTCAGACAAGTCTTATCTATTTTTACTTGTATAAACGGCCTGTGTTATTAACACTAGCCCTGCACTATAATTACACTACAATTTAGTTAATTTCATGACAAATAAATTAACAGTCAGTGTCACTAATTTTATAACAATCGTTCCACCATGACACTCAACGTGTCTATAAATATCTATGTGCAGACGTGACAAACTTACCTAATTCATTTTTCAAAGCAATGTTTTTTAGTATTATATTTAAAATATGCATGGTATTTTTTTGACTGTAGGCGAGCTATATTATATTAAAGAATGATTTGACTTGGATCATATTAGAAAAACGAACAGTGCTCCATTATGTGAAGAATAGAGACATTTCGATATGATATCCTACTTAATATTTTACATAAATGAATATCATAGTATTCTTGATTTGTGCAAACGTTAGAAGTATTATAATTTTCAAATATAAATATCAGTCTCAAACTGCAGACTTATAAAACAGTTATAAGGCACTTAATATAATGAGGTAACATCTTCCAGTTGGTGTGATAGAATCTATCTAGCGATGATCTTCCTTGTAGATATTACAAACTATCAACCACTTTGTTGCTTTGCGTATGTTGAATTGAAACAATGAATTTATGAAACTATGAAATTGAATACTGTAAATAAGCACCACTTCGTGTTTGAGCCAAAATGATGTGGACACTATCAAAATAAATTTACCTTTCTTCATTGATGTATAATGTTTCTTTTGTACTCCTTCCTGACTCGCGGAACAAACGGTAGCAGTTGTTTCTAAGCTTGAGGAGTGGTTAGAAGTTAATTTCTTTCTCTTCAGTGGTGTTTCTTCGTCAACCGATGCCATGATTTGGTTCGTGATCAATTTCGACGACTGTGAATTTATATTCTGCAACGTCCAGTTAATACCAGACTTGACGAGAATATTATTCGAAATATTAGTTATACGTTTGTCTGTTACAAGATTTACTTTGGTAATGTCTGCGTCGTGCTTCACATCTGTTTTAGAGAGCTTGAAGTGTGTTTTGCTTCCTGGTGTATGTTGTTTTTCCATGGATCTAAACAACACAGCTGGATCTTCCCAGATATTATCTTCCATGGTATGTTGAGAATCCTTCAACTTGAAATCTTCTTTGATGGTAGCACTTGTTGTAGAGTCTCCTTGGCAGTTCAATAAGATCTGCTGCTTTTGTGGAGACATGTTTCTCAACTGTTGAATACTTACGCACTTCAATTGTTTGTATATGTTTCTAGACGTACATAAAGTCTGCGGTGATTTCTGATTATATGATATGTCAAATGGTGATAAGGGCAATTTGCACGTGCTCTGAGCATCCTGATGACTCGTAGGACTAATAACATTAATTTGCGAATATTTTAAGTTCAATTCATCTTGATTAGGTTGACTAGTAAACAAATCTAATCCTTCTTCTTCTTGTTTTTTATCTTTTTTCATTTTCTTTCTATATCTTAACTTTTGTTTCGAGGATCTGGATTGAACACAAACTTCTATCTTATGCTGTAAAACATTATTTTGCTTTCCTTTGCAAATGTTCTGAATGTCCTTTCGAATGTTTCTTTTCTTTAGAAAATGTTCATATTCTGAATTCTCGCACCGTGAATCTGTAGCATTATTGGATGGTATCAAATCAGTGGAAGACAACGATTCACAGTCTGAAAGTTTCTTCACATCTTTATGCAATGACACGGAATCGTCTGCCTGTTGATTTTCACAATTTGATAATGCAGTCGATGTAGTTTCATTGGGGACATACATTTTAGACGAAACATATTTTATTGTATCGCTGAATGGTTGGATTTGATTAGCAATATCATCCTTCTCTACGGCATTAATACTAAACTTATCTGAAGGACTATAAACATTGTATTTAGTGAACGACTCTCTTAAATCAGAAAACATGCTATCTGAATTGACTGAAATATTCGACTGACTCAAGGTAGAGGATTCATTTTTCTTTTGCGATAAAATATCTCCTTCATCACTTTTGCCAATTACAATCACTTCTTCCTCACTCATCTTATTAGTTTTCGACGGATTTTCGTTTTCAAAGCTTTTCTTAATTAATTGCGGATTGACTGCCTGTACATTCGAATATATCAAATCGTTGGGTAGAGAGCTCATATTTGTTAATTCGAAGTCCAATAGAAAATTCAATATTCCAGTAGTTCCAAGACTACCTTCAGGTAGTGGAACACCAGAATTTTTTGCATCTGGCATAGCATATTTATCTTCTTTGTCGTTTCCATATGTGTTTTCAGCCTGTAAGAAAAATTCTGTGATGCAGTTCAACACGTTATTCGAGTTATCGTAACTGATAGGTGACATTAACGAAGACTGCGACTCTTCTAACATCTCTTGCTCATCTTCCATAGTTATGCTACCATTCAGAATACTGTCTAAAATATCAATGTTCTCAAATTCCTCCACAGACTGTGCTTTGATTGTGTCATTCTTTTGCAGCAGGTTCTGTAACACGGAGTCGCAGTGAATATTCTCGTTAAGTGTCTCAAAGGATTTTAGATCGTACGGAAAATATTCATTAGCATGTGCTTCACTATTCACTGCCACGCGAAGTTTACGTTCATTTGCTTTCTCCGATTGATTTGTTGCAGATTCGAAAACTTCGATGTTCTCTGCTTTCACAAGTTGTTCGAACTCCGACTTCACATGGCCAGAAACAAAACTGTCCGATAATTTATTTCCAGAAAGAGTTTTCTCACGAAAATATGTATCCTTTGGCTGAGACAATGAAACCAGTAATTTTTTACAGTCATCCGACTCGCTCTTTAATTGATTCAATACTGTATTAGTCTCTTGATTATCCCATCTATGAGAATCTTTACAGTTGCATGCGTTTAGAAGTTCCTTTTTCCCATACAATTCTAGGATTTTACTCAATTTCTCCGAGTTCGTCAAATTGTTATTCTGTGCCCAGCCTAATGATGACTTTACACTCTCATCTCTGGAAACTGTAGTTGAAACAGCGCACACGTCGGCTTTGTCTGAACATTCTAGCCGTTGTTTTTCTGCATGCACAGTGACAATATGTTCACTAATTCGATTCAGAACGTCCATACATTTATCCAAATCGCTCAACATACAGATAATATTTTTGTCACAGATTGATGATTTCTTATCGGTGGAATTGTCGTCAACTGCTGTCTGCACTGTGTCTTCGCTCTTTGCGGTATTAACTATATTGCAAGTATGACTGGCAAAGGGCTTCACGTCGATCTTCTTAGTAGAACACACGCATTCGTGACTATCACAAAGCTTTTGCTTTATAGTTTCCGAGATTTGTGAACAAATGCTTGATGATCTGAAGTCGTGAGAATGGCGATCATTCTGTACACAAACTGATTTATTTTGACAGTAAGTATTGTCAGCTTCTGCCACATTACAATCTGTACTCGTTGGCAACTCTTGTTTTATGGATTGCGAGTTCATGATTCTTTCTTGGCACTCTCTGAAATGTACGGAACTATTTGGCTGAGAAAATGTTTCTTCTTGAATATTTATTTCGCGAGATTTGTTTGTAGTACTTTTACAAGCAAACGTATGTTGAGAAGACGCTATGCTTTGTTCTCTATTTTCTCTAAATAAGTTCAATATGGCCTTTGGTTCCTTAATATTCTGACCTACGGCATTTAAAAATTTCAATAAAAATAAAATCCTGTTGTGTTGTATGTCATTTTGTTTCAACAATAAAGTGCAGATATCACGCTGATTATGTTGAAATCCGCATTTTAGTTCTTTAGTTCGTTTATTGGAAATGTAATCGTGCATGCATTGAGAATTCACACGAGTGTGATCTTGGAACGATAGTTCTTCTTCTGCTGTTGTATAGCTTTCAGTACTTTCACTAACTTTATTGTCTGAAATTGGTAAATATTCTAAGTGGCTCTTGTCTACAAAATTGTTCGAATTTTCTGTGCTGTGGGCATCTGCAATTTCCACTTCGTTTCTGCATTTGACTTCAACTGGCTTTTGTACTCTATATTTCTTCCTCATAATTTTTAACCAATCTAATTTTCTTTTACACTTTTTCTTCTTTTTCTTATCTTTATCTGCTTCCAATGACTCATTATCCTCGGTTAAATCGATCAATATAATTTCCCCAGATTTTAACTTGGATGCTTGTCTAAATTTCTTAAATTTGTTTCTTCTTTTTGTGAAAAGAGCCTGATCAGCGAATTTACTGTAATCTATGGTATTTTTAAGCTTATTTGTCTCACATTTATTCAATTCGAAGTTCATACTGTGTTCTCGAACAGCATTTATACCACACGATGAAACGATCTAGAAATATAAGAAGTGGAATATATGTAGATCCCCGACTATATGTATAAAAATTATTAGAGAATTACCTGTGATTGTTGAAAGATGTTTGAATCAGATTTTTTTAATAAATAAGATTTGTTCGACTGAATAGTTACCGAGTCTTCAAATGCTAAAAAATTACTACATGCCTTTTTTAAGTCAAATACATTTGGCTGTAACAGCCACAGTGTTTCATTTCCATGACTAACAGGAGGTTTTGGTATAATCTTTAATAGCTCATCACGCATTTCTGGTACATGTGGACCTAAGATTGCCAAGGCCATCTTATTTACTTCTTTAATCTCTCTGACACTTTCTTTCATTCTTTTCCATATTTTTAACATTAGCAGATATCTGACATACTCTATGTCTGTCCACATTTCTTCCACATTTCTTCTCATGCATTTAAAACTTTTCCTAACATAAGAAAATAATAGTATAAAAGTTAATATTGCAAAGAAAATATTTTTTGTGTAAATTGTTTTCGATCGAAGAAAAATTATTTACGTACATGATTATAGGCTCGCATATTTTTATAGATTTTTTAGTACAATGCTTGAGTTTAAGTAGCACTCGGAAGATATGCTTCTCTGAATGACCTAAAATGAAATTTAGTGACATTATAATAAAGCTTTCAGTACATTATGATTAAAATTATGGTTTTGCTAGTTTACTTTGTTTTTTTTTAGTATTTACAATTCGCATCAACTTACTTAAATATATCCACAGTGCAGAAAAAAGTTTTACAACTAATGAAGTTGAATCTTTAGTGTGTCTAGAAGTTTTAAGCTCCATGTCTATGTATATTCCTAACAACACTGACATTGCATTTAGATATGGCTCACAATCATCTACAAACTATAAAACATTTCCAGTAACTTGTTATATATATTGCATTTATAATACAGGGTGTCCAAAACCACCCGTCCAGGGATATTAACTTCTCAGATAAGCATATTCGGTAAAAATGTTTGGAATAAAAGTTGCAGGGATTTTCAAGGTTATTTGGAGGTCAGTACATATTTTTGAAATGGGAAACCCTACTTTTGACTACGGATTCTGAAAGAGCTCGAAATTTCACGTTCAGATATGTACTTATGTCCTAGATTAAAATGACTGCTAGAGAGGCCATAAAAAATACGTACTGACCTCCAAATAACCTTGAAAATGGATCCGCAGGTCAAATACAAGGTCATGGACATATGCCCTTCATTAATCCCTGCAACTTTTATTGCAGACATTTTTACTGAATATGCTTATCTGAGAAGTTGAAAACACCCCTGGATGGGTGGTTTTGGACACCCTGTATAATATTGCAAGTGTGATTTCTTTGGTTGTCGAACTGTTGAGACTTTCTCTAATACCTCTTTAATATCATGCCAGTAAAGATGAAAATATGTTAAGGTACTACTTATATGGTTTTTTAATTTTATCATGTCTAACGCTTTCTCACAGTATGTATTTATGCTGGTTATAATGTTCCTGAAATATGTAATATGGTCAAATTGAAAATAATTTAAGTTTTCTTTATCAATTAAATGGAAATTTTAATTAATCAGAAAAAAGTAACCAATAAACTCACTCTGTATAAAGGGATATTAGATGCTCTAACAGCTGGGAACTTCTGCATCCCACAGATGAAGACATCACTTTATTGAATTTAATAAGCCATGGAAATACATCATCCGAATATTTGACATCTGGAGATGAACTATCCAGAAATTCTGGATTCTTATAATGTTCTGATATATCCATGAAACCATTGTGTATTTGTTCCAAGTTTACTCTGTTTTCATCACTCATTGTCATTTCTTTACTGTGAAATGTCTCTATAAAACATGTTGAAATTAGAAATATATCTAACAATGGCGAAACTTCCGAAAACCGGTCACGCCCGATTTAGCTGAATTTTGAAGATAGTCTGATTTTGTATAAAAACAATATAAAATGTTTAAAAAATCCTTAAAAACCCAAACTTAACCAAGACCAACAATTTTTTTCTAAAATATTGTTTTTACCTCAGAAGAACCTGTTTTCAGAATTTCAGCGAAATCGAAGCATGATAAAAATGATAAAAACATTCTTCGCAGAATTTTGGGCTTTAAATTTCGAGTCGTTGAAAATCTCGCAGACATTGTTTTTCTGCAAAACGAAGCTATTTGCAAAATTTCAGCCGAATCAGACGTGATCGGTTCTCGGAGGTACACCCCTAATAATAGTGCTGTTAGATGTATAATTATAGAAAAAGTATAAAATATTTAAGACTTTTCAAGATACATCTAACTGTATATTTTAATTTATCATTACATCATTTCAATTTGCAAATAAATTAGTGACAGAACTTGGAAAGTCCTTCCTATTTACAACCTAAATGACTAAAATCGCTATATTACAATTTCGTAGTAAGTTCGTAAGGAATACACCACCTAAATAATCAGACGTTCCTTACGATTAGGGTTAGTACGTGTGCGATACAAATATTAGTTTTATTTAAACAATTGTATCATGTTTGTGCGTTTGTTTAAAGCTGCATGTGTAGAACGCTACTACATATATACGAGACAGATAGAGGGGGACAGATAAAGAGAGAGCGAGAGAGGAAGAGGAATCATTACCTACTCTTCGTTGGACAAATCCAGTGTAAATAGTGCACCATTCGCGCGAAAAACAACAAAATCAGATGAAACGAATGACAATCATACACATGCTGATATAGCATTTAAGTAGAGACAGCTTGTTTATAATGTGCGTGTGAGTACGCGAAGGGTAAGTACGTCACGTAGAAAATCTAGAGATGACGTTGAGTGCGCGAGTTTCCCTCAGTTCGAGCTTGTTTTCGGAAGCGTGTCGAGAGAGCACAGAGCACTGATATATATACTATGGAATCCTATGTATCCGAATTTTTCCATGTCACGAATTGAAAGTCCTTACTTCTATAAATCTATGGCGAATTCGATGCCAGCGCCTTCTTTAGTTAAAGTTAAACCGGTGTACTGTATTCCTCGTACTCCTCTTCACTCCGTGATCCTCTATACTTTGCCACGTGTTTGCGTCCCTTTAGGTAACGCTGGGTAACGCTGTTTTCAATCGAGTTATTAGATGCCATCGACACCGTTTTATTTCGATTTTGTGGCGTTTACGACTTATCAGGTATGTTACTATTTTATATTACGATTTTGATTATACTCCGTTTTACAGTATAACGATGGGTAAATGCGTCTATTGCGGAAATTTGAGTAACAACGAAAAAAAGGCAACATTGCATAGGTTTGTACAGATAATATAATTTAGTTTCAATTTTCAATAGTACTAATTTTTTTTGTTTTAATTCTCATATGATAAAACACAGATTTCCACGAGATTCCTTAAAAGAAGTAGTAAAAGAGTTGAGGGAAAAAAAATTATTGCCTGAGAATGCGTTTTATAATCTTTTGGCTCTCGAAGATACTACTGTGGACTTAGTTAAACGTATGATAAAAAATAAAAAGGGCAAAATCAAATTTTATATTACACATAATAACATTATTTTAATGTATTTAATTGTATATTATTTTTGTATAATTATATGCACAACTATTAATTATAGTAATATAACATTTCATTCTATATAAATGTGTTTTATTGGTAATAAATGTATTTCAATATCACTATGAGTTTGATTTCATTTAATGCTTCTCTTAAAACGTAAGAGAAATACATACCTATATTTATCTTTCCCTTATCTATAACAATAAAGCAAACAAAAAAAATGTTTACAAATATTTTTAATTCAATTTTGCGCTTTCTCTTCACATTATTAATCATTCTTAGTTTCTTTTATATTACACAAATTTCACTTCTGGTTAATTTGTTATAACTTATGATTAACTTGTGATGTTATAACATACTATTATTTCAATCTTATAAACTTCATTTTTGAAACTCTCGCTATTTCCCTTAGTACACCGGTTTAACTTCAGACGGCGCTGGCATCGAATCCTACGTTCAATTTGTGACACAAATCTGTACAGGCGGCTTAGGGGAGATACTCACTGAATCAGTGGAGATACTGTATCCATAGTATATATATATATCAGTGGCACAGAGGCACCGTACACACACCCCCCTCCACTTTCTTGCGACTCTTTATGTTTGTATTGTGTATTACTACTACGCACACGCCAACAAAACGAAACGAAACGAGGGCGACTGAGGGCGACCGACAACCCCCTTTTTCAAATTACCGTTTTCATCGCTTTGGTTTTTCTCGGGTTCACAATAGCGCACAATCGGCGCAATTATTTCACTGCGGGCTGCGCCGTCTGCTGTCGGTGCACTCGAAACTTACGCGACAATTCACTTCGAAGATCAAGACAAACGCAGTCTCTCGCGTCAACGCTACGCGAACGCCGCCGTGACCGTAGCGTTTCGAGCTGAGTTGCGAATCTGCGGTTACAGGTGTGGCCCCTGTCTTTCGAGAACCCCTAACCTGCTGTGAAGGAAATACATATGGAGGAATTTGAAAAAAATCTTTATAAATAACAACCGACGATCAACCAGTCGATTATTACATTATAAGGGTGTCCCAAAAATGTTGTACTTTCTTGAAAGCGATGATTCCTGAGGTCATTTGCAGTAACTTTCTCCTTTGCGGAAATGTCCTCCGCGGACGGACCAATCGGAGCGTGAATACAGCGGACGTGTTCCGGCTTGGCGCTCGTATTGGCTGAATCGCAATCCGTACGCTGTAGCCGCACTCTGATTGATCCATGTTTTTCGTAAAGCCGCGAAGGAAAAAGCTACTTCAAATAACCTCAAGAATCGACCCTTTCAAGGAAGTACAACATTTTGGGACATCCTGTATATTCTATAATCATAATTAGACTACGGATTTTATGCATTTATGACAAAAATGGGCACGTACAATTTAGAGCAGTGAACATGTTAAAAATATTTAAGAACATCAATGTATTAGTTTCAGCTTAATAGAACAATTAAAAGATGAATACAATTTTTATTTGGCTCCTGTGTCCTGCAATTAATGCGAACATTTTTTTATTTATTATTTTTCATTATTTTTTATTAATTACTAGACTGCGGAACTTAATGCAAAATAAAAAATGTTCGCATTGATTGCAGGACACAGGAGCTAGATAAAAATTGTATTCTTTTTTTAATCATTATATCTTGTTAAGATAAAATGAATACCTTTATTATAATTATGGTGTTCTCAAATGTATTTAACATGGCCACTGCTTTAAATTGTACGTGCCCACACACACGCAGTTTTGTCATATTATAAATGCATAAAATCCGATATTTATATATATAATGGAGATTCATTTGTTAATGTTTATTAAAAATATTCAGATGTTTCGTGTATATATATACCTGTTTAAATGATTTTTAGAGCGTGTGCTGTCAGGTCAATTTAAAATTAGAACAAAACACGATAAAATCGTCTAATTTTTTTAGGGATGTAGCGTGACGCTGTCGTTTACATTGGAGGAGTAATCATGATAATTAATATCTTATATATCACGTAAAGAAGATATATTCTGTCGTTATTAGTTTGTAAAGTAGAAGTGATATTAAACGTTTTTATACGTAGATTTACTGTAAGCAAATTCGGTCCTGTCTTGTACAAAGTGAACCAGTGAAAGGGCTGTCAAATAAAGACACGTTCCGCCATTATTGTTATGATTTTTGCCGTAACATACATACTATGTATATGCTATATGTATGTATATATATGCAAAATATATATATATATATATATATATATATATATATATATATGAGCAACAGGTAAAGTTTGTATTGATCGATGTTGTCAATTGGCAGTTGAATTTGTGAGTTCCTGAATTTGGTGGATTCTTGTGAGTATAATGTCGGAGAATCTATGTCGATGGTTTCGATGTATGTATGTGTCTGCGTATGCACTGGTATATGTACGTATACATACTAAAGTGGGTTTCTCTGTAAGCCTTTCCCAACTTACACGATTGGCGATTGGCTATGCGCGAGAGAGGTGCGCAGAAGACCGTCAACTAATGCATGGATTTCTAACGAACTGCTAATGAATTCGCTGTCCAAAACAGATACCATATAGGAAAGAGATCGTGTTAACTTTCTACTAAATAAAAATTGATAGTGCCATCTTCCTTTATGAGAAACGTTGTCTGTAGAAAAAACAGCATGTAGAAGAAAAGAATCAGAAATTGAATTCGACTTTTCCAGGCGACTCTTTGTCCAAGTTAACATATATGAACTGTCAGTATATATAGCTTTTCCTCTTCAAATTCATACAATCATCCAACATTAAATACATAGCATGATTGTCAGCGTGATTTACCGCTTAAAAATTAAAATAATTCTACACAAACAAAATCTAATGTTTGATTTCTTACTGTAGTATTGTTATATATATATACAAATTCTCAAAGAATTTGTTTTAGAAGCTTAGTTTGCACATATGCCAGGTTTTAATAATAATTACAAGACTTCTTCATTGTTTTCGATTTCCAATTTATTCCTGTGTTCATTTCTATAATCATGAAAACTCTAGTAAATAAAAAATAAATTTTTATAACTTAAAAATTAGATGAACACTTGAAGTACAACAAATATGTTTTACTGAAATATTGTATGTATATTCTGACGGGATGATGTCTACCATGTTTTCCCGTCCGGTGACAAGTAAACGATTAATTGTTCCATTGTAAAAATCTATTTTTATGTTCTTTAGTTTATTAGTTGTTACAAAAATAAAGTAAAACAAAGATGAACAAGATCTTAATCTAAATAGGTCCAAGTTTCGCTATAGTTCTGTAAACTACCCTGGAGGTTTAGACAAATTAAAGTAATCTAGATTGTACTTTGAATTTTTGGCATTTGCAATCTAAAATGTAGGCTGTCATTATTGGCTTAGTTAACGGTTCTTAAACTAGTCTAATATTTTTAATACCGTTATAATATTAATTGATAATTCGTGTGAGACAGGTCACGGTTTATACGCGGATCGACACTTGTCGACACTGTCGTTAAATGTGAATACATGAATACATATATGTATTTATAGTTCGTAGATGGGGTTATGGCGACGGTTGGTCACCTCACAAGTCAATCACTGTCTTTCAATATGGCTCCGACAGGCACCGACCTTAGTATGTACGCTCCTGTGGAGAGAAGTTGCACACTGAAGCGCAGACGTGACTCGAACGGTTCGGCTACGCTGACACCGGCAGCGGCCGATCACGTATGTGACATGGCGTCCGGGTAGAAAGAGAAGTTGACTGTTAAATAAGCGTTAATGTTGTTTTTATGACATTGACCGACCGAAAAGGGAACATCCGAGGCCGCGAATTTCCCACAGACACCATCATTGATGGTAATGCATGCGAGGAAACCGCAACGGATCAGCGATGGGTAGGGTACCGCCGTCAAATATCCAATCCTGACACAACCAACCTCTCATCCACCCGTACTCCGTCCATTCGACCCGTTCGACATTACTGCTACCCGCCATTCGTACTAGAAATTTTCCCGATAAAAATTTTATCCTCCATCCACGCTGCAAACTTATTTATTCGTTGCTTTGTCTGATTTCAGGTACTTCGAAAAGCACCAGGCCCATCCCTATCAGGTAAATATCATTCTAGCAATTGATGTGTCGGGGGTATTCGGAGGGGGGTAAATTTCGTCCACGGTACGATTGCACCAGAGCTAGGTAAATTTTGAGACAAATGCACCGAAACCGCTATCCCTGGCAGAAAGTGTCGAATCGGGTTTGTTGACGTGATCAGAACGAAAATCCTTTGCATACATATCAAAAACGGAAAACTAGCGTCGTGTATATAAAAAATCATCATCTGTATATACGTATACATATGTATATACATATATTTTTGTTGTATATATACATTCATGTACATATGTATATGTACACATTACATATATAAAGTACATATGTATATTTACATATATTATATACGTTATATATTATGTACAAAGAAAATAGAAAAGTTTATAATTAAACATGTCATTAAACATCTTAACGAAACGATAAATATTTTTGTTCTCATATCGAACAAAATGTGCTCTATTGTCCAGTAAAATATAAAAGTAAATATTAAAGCAGCATGAAAAAGTGATGTGACATTTTGAATATTCTAAATAAAGAAGATGACAGTAGAACGTATCTGGGAACTTTTTTCAATACCTGAAGATTACTAAATGTCAGATGATTAATATTGATATTGATATTGATGTTCTGTTATATTTAAAAAAAACCCCCTGACATCTGTGTAGAAATACCGTAATCTATGCGTACGTTATTGGGTTTCGTATTTTTTGCCATGGGTGGTATTATTTGCAGTGGCAGAAATTAAGACATCAAACTAAGCTAGTCTCATCTTTTAATCATAAATTTGGTAATAGAAATAACGCTAAAATAATTTGTGAACCAAAGAATAAGATTTTACATCGAACTGCATTGAAATTCAGAATAAAACTGATTCGAGAAACTTAAAGCTGTGTTTAAACTATCGACGTGTATTGAAAACTTTCATAATAACTACAAACTACCACAGTTCGAAATGGTAGGTCTTAGAATTTTTTAATAAAGTGAATAACTAATTGTCTGTAATTTTTTGATGAGTTGTAAACATCGTCTAATGAAATGCATATACGATCATAAATAATTGTTTACACTATTGTGAACTGTACTCACTTTTATTTCATTTTTATGTTACTTATATATTGCGAATCATTTCATGCTTGAAGATTAGTACATTTATTTAAAATAAGCATACATTGTGATCCTCTTAGCAATGTTAATACTATTCGTACATGTTTCTTTACTTGCGTGCTATGTTTTTAATTACAAAAGTGACTTATTTTTTGAGAACGTAGAGATTGTTGTGAAGGGAAAGAAGCTTCTTTTTATTTTGGAAAACTATGTTTGCTATTTAAGGATATTAAGATTCTTTTCGTTAACATTGTTTGCCATATTTTTCATATAGCCATCAATTTCTTGTCGTAGCATAATTACTTTGCACAAAGCAAAGAACAAAAAGAATGTCATAAAAGGTGTAAATATGTTTCTAAAAGCTAACACATTGACAAACTCGTAAGATGACATGAATCATTATAAGTACATAATCATAAATGTGAAATATAACGTAGATATTTGTCCATACATTTTTATTGAATGTTTACAACTAAAATAATGTGTGCGGAAGCTACTAATATGTTATTTTGTTTACAATTTTGACTTTCAAGTGCTGAAACAAAAGTGATTGAATTATTTGTATTTTATGCAGAGATTTGATTATAGTAACAAACAATGTGATGTATTATGATCAAATATCAAATGATATTCATTGAAATTTTTACAAATCCGACGGAAAAATAAATAAATATAGGCGAACAGAAAAATGAAAACTAATATTGACTTGGTAAACAGATGCAATTAATTATTGTCCGAAATGAAGATTGATTGTGTTTATTGCTCGTTATGTTATTTGTAATATATAGAACCGTATAAAATAATTTATTCGCGAGGTAAAAACCTTCTTATTCTTGTAAACATAACCTCACTTTCAGAAAATCAATAGTTCATTCCTTTATGTTATGTCGATTACTAACAGTATATTGCAATTGTTATCTGAATGTATCCTCGGATACTTCGTTCGTAATCGTTTTCTTAGAAAAATCACAATGTTAAGAACAAATTTATCGTGCTTTATACATTATGTTTTAATCTACATGTTTGTCATAAAATTCATTATGTCAAGTTAGTTGTAGTTGCATATTTAAGTAGTGTTTGTACAAAAGACAATTGATATGAACATTTTACAAAATTTGTTTTGAACGAGCATAGAGAGAGTATGTCTACAAACAGAATCTGGAACTAATAATAATAAAAGCTTTCTTGTTTAGCAATGATTAAGATATGTCTCGTCCACAATCAATGTATGATTGTATATTTATTGTAGTATGATAAATAAGGTTCTATGTGCTTAGCGATAGATTCAGAATACAATTAATTTTTGTTTTAAACTGTATTGAAGTTTGTATTTTATAAATTGTAGAGGATCTTTGTAGACTATGAGTATGTAAAGCATCATAGAATTTTATAGATAGATATTTTATATTATTTTAGTTATATTTTATGCTTTAATTTGTTTATTCACAGAACGCGAAGTATAGCAGTTCTAAGGGTGGCTACTCCTCCTCGACGGCATCGTCAGATAGTCGTTACGAAGGGCGTATGCGGGATTCCCCAAATGGCAACTCTTACAGTCCAGCAACGGGCTTGGGTATGGGCATGGGAACGGACAGGGATAGTCCTCGGAGCTACACATCCAAGCCCCTATATAAAAAGGAGAGAGAAAACAGAGACTATAAGTTATCCTCCTCTAGGGACAAGTATTCTGGTAATAAACTTTTATGTTTCTTTCAAGATAACTAACATAATAGAAGGTTAATCAAAATTAAATATCAGTAGCAGAGCAGAGTATTTCAGAAGTATTAGTGGTATACATTCATAAAAATATACAGCTTAAAACTACTGTACGTATTTATTTAGGGTGTCTCAGCTGAAGTCAAATGTCTGAATATCATATTTGATAATATTAGAAATGTTTAAAGCACTATTTCAGGACTTTTGAAGTAGTAACATTGTAGAACAAATATTTTGGGCCATACGCACTCAATTATGTCTAAAAGACAATCTTGCACTGACATTTTAAAAGTACTGATGTTAAAATTTAAGAAAAAATATTGTTAAAAAGATGTCTACATGATATTTCTTTTTTAAAACCATTCTGATTGTGCTTCGAGCATTTTTTGTGTCATTAAAACAATGAAAATATTTGTGTAGTCTCTTCCAGCTGGAACATCTTTTATATTAGAAATACAACTTTTAGGTGACTAAAAATGGTACAGTTATTTGTGCTACAACACAATAATATTATATTAGAAGAATCTATCTTTCTGTTTATGACACTTTCATGTTTTTTGTTTTGTCACTTTTGTTCTGAAATGGCACTTTCTGTTTAAGAAAACTGAAATGGAATATTTGACTTAATATCAATTTTCTGTTAGCTTTAAAAGATCAAAAGGCTGGTCTTTAAATTACCGTTAAAAATATTTATATTCAAATAGTAAATAATGTAAAAAATCTAAGAGAAAAATAAAATTGACACGTAGAATAAGATTGTGAATGAATTACAACATAAATATCGTAAGAAAATCATGGTGTTTTAATCTTTTTCAATAGAATTTTCATCTTTCAAATGAAATTGTGTTATGGCAAATTAAAACTGTACAAATCTTTTGCTTTGAGAATTAAAGTTCTAAATCTCCTGCCTTCAGTATAAAAACAGGGTTGTGTCTTAACATTTTCAGCTGTAACATGCTTGCTTGCATATGTGTAGATTGTGCACGATCCCCAAAAGACAAGAGAAGCCGTGAAAGCAGAGATTCGGAACACAGGACCAACCACGATAGGAGTAGTGGAGAGGTAAGGCGCTGGATTAAAATAAATATTATGTATGTATATTTCTTTCTTGCAAGTCTTTTTCAAATGCGATTCGAAAATATATGTGGTTAATGGCGAAAAGTCATAACATTTGCATGTACAGGGTGTTTGAATGCACGTGGTGATCTTTTTAAGAAGTGAAAACATAATAATTTTTATCATTCTTCGCTTTTGTTTCATTTAACTTGCAGAATCACTCATTTAAACAAATATGCAAGTATACTTTTCAGACATACCGATGCACAAAAATGGGTAAAATTAATTTTAAAATACGCTCCATCTTGAACCATTTCATTTTTAGACAAACGTAATTTTTCTATCCCTCATCGTTTTGAAAACGCAACTTGTCCTAGTTGTGTAGAGCACCCTGTATATGATTTCAATACATGGCACTGCATTGTAATTATTACGTTTATATAACTGAAATTTTCTGGAAAATCTTACTACCTCGTGACAGGCTTCCTTATTAATACCTATTATGTACACATATGTGTATGTTATAAATAAACTGCGGATCTTTATGCATTTATAGTAAAATTGAGTAGATGAAATTCAAAATTGTTGAAATATTTAAAAAATTGAAGATGTCAATCTCTATTAAAATCATTAAGGGAAGAAATAACATTCAATTTGGTTTCTATTTCTTGCAATCGATGTAGAGAATTTTTATTTTGCAGAAAGATCCGCAGTCTAGTTATAAATGCATATCCAAATGTTTGAAGACTTTAAAAGTAGATCTACGTGTTGCTTGCTCAACATTTTAAACACAATATTTAAATTATATTCAGTCAGCTGTCTTTGAAATTTCTGTCTTTTGTATATTAATGGACTCTGGAATAATTTATACATGGTCACAGCCTTCTTTGAATGGTTTGTGTGTCATTTAAAGCATGTTGTGCTGAAGTGATTTCCATGTTTGCAGATTTTACATCCAATAAAGTTATCATCAAATTCGTCAAGAGAGTCTTCATCTCAGAGGAAACCATCTCATAATTCCTGTCAGGTCAGTATTATGTGTTTTTTAATAAATATTAATGGAAGATAATGTATTTATGAAATCCAAAAATATTTCTTCAACTTGGCCACCTTTCATTGGCGAGTAAAATATATGATTGCAGTAATATCGCTTCTACAATACTGAAACAATTGAAACGATTAGAAATTCGTATAGAATATTTTTGGAGTATTGATTCTGCATATCAAAATTAATTTTTCACAAAAATTGCTTGAAGAACTTACTTCTCCCACTGTTATATTTCTATTTTATATATATTTTATTCATAATATTGTTTTGTAAATTAATACTAGGGGAAGAAGCGGTTCTCAAGTAATTTGTTGTGTGTTTATTGATTGTGTCTTGTCTTCTTGTGTATTCTGTATATTATACAACACTCTATTACTATTATACAACAGTTAAATTCGTGATGAGGATCATAAACAGAGTCTACTAAATACGTAAATAAGTAAATGCTCAATAATCTACAACTTTGTAAAGATATTAATTCAGAATGCCATATTTAATACGCTAGAAATGTGTAGGCCGTTTCCCTTCTAACCGTTAAGAGATTCCAATAGAATTGTAATATTTGATAGGTGAACGGGAGACCAGCAAAGTGGATAATCGTAGTTTCATCATTTTGGAATTCGTATAAATATTTTTTTCCATTCATTCAGTTGTTTCCGGACATTTTAGAACAGTCTGTTTAGGATAAACGCGGTGATGAACGAGGAGGTACAATGGAACGTTCGGCCAGGTTCGGTGATTGGTCTGAGCACATGAGTTCTTCGGGCAAGAAGTATTATTACAACTGTAAAACGGAGGTCTCTCAGTGGGAAAAACCACGGGAATGGATCAGTCGAACAGATAATCGACAGCGTCAGTCCAATGATTATTCTTCTAGGTCAAGTACGTCTAACAATCATATATCACTAAATAATTTTCACGAGAAAGACACCATTATGTTAGTACTAATATCAACAATGGCAAAACATACACAGTGGCGAGTATGTACAGTCAGGGACAAAATTAAGTGGGCACCCTTTAAACACTAATAACTAGACTGCGGATTTTATGCATTTATGGGATTCTTCCCATAGTGAGTGGATGAAATTGAAAACGGTGAAGAGATTACAAAAATTTGAGGATGTGTCGATATATTATTTTCAACTCCATACAATTTTTAAAGAACGGAACATTTTTATTTTGCATAAAGATCCGCAGTCTACTAATAACTTTCTGTAAAATTGGACTAAACGACACGTAATAAATTGACGACTTCTCATTTTTCTATCTATACACTCGTCACTGTACGTTGTATAAATTAATCAAAGAGATGTTCAAATACCTCTGTAACATTTGCTATTACAGTAAAGTCGCGTTCACTGTCCAACAGCTGTGTTCTGCACGGAGAGTGATCGCATACCGACATTATTTCTTTATGACTGCGTCTACCGCGCCAACCGCGCCGAGAGTTCAAATGATAGCCGAACGTCGAGAAGGACAGAATGAAATACTTCTTCTTTTCCGCGCGTAGTAACGGAGAAACCACATTTTCTTGAAATTCTATATGTTTAACGAATTTTCTCAACGTTAAAAAACGTTCGTACCATAATCTCCCTATTTTTCCCATATTCTGCAAAGTTTCAGCTTTAATTTAAAAAAAATTTCATCGCTCTACCTCATTTCTATCGAAAATTCTTTGATTTTGAATCGAGTTTGGTCCAATGTTCCCACTGTGCGGCGTCGGCCGGCACTGGAGTGGGTAGGCACTGGACAGTGATCGCATGCCCGACCCCGGACAGTGAACGCGACTTTATTGAACATTTACACGGAAATACATGTGCATATATGTACATGTGTAAAAAGGTATCTGTCACACATTTAAGAGAACTACCATGATACAGAACCAATTAAGCAGATCTAACGCAGAAGTAGCAGTGTGATTTAGTGTACAACGTATTATTTTTCAATTTTCTCTATTTTCAGGTCACGATAAACATTCCAACTCGCGGTCAAATAGCAGTAGCAGTGTGCGAGATGGTAAATCATCGCGTCAGTCTGACAAACGGGAGTACTGGAGTTCGTGCAGCGGAAGCGGCGGTGGTAGCAGTAGAGAAGAAGTTTCGGTTAGAGAAAGAGAAAGAGAAAAGGAACGGGAGAGGGAACGGGAACGAGAAAGGGATCGAGAACAATGTAGAGAAGATGCAGGAGTGGAGCGTCAAGCCCAGGATATGGACATTTCACCAGGTGATTCTACACCGACCTCCGAACCTCTGACATCTTGTACTCATGATCCACTGCCGCAAGGCCCTGTTTTGTTGGCCACTGGTATGTTCAAGTTCGAACATTACTACCAATACCTAAATGTTTATATTTGCGTTTATAAAAATGGTACAGTTGGCATGTATATAAAGAATTTGGGTAATTGTTGAGAAAGGGTCTGCGTACTGCGATTTTTATGAAATTTTAATATGTTATGCAGCAATACATTTTTAACAATTTTTCCCTTTTCCAATATAGGAGGGTCGCTTTTAGTTTTCGAGATATTTACAAAAAACTATTACTAATACTGTATTGAATTTTTCGTATTCCTGCACATACATAATTCCTCACACAGATTTTGAACTAGTCATATATATATATATATATTATAATATTATAAATAAAAATTTATATATATGTATGTATATGTATGACCAGAGTGAGACCCAGAGTGAGAGAAAAATTCAATATAGTATTAGTAATACAATATCTCGAAAACTAAAAGCGACCCCCCTATACTGGAAAAGGAAAAAGTTGTTCAAAATGTCGAAATCTATAATATATTAAAATTTCATCAAAATAGGAGTACGCAGACCCTTTCTCATTCATTACCAGAATTTGTTTCTCCTTCTGACAAGAGGTGTTTCACATTTAATTTCGTTAGATAATAAAATTGTATTTTAAAACATTGACTTAATTTGATTCGTTTCAGTTCAGCTTTAAAAATAAGAAAATTTGATATTGGTTACAGCATTACCTCGATTAACATCACATCCCCCATCTACGCCCCAAACACCTGGTAAGCTAAGTTCCCCAACGCAACAACAGCAAGGGAACAGCAATGCTCCAGGACCACCGGTTTCATTAGCAAATCTACCAAGACTATTATCTCAAATCACAGGCAACAAGGAACAGCCTGACATCACACCACAAAAGGCTCTGCAAACACTCCAAACAGCTGCCATCTTGTTGTCTCGGCAGGTAATTAACAATATAATGTTCTATACTACTTCTATTCTAGTCGATTTCGTTTGATCTTTGCTTCCAAATTTGTACATAATATTATTAACTAGAGCACTGGTTCTTAACCGGTGTTCCGCGAGCTTTTTGCAAACGTTCCGCGAAATATATTAAATACATTTAATAATATATATATATATTTTCTAAAATATATTTATTTCTACGCGGGATGTTTATGTTTGTTTTTTGGATAATTAATTTTGGTGTTCCGCAAATTTTTCATATAATCAAAAGAGTTCCCTGACTTCAAAAAGGTTAAGAACCACTGAACTAGAGACACAAGTGAGTATGAGCGTTTTTTTTTTTTTGAGTTTACGATTTTTTTTTTAGCAGTCATCAAGTGGTGACCGGAATAATAGTGGAAATGATGTAATGGTGCCGTTGAAAGTTGACACAAGCGGCATCGTTACAAGCGAGGGACCACCGACTCCTACACATTCGGAGACCCAGGACTGCATTGACGCTCGAAAATGTAAGTCAGCAAAAAAAGATAACAAATTTCTGTCATTGAGACAATTCAAAACAAATTTTTAGTGATTTATTAGTAGCCTGCGGATTGTATGCATTTATAAGAAAACCGTGTACCTGCAATTTAAGATAGTTCAAATATTAAAAGAGAGAATGTCAATGCATCATTTTCAATTTACTAAGATTATTAGAGAAGAAGAGAAGCTTCTGAGATGCAGACAATTTTTATTATGCATATAAAGATCCGCGGTTTATTTATTAGTAGACAGCGGATTTAATGAATTATGACAAAAATGAGATGTGATTTAAAACAGCAACAACATTAGTAGAATTTAAAAATACTGTTATATATTATTTTCGATCTGTTAAGCATATTGAGAAAGAATATAAATTTGTATATCAATCCAGTTTGTTGCAATTCCGGTGAAACATTTCTATTTTGCATAAAGATCCGCTGTCTATTTATTAGTATCATTTTATACAAATTAAACCCTAGAACGACATTCTGGGGCTGTCAGTGACCCCGTAACATTTCAATTTTATCTACAGACATGAAAATGAGTTTTCAGCACTAAATCTACCGAGCTCTAAACGCGATTAGAATGTTTTAGCTTACAAAAATGACAATACTCTATTTATTTAGATTTTGTGCAATTTCTATTACAATATGTGCTTGGATAAAGAAATTTATCGAATCAATTTCCATTTAAAGTAAGCTCCTCTTTCCAGAATTGCAAGGGTGCCGGATTCTCCTTCTCATTTCTCGATGACACAAACACGGGGTTTTTCAGTAGTCAAAAACGCTAGATAAAAGATTGATCTAGGGCGCTATCTCCCTCAAAATTCTCTATTTTTTCCGTTTGCGAGGCTTAATTTGCATTAGTCGGCAGTGTAATCTGCATTATTATCTTCATAGCTATGTGCTGCCGAATAATGCAAATTACGCCTCGTAAACGAAAAAATAGGACTTTTGAGGGCAATAGCGGCCTAGATCGATCTTTTATCTAGCGTTTTTGACTACTGATAAACCCCATGTTTGTATTATCGAGAAATGAGAAGGCGAATCCCGCACCCTTGCAATCCTGAAAACGAGTCTACCGTCTTAAGCAACTTCATAATTTCAATAATTATAAGATGAAAAATATAAAACCGGGCATTTGACTGGTACAGTGGTAGGTTTAGTGTTAAAATACTATGGTTTTTATTTCGGTATCCTGTGACCCCACGGCGTTTTTTACGCCGAAAAAATGATGGGGTGTTCTATTAGGATTAAGATGTCATAGGAGCATCTAATACGTGTATGGCTTTGTTTCTTCTCTGCAGTAACAAGCCCTGGGGGGACGAATCCTGGAGTACAAGGTTTAAGCTCGTTGCAAAGTCTTAGCACACTAGGTACCCTTGGAAATTTAAATAATACAGGGTTACAGGCATTGTCTAGAGTACAGCCTCCCCTAACACCTTCTTTAACACCGTCACTTGCTAATCACTATCGGGAAGATTTAACGCAACACGTGCGTGCCTTTCCTGCCGATATCCTCGAGAAACAGGTAAATACACTGTAATAATGAAAATAATATATTAAGTTGGCAACTAAGTTCGCGACCTCCATATTTTCTCAAACAAAGTCATTTATATATATATATATTTTTTAAGCACGAGTATTTTAACTAGTATTTTATATCAAATTAATCGGAAAATTCAGAGCTTTCCAATTATGTACACTGCCTTTAGTTGCCAACCGGATATAATAATGATAATAATCCCTATCATGTATTGGCAAAAATGACACGAATAAAAAATGTCTCTTGGAATTATGATCTACAGGCACAGAAACTTAGCGAGGAAGCACACACAATGGGAAGTTTGCAGTGTACAAGAGTGTCGGCAGAATTGAAAACGGCACGGTCGATAGTGAGGCTGACAGAAATTCAGGCAACGCTCCAGGAACAAAGGTATGTGATAATAACGAGTGATGTTTTGTTTGTATCGGCTGCGTTAACAGTTTGTTTGTGAAATAACCAGCTTGTACTGTCGCTCAGCGAGATCGAAGAGACGATAAAAACTGTTCTTCTTTGGCATTCTAGGATATTGTTTCTCCGTCAACAAATTCAAACACTGGAGGAACTAAAATCCCAAAATTCCTTCATGTCTGATGATTCTTAGTGTAAGGCAACTTTATAAAGTAATTATAATTACGATCTATAATTAATTCATGCAAAAAAATAAAACATAATTATTAATATTCTCATTAATATTGAATAATTAAGATTGTACCTAAATTATAATATCATGATAGAAGTGATAAAATAGTAATGGAGTATGGGCTATCCAGAGAGGATCGGCTGTTCCATTTATCAGCCAACAAGCCCTGTTATTGATTTGGAAAAACCCGCCTCTCTGGGAAGCACAGGAGGCCTATCCAACACGCAGACACAAGTAAATAGACAAAATGAATCTATTCTATCAGTTCATTGCAAACTATTGAATTGTCCACATCGTCTTGTATTACCTATGTTATATACGTGTCAATGTTTCATATCCCAGGTTTAAGCGGCATTTCAACTAGTTGAAAAACATTTTTGTTGTAAATCTCGGAATAAAATTCGTGCCAGAAGTTTTAATTCAGTTCTTTACCGTCATTGTCATACCTAACTCCCACAAGATGTTCAATTGTAAATCGTTTCTCATTTTGTATAGACATCAATCATCTCCACTAGTTTATAATATTTCATACATGTGAACATATGCTTTCGTATAATGGAACACTTTAGGTATATATACCCAAGGCTTTTGATTGTATAAAAATTTTGTAAATAACTTTAGGAATTTACGATTATTACTTTAATCCAAATGTACAGGACATATTAACTCTACATGTTTTTGATTGGAGCAATTAACGTTAACCGTAAATAGAAAGTAATCTGTACAGAGAACGTATCGCAAATTTAGAGAAATAAATCGAACACCTTAGTGTATCATAATCATAGATAATCTTTATTTTTTTGCATAACTCCTCGTACAGCTGTGCAACATAAGAAAATTACGTTGTATTATTGTATAGCTGTTGTAAGCGAAAATCAAATACATGGTTCTCGCCGTTACATGTTGCGACACTTCGTAATAATAATGTAGTGGAATTTTCAATTCATAATTAATTATGGGACTCTCGTGCTAAATAAAATCCCTTGTCAACCGTATGTTTGAACAATATTCTTAAAAAAAGAACACGAAACAGAATCCACTCCAATTACGTTCATGATGCTAAAAAGAAAACGGTCAGAGTGTTTTTTTTGCCTGTTTAAAATAAAATATTTTTAATAATAGCACGGAGAACGGTGTACCATATATATTGATCAGCCACGAACAAAACCACGAGAGCATTACAGTAGAATATAGTATGGATTTCTTACTTCGTATTATTTCTTTGAGGAACTGTTAAGGAGTGAGCTCGACACTTACAGAAATAAAAAGACAACGTGAAAACGTAATCGTAAAACAAATACATTCGATCGAAGAGTTCGAGTTTACTTTCCGAATGCGAACCAAAGGGTTCATATTTAGTTTATTTATTTATTTAATTTACTAATTTTAGGGAGTTTATAAAGTACAATTAAACTTTATAATTGTATCGCAGTTTGAAACTCCTTGATTCGCATTGCTAGTATTATTATTATTGTTATTATTATTATCTAAATGCCCTCCTAAAATCGTTACTTTATTATCTACGAAATAAAATAATAACCCAAAAATTAAACACTGTTCTCGAATCGATATTTTCGTATATCCTAATATCATATAATATAATTATTATAGGGTACAGAGGATAGTATTCAGAATAATGGTAATAATGTTAACGTGAATGTTGTATAATCCTATTTACGGTGTTTCTCAACGCCCAGAGCTCAATAGCCCTCGTCATCACAAAACTGTTTACCGCCGTTTAAGCAACGTCGCATATTACTCAATAAATTATACAATATATGAGGCTATCGAGGTTTCCGTTCGCTATAATTACATTATTACATAGATTTCCGTTTCTAGTTTAATGTACAATAATTATTTCCACCCCTTTCGGCTCGTCCCATTGTTCGCGTATTTTTTGGGGAGGAACAAATAAACAGCTGTGGCCATACCATCTTAAATAAAAACACTTACAACCTCTTCTTCCCGAAAGAACATTCGATTATCGGATTAAGCGTATATTCTTTTCTTATTTCGTTTGTGCGAATGAAAGATTACTGGAAATCGTGTGTGGTTTGTCGGGTTGAGAAACACCGATACTCCCATTACACAAAAGTTACTTAAAAGTTACATCATGTCATGGGAATGTCGATAAACATTCCCATAAGCACCTGAAGCGTACGGTGAACATTCTCTCACGTACATTGTATTTAATTACAGTCAGTCATTGGACTTATTTCATAACACAAATTCTCTCTCATGTTGTGAACATTATACCAGAAATTACTGATTAATGCAGCAGTAGAAAAAAGGATAAGTACACCGTCGCGCGCAGTTTTCGATCGATGATGGAATTTCTACGTTAGGAATCATTCATCATAAACAATCCGATGCAAATCATGTTTAGAAATCTAAATACGAGTCACGTTGGAAAACGATATTAAGTATATAAAAAGCGAACGTCAACGGTGTACGAATACTGTTCTTTCCATCACTGGACATTGTCAATAGAATTGTTACAGATATCTGTGTGAATTGAATACAATCAATTTTTCGTGGACTAAGATTATAATATAAGGCCTCGGAACATTTGACTCGCCTTTGGGCATCTCATAACTCGCAGGATCCTTGCACGTGCCAGGTTGTTTAATATCTTCCACTCGGTTATCCATTTTGGTAAACGTAAATTTTTAATTAAATTCCTATCGTCATTCATGTATGAAGTCAAGAACTGTTGCAAAGTAGAAATAAAACTGATTAATTCGATTAATTGTAAATAGTTTCCTCCGTGACGATTTACTGTACACCAAAGTAATGGAAGAACAGATGTTCTACAAGTCATGAGACGTTGCGTATCTATTTGTTGAATGATTTCAAGAGATGATCCTCTCCAAATATTTCTCTGCGAACATATTGCAACAGAGAGTACAAACTGCTACAAAACAATTCCAATATGATTTGCTTTACAATTGTTAATACATCTACGTCATACGCTCATTATGTATCATTTTTTTTTAAGGCCATATACGAGATTTAATACAAAGGTGCTACTCCTTTAGGTCAGCGTTTGATATATTGATGTAATTTAGAAATTTGTCTAGGGTTAGACAAACGGACGACACAGCCTTGACAGAGAATGTTCACGGTGTAAGACAGCAGCGTAGACATATCTCAGCGCAGCCTCACTTTATCATTGGTTAGTATTTCAGCTAATAATTATTTATACAAAGTTACAAGTTTTTTTTTCGAATTTCTACCATGATAACTAGGTGCGGAAGAACCCTTCGTAGACAAAATCCTTTCTCTCTTTTTCTTTTTTTTTTTTGTACAAAGAATAACATTAGGAGATGTTACAACTATTTAACTTGAATTTATAGGGTCGATTATAGATCTCGATTCTACATTTTATGGGCAAACATGGTAACTTTAATTACACAAAGAAATAAACGTACACCTTTTTTCCTTGTAATTTGCGTAACACTATTACGGTACATCGAATACAGACTACGAAGGGTGTTTGCGGGACAAGTAATTTGTAAATTATTAACAGAAAATCAAGGCTTGTTTGAATTTCTTTCTTCTCCTGTTTCTCTTAAATCATGTACGCAAAAAATTAAAAAATGCCTTAAAATCTATAATGTAAATACTACACAACGAACAGAGTGTAACAATATGTAACAGTTTTCTTCTTCTCTTTTCCTTTTTTTTTTTTAAATACGTACGCATCTATTATGGCAAAAGGTGGGTCTTGTGCCGAGTTATTCTTGGCTACTGTCAATTTTTAAGCCAACATTACAGATAACTATCCTAATCTTAAATAAAACGTGTACGGCTCAATGTTAATTCAATAATCGTTAATACGTCGACTAACTACTTTCTGCTTTAGGGGGACTTCTAAAAAGGATGTCATGCTACACATTGATTGTTATTCTAATTACATTTACAGAAGCTAATATCACTCTCGATAAAATTGCACTCGTTGTAAAAGAACACGCGATTCTTTGATCTTGTAAACTCGTTAATGTGTAAAAATGTTACAAATACGAAAGTGAAAACAAATTATAAGCATCTTTATCGGAAAGAAAAAGCGTGATCTAAAAATAAAAAAAGCTATAAACAACGTTGTTCCACGTCGGAAACATGTTTTTAAAATATTTCTTTTTGTTCTTTTGGTTTTTTTAATTTCTTTACCGGCGGCTTGTCATAATTTTTCTATCTCATCATTACTTTTACTCTAACTTTTACTGATACGTTCTCATAAAATGAGACTCAAAGACACGTTCGGTTCTATAACAAAATGAAAAAAACACAAAAAGAAGGAAAATAACTCTTTAGAAGTCCCGTAATAATTTAATTCTCATTCAGCGTACTCCTCGTTCCGTTTTTTTTCCCATTCACGCTACGATAAAACACGCATCATTACTGTATGATTTAATCCTATTAAAATGGCATTCAGTATTTCACTTATACGGTTAATTCCTTCAATATATAAAAAAAATATACAATTTTCGACTACTCGATGCGAGTCGTTCAATAATCGTTGAGTTTGTACTATCCGAATGCCATTTTCCGTGTATGATACACAACTTTTTCCTAGAGCAGCGCTACAGGGACTGTAGTACTACCCGCGAAAAAATCCTAATTAAACTATAATTAATGTCTAGATGGGACTCCATTGATATTCGGTCGTTTCACAATACTCGTGTAACATGTGTCACCATTTACAAAACGAAATAGAAAATTAACAAATAAAGTAATCCAGCCAGATATCTGTCTTTTTAATACACCTGACCATTCGCCAATACACCTAACATTCCGGAAATCTATTAAAAGCATCTAGTCAGACGAGAATGATGAATTTTTGTTCTCAGATAAAATATCAGATAACGTAAGAATAAAATTCATCTTACTTTTGTTTCTTTGCAACATCTCGTCATCAGAAACTAAGAAAACCTATTTTTAGCTAATACGTTTAGTTATGAGAAACATTGTCACGAGTTGCGAACGACTTATACTTACCTTACGATTAGCCTCGATAAATTGCACGCATTCAGTGCTCGTTAAGTTTCGTTATCGAGGCGTTCTTGTTTCAGCTTAATAGTCTTTTTTTTAGTTTTTTTTTTTGCAAGTCACGTCAGTATACATATATGTATATTTATATATATATATATGTTTTCTTTTTGTTTTCATAGCGTCTCGATTGGGCAAGGTATTGGTAATGCTGTCGCGGTACCATTCCGTCTTATTCGTAAAAATGGCTTCATGCCAACGTGTCAAATGTCCATTCGTTATTATTGTATAATTTAAATAATTTATAATTTACAGATCCTGCAGAACACAAGTGGTTGCACGCAAGCATATCCCATCGGCAGACTTGTATATATTACATAAAGTGCTTGGTATACCACCCAGGTTAATGTGACCAGTCGTTATATGATATTTCTCATTGTACCATACTGTAACTTTTGGCATACACACTCGAAACCATACTCCTCGCATACACCGTTGCATAGAATAGATGTGAAAGTGCAAGCCAAGTGTATGCGCGATTAGAGTCACATGTTATTTGCCTTCTACCGCACTCTTCTGAATGCTTTCTTAATTTTCCTTTGTGGTACCGCTTGAGGTGTACCACTGAAAACGAAAACATACAAAATTGATGTAAATGCTTCTCAGAATTATTTTCATTTTATATTTACCTGAACATAACAGGTGCATTTCCACCAGTGAAGTTAAACGATGGCGGAGTATTGGGATCAAATGTTAGGGTAGTACTGGGAGCATTGAAGTTAAATCCTCCGGTAGATGATGCGGGAGCTGGTGCCTAAATAAATTTCAAGATATCAATTAAAATATAAATAATATATACTTTAATACACTTCCAAATGATTTGAAAACGGACACTTCTTGGAGTGAGCCTAGCTGAATAAGATAGTCAAATCTGCACTTAGAGGTTTTTCAATGGTTATTGAACCATTCGAAAGCTGACCAAGAGAAACCCCTCTGAATAAAATTTTAGCCCTCTAGCTTGCCAGTAAGGGTAGTTACAGGGTAAATTAGATTTTCTACTTCATTCATTCTACTTCAAAGTAATTTAAGTTATAACGTTGATAGATACTTTTAGATTCGATTCCGCCAAGTGGTCAAATATTTATAGACGGTAGTGTAGGTCACTAAAGACTGCAACATGTTTAAGTTTGAACAAAATCCGAAATTTAACTCCAAGAAGTGTCCGTTTTCGCGTGGAATGATCCTGGTATAAAACAATAGGTTTTCTACTTACAACGGCACCAAAATTGAAACCTCCTGAAGGTGTGGCTGGTGCTGTAGATCCGAAATTAAATCCTGTATTCGAATTGGGTGTAAATGACGTTGACGGTTGAGTTTGAGATGCTGGTTGAGGTACTCCGAAAATCGGGTTTGAAACAGCAGGCTGGCCGAACGCTGGTATTTCCGGTTTAGGTGCATTGAACGTAAAACCGGAAGAAGTATTTGCAGCGGGATTATTAAATGTACTTCCAAACACATTGCTACTCTGTGGCGTAGTTGTGTTACTGCCAAATGTGAATAACGGTTCCTGTGTCGAACTCTCGGGATTAGCATTCGCAGAGAAGTTGAATCCAGTTGCTGGCTTTGCTACCGGCTGAGCAGGAGTAGCGTTGAAAGTGAACAGATTTGAACTTGGGGTGTTAGTTTCACCTGGTTTCGGTTTCGCTCCAAATATATTAGGTTTTGTATCGTTGTTAAACGTTGTGGAAGTACTGCTTCCAAAAACTGGAGGTGCAGAAGGGGCTCCAAAGGGAGACGGTGTAGCTGATGCTGCATTAAACGCTGGCGTAGGTGTTGCTGTTGGAACTTGTGGAGTTGGATTAAACAGAGGCGTCGGTTTGTTATCTGTGCTTCCAAATACAGGCAATTTAGTATCAGTCGATCCAAAAATCGAAGTTGTAGGTTTACTCTCTGTGCTTCCGAAGGCTGATATTTTGTTGTCCGGTATTCCAAAAGCAGGTGGTTTACTTGCATTCGCCCCGAAGGTGGGTTGCTGCTTGTTCTCTTCCGTACCAAATGGTGGTATAGTTTTTGTATCTGTATTTCCGAATAATGATGGCGTACTCGAAACAGTCGAGAATATTGAAGTAGCAGTGGGGTCGCTTGGTAATGCTCCGAAGGTTTTGGTCGCTAAACTTCCTTCTGCAGTTTTGTTATCGCCAAAGGTGAAGGTACTAGATGTAGTAGAAGCCGGCGTTGATGTTACTATTTGACCAAAAGTGGGCAAAGATGTTTTCACTGGTTTTGCTTCGGAAAATACAAAGGGTGTTTGAGTAGAAGATGGAAGACTTGTCACTATGTTTTTAGAGATACTACTGCTGGCCACGGTTGTGGTGACTGGTACACCGAATGTAAAAGCAGCAGTTGTTTTAATTTCTTGAGAAGCAGTTTGAGAAGTCGTAGTTAAGGTACTGGGGTTAGTAGCAATACAAGGTGCAATAGTTTCTGTCGTTGACTTGGAAACCGGTACTATTGTACTTCCAAATAACAGATTCGGTTTGGCTTCTTCTTTACCCGGCGGTTTGGTTTCAGGTTTGGGTACACCAAATGTGAATGTAGATGGAATTGACGTAGACGATGGTATACTAACAGGTTGCTTATCGTTTCCTACAGTATTTTCTGGTTTCGGTATGCCGAACGAGAATGTCGAGATTGGCTTTTCGGCCGCTTTCTCGGAATCCTGTTTCGCATCAATTTGTTCACTAGGTTTTACTTCTGTCTGGAATCCGAAACAATTGTTTACAGCTGGGACAGTATTGCTCTCAGGTTTCGGTACTTCACTTGTTGGTTTTTTCTCTTCTTTCTGGATGCCAAACGTAAACTGGCCGACTTGACTGCTCGGTTGGCTCTCGCCGAATTTAAAGCCGGTAGTAGGTGTTACATTGTCAGGTTTTCGTTGATCAGCTTTATCTATTCCAAATTTGAAGTTAGCGGCTGTCGATGGGAAGCCGAAACTAAATTGTAAATTGGAACTAGTGCTTGCAGCGGCGTTGTCCGGCTTCTTTGCGCCTGGTTTCAAACCACCGCAACAAACGCATTCGGTAATTTTCGCCTCATTTTGCACCATACACGAGTCACAAGTCCACGCGTCTTCTGGTTTCTTAAATTTGTCTCCGAAACCATTTGCGACCAACGGCGTAGCGACTTTAGTTGTACTTCCAGTGTTAGGTTTGGTTGTGTTGCAGCAGGGGCAAGTATCAACCGAAGCATTGTTTCGAACCATACAACAAGGACATTCCCAGGTATCTTCGTTTGGTTTAAATTGATCCATAATCTCATTTTTAGTATCAGCTGAAGTATTTAATGATGTATTAGCCGACATGACAGTCTTCTGATTGACTAATGTACTTTGTACAACATGACTGATTAGTTCACACGACTTGACAATGTACTGGTTATCTTTACCATCGTCGACAGCGTTATCCTCTTTTTTGGAACCTAGTTTTGACAAATTTGATTTAGATGCTTCGCAAGACAAGCACAACGTTGAACCTGTAGCAATTTTTAATTTACAATTGGAACATTTTCCAGATATTTCTGAGGTTTTAACACTGCCTTTGCTAGAGTTTGGTAATTTTTCTGCGTTCGATTTCGAATTGGAATCAGGTTTACGTGTATTACACGCGGGACATGTTTTATCTGATTCTTTGTTTCTCAGCAGACAGGAACTGCACTCCCATTGACTGCTTGAAAGTTTAAACTGAGATCCAAAATTATCATTGACTGCAGTTTTCGATTCACTGGCACTGGAAGGTGTCGATGACGATTCTGAGGTCTTGCCCTTAACATTTGGTTTGGCAGCTTTGCAAGCAAAGCATTGGGTTTCAGTATTATTGTTTTTGATCATACATTCAGAACATTCCCACATGCTTAAACTATCTTGCAGTACATTAGCTTTTGAACTTGTAGTTCTATCCTTTTTGTTCGTATCTAGTTCGGCTTTAGTCTTGTTTGACTTTTCAATCTCCATTTTCGTGGATTTTGAACGGAATATACCCGTAATGTTTGGAGGAGGAACAAACTTGTCTACAATCTTCGTTTTGTCTTTCGGTCTGGGCGCTGTAGATGAGTCAGACCAGATGAAATTTTGCTCTACAGAAGGTACACAATTACTAGATGACACTGTGGATTTAGTATTACTTCTTTTCGAAGGCGAACTTAAATTGCTAGACTGTTCGATCGATTGTTTGTCAGCACTGATCGGGCTGCTAAAAGTGAAGTTATTAATAGATTTCAAGATCTTTGTGACATTCGTTATTTTGATAGGACTCGCAAAGGTAAAGGTTTCCTCCTTGGCTATGAAATTTTTATCTATCAACTTTGAGGTATCTGATGGCGTAAAATTGAAGTTAGGTAAAGAAGATATTGGCAAAGGTATACTTGGTAAATTCACTGGTTCGCAATGATTGTCCCAGATCCGAGAATTAACCTTGAGTTTTCTATGAGTTTTCGAATCTTTGTCGTCTTGTGTTCTATAAAAAGAGTATCATTTGTATGAATAAATGTTCTTGTACAACGTATTTGGTTTAAGTATGTATTAGGTTGTTGTATATGAAATGTCCAATTTTTAGCAATGGCATTAAACAAGATAGTCGCGTTGGTTGACATTGAAATAAACATGTGCTCTGAAATAGACAAAGCATCTTTACAATTTTAGAACCGGTTATTTGACCGGTCGTGGTACGTTTAGAGTTAAGGATTAGCTTTGTACCTCAAAGTTTTATACAAGATGTCCCAAAACTCCTTCAACTCCCGGAAATGGGAGGTTCCTTAACTCGCGTCTAGGTCGCGCTCTGATTGGTGAGATTGGTCTGTGTTTTTCGCTAATAACTCCCAAACAATGCCGCTGCGGCCATTTTTGCAAAGGAAAATGTCGCTTCAAATGACCTAAGGAACCTCCCATTTCCGGGAGCTGAAGGAGTTTTGGGACACCCTGTATAATAAACGCATAGACTGTAACAGTATTTCTTGATGGAAACGTTTTATAAGAGTCGCATTCTAAAATCGGACATTTCATATGCAACAAACCAATATTTACCTGAGATGGTATTCTTGCGGAGGTGGTGGTTCGCTTCGGGCAGAAACAATTTTTCTAGCCGCGAGTGTAGTGTCCTGTATTTTCTGACGCCGTCTTAATTTCAATATATCGGGTACGGTAGGCACAGTCAATTCACGCGCTAAGTGACGCAACCCGACTTTTGTTGCTGGCGAAGTCTCTTCTCTAGTCCTTTTCTTGTTCATCGATGTATTATTTAACATTTTCAACGGAATCTTCTTAGCGTCTGTTATCGGTGATGAGAAGTGTTCTAAAGCTTCTAATATTTTCTTAGCAGTTTGACTCATGCCAGATGAATCAACCACGCTTGTATTAGAGGGTTTTACTTCAACGCATGTCCTTCTTGGAACTTTAAGTTGAATCTACAAATGAAAATTTCTTCGTGTAACTTGCGCGAATAAATGAACTATAATAATAATAATTAGACTGCGGATTTGATGCATGTATGACGAAAATGGTCACGTACAATTTAAAGCAGTGGACGAATTAAGAAAGCTTAAAAGGACATCAGTGTATTAATTTCAGCTTAATAAGACAATTAAAAGAAGAAAGGAATTTCTATTTGGCTCCTGTGTCTTGCAATTAATGCAAACATTTTTTATTTTTCATAAAAATCTGCAGTCTAATAATATTTATATAAATATGAAGCAGTATATATTCGTCGTATTAATATACAATGAAGCATACCTCATTCGAACAGTTAAATAAACCACGACTTCGTCCGTAAAGACTAGCTGTATTTGCTCCACCAAAAGTAGTATTTCCACTGTAAAATGGAGATGATAACGGCGACGCACGGTCCGGCGTGTTTGTCATTACTGACGCGTTAAAGCTTGGTCTGCGACTGCTTAAAGTATCTCGATTACTATCTAAAAATAAAGACCTCGGAGGTTGTGTATGATTGGCTATAATAAAATGGAAACATTTCTGTTAAAATACATCTTAAAGATTTTTTGTCATTTATTAAGATGATTAGACTGCGGATCTTCATGCAAAATAAAAATGTTTTGCGTTGATTGTGGGAAACAGGAATAACATAAGAATTGATTTCATCCCTTAATGACTTTGTTGCGTTAAAAGTAACATTACAACACATTCTTGAATTTTGAAAATCTTTCACTGTTTTATATTTCACCCAACCAAAAGATCCGCAGTCTAATAATTATACTATACCAGAAGGAAAGAGATATATTACTTACTGAAATTTAATTTGTTGTTAGTAAATCTTTCTCTTTTGGAAAACGGAGAGCTATAAGATACATTCGACTCTTGCCTAATTGTTTGTGGAATAAGAGAGCTACAACCGCTAGTACTCTCGCTGGATTCAGAATTATCATCCGCACCATTCGCATTTCCATTATTTGTGGCAGTAACTAGTGAATTTAACTCGGATCTCTGAGGAACTATATTCCTAATATCCGATTGTGTCGCAGGTGTGGAAGATACTAAACAGCTAATCCCACTTGGTCCAGCCATCGCAGGTTCAGAAAAATCATCAGACTGCAAGAAATGATCGAGTAAGAAATTGTTTCATGTTGTTCTTCAGATAAAATTATATTTACCGTTACATCGTGAGCTGAATATTGTTGTTTAGATGGACTGGCTTTAGTTAGCGGAGTTTTAGCTCTTGTTTGAATTGTGAAGGTGCCAGGTGGATGAGTTACATCCATACGAATACATGGTCGCTTTGGAGGCGGAGGTTTTTGAATTTCCTCTTCGGACTCAACCTCTTCAGGGTTCTCAGTGTCGTCGTCTAATATATCCTCTTCATTTTGAGAAGAATTGAACCACTTACTAATCCACGATCTTTGTGGTATAAGATCTGTTACCTTCGTTGCTACCTTTTTCACAAATGACTAGAAAGAACCAGTACAATCTATCTTTTATCTCCCGTACCATAAAATGCAATTGTTATACATGAGTTATACATAATACAGTAAATCCTCTATAAACGCAACAGCCTCGGGGGGGATTTGGTCGCATCTATCATATACGGTAGCTACTTTTTATCTCCAAAGGGCAAGCCGAACGTAGAGAAGGAGAGCACGTGTAAATAGAGACCACATGCGGGTTCCCCAATGGGCGGTCGATCGCGCTACAAAGAAATTAAGGTGTTAAGGTGTTTAAATTGGGGTTTTATGATACTTGGTGGATCATTCTCAGGTATGGAACATCATTAGTACAATACAACAATTTCCCGCTTAGCACCGTTGTTTACCATGTACTAAGTTGGAGGGGGAGGGGGGCAATATTCTTGGGTGCATCTATTATATAGAAATTATTGCGCCTATAGAGGATTTATAATAACAGTATTAAGCAATATCGATACATATCAGTGAGAAATATTGTATCAACCAATTATGAACAAGAACATAAACGAGGTTCCATATGTATATATGTGTATACATATGAAAAAACATATTACTCCTATTTAATCAAAAATGAAATCTTTTATAATCATCTTATAATTATTACCATTTTGCAAGAAAACGATCTGTGAAAACAGTTACATGGTATTGCACAAGTTTGCGCAAAACATAAATTTCTTACGAATTACGAATTAATTTCGAATGTTATGATAAAACGAAATAGCATTGAATTTTTCTATCATCAAATCTTAATCTTCCCAATATCTCAAAAACTTAATAACACTTAAATCATTTATTATAACCTACTTTCTGTATACTCTACAATTTGAACTATGTACATTATTTACAATGACCATCAAACATCCTGTCAAAAAGTCTAAACGAAAGTGTCATTATGATAGAATATTACGTGATAGGTTAGGTAAGCTGCAAACTTCAAAATACGGATAAATGAACGTAATCTCTCCATGAATTCTGTACTATCGAAATTAAGTTCCGTTTTCGAAAATCAACATCAATTCTGTAAACTTATCCGCGATCCAATATAAAATAGGTATTTATATGTAGCTAGCATATACATTCGTGTTTAACAAAATCTCATATGCTGTTGTTTAAACAGTTCGAATGAACTTCTGAATAACAATTCTATTTATATTATTCGTGTAATATTCAATTTTTCCTCATCAAAATCTAAATATCAACTTATGCATGTCCGACACGAAAATACAATGTCGGCGATAAATATTTGTGCAACGTAAAAAACTATCATATCCGATCACATTTAAATAATTTCAAATAAATTCGAGATATATTTTCATTGAAAATTTATTGGACGTATATATTTCGAACGAACGATTGTTCGAGAAGGTTTCGACCCTGATAAGGATCTTATATTTAATAAGAATCAAGAGACAGATCAAGAAATTTCTGAAGATTTTTCTCTCGGGAGGGAATCCCGTTTCAAGGTTAGACGTTGTAAAGTGCATTCGATAGGTATATAAGGAAAAAGATTGAGGTTATCGAGAGTGTATTCGCATAATCGTGACATCGTATGCGTCCAACGGGTATAGGTTTTCGGTGAAAAAGCAATTTAAACGTGATCCGATGTGTGCGACGAACTTGTTGGTGGATTTGGTTAGGATGATGAGAGCGGGAAGAACCGTTGGACTGGGAACAGGTTCGTTTCTGTCGCAAGATGAGACTCATGAGTGGCTACTCACATTGTTTGCGTCGTAGGGCTTCGCATTGCGTGACGATGACCGTCTTGCGCTTGAATTGTTGTTTCCCTTGGCCATGATCGGGTGCCGATCACTCCTATTTACGAGTGGAGAATACGAACGAAATGAACTTTACAGGTCGCATCCCAGAAATTGTCAGCGAATCACCAGCTTCGTGCACCGGGAACCCACGAGAGGAAATATGGCTGCCCCAAAGACCGCCACCAGGGCGCCCAGGTTTCCCCCGACTATTGCGCTGTTCTCGCACTTGCCCACGTGACCACGGACCTAAACTAAAGGACTGAAGCATAAAGTAGATTTGTGGGTGAGAGGGGTGCTGCTGGGAGCGGGGGGATTTTTGACTTCCGCCATCTTGAGTGGTTAAACTAGTGCTGTCATCTATATAACGTCGCGGCAGCATTTAAAATGTACAATCGAATTACGTACATTACTGTGCAAAAGAAAGAAGAACCTAGTATAATTGTATTGTACAATGATTGATTTATTGCATTTAAAGTATTAGATTTTTAAAGATATATATATGTCAAGAAATTGATAAATCAGTAAAGATATCACACACACACACGCACATCAATCTCGAGTCTTCTTCTTGTAGCTTGTGTATATTTCTATGTAAATGGAGAAGTTGAATGGAGAATATTAATCGAGTATATGAGACATGATAAAGCTACAAAACTAGTTCTAAGAACTGGCGGGTATAGCGCGCGAATATTAGCTGAGTAAAGTATACCACTGTATAAACGTTGGTGATATAACGTACAGCATTTGGCGCCAGTTTTAATTTATACGCCCCCCTGTGAACGCAGAATTGGGACATATCCAATCAGCGCGCTCCAGACTTGAACTACCAGTCCGGGGGATCAGTAGTAAATATGTACACATACCCGCAATGCTTGGCGTAACGAGAAACTTTCCAAAACATTACCATCTCTGAAGAGTATCGGACTATACCGAATCCAATTCCAATTTCTTCTTCGTCACTCTCAAGCAGCACCTAGACTAGAGAGGGTATTTGCCGGGATAGTCTCGATCGTTGCAAGGGTGCAAGAGTTCCACGGAACCCTGGGGTTCTATAAAATGTCCTAAAGGGTTCCATAAACCTTTACAATACTTTTTAAACTTTTATTATAATATAATAAAAGAATATTAAACCGTTTTTCTTCATATGTACTACCTATACAGATTGTGAATATTCTATTGTTTATGATCCCGGGTTCCGCGAAATAATTTTATACTCATAAATTGACAAAGTTTGAACACCACTGGTCTACAATATTCAATATCAATTGGCGAAAAAATTCGTTGTAGATATAGCGAATGCCAATAGAATAATATCCTACACAGAACAATATTGACAAATCTACGCTATTTATTGGGTTGGTAAGAAAGTAATTTCGGTATTTCAAAATGAAATAAAAAACTCAATTTTATTTGAAGTTTTCAGAGCGCGGAATTATGAACCTACCAGAAAGATGGCAAAAGATCATCGAAAAAAATGGAAAATATTCTATTCATTAATAAGTTCCTTGCCAACCCAATATATTCACTGATAATTATTGAATATTGAAACGGTAACCGTAAAGACGATAAGCGAACGTCCGTGCTATTCTATTAACGATTTTAAAACGGATTTGTTCGAGGCATAGCGAAGATTAGAAGGAACAGCAAATAGGAATATAAATCCGTTGTAACGCACCGAAGTATTTTATCTAACGCAAACATATGTGTGTATCCAGCAATTTAATCGTATTTATTCTCTTCCACTCTTATATAGCAAGAGATGGGAGAGATCGTTAGTCATACACTAGCGAACTGAAATCAAGTTATTCATTTTTTCGGTTTCGTATTGGTGATTCGAAATAATAGCCCCGTAACCAGTATAAAATCTAATACTCTGTGATATATAATATAATAAGAATAAATGCGTGTTTTTATGTACTTCGAATAGCATACTGATGCGAATAAATGGAGAAAATATTGAATTACTGCTGACGACAGAACACGTTATATGCGTTCTGTGTAACCTCCTTTACTGTTTAATTCATTAAAAGGTAAATGATAAAACGAAACATAAACGTTGGACGAGTGTGTCATGAATTCATTCCGCTATTATTTGTTTAGTTTACATGTATATTATCGATGTATTTAAGTATTCATCGCATATTTTCCGTTTTACATGAAATGTATGTACTTACTTGTTATAATAAAATAGTGAATTTTATGCGATTATACCACTTTATTTCATTTAGACAATAAATGAATAATTTTCACAATGTTCAAGAGGATCGTTATATTACTTTCAACTCATTAAAGTTTTTCCCAGTATTTAGAAAATCATTCTTCGTGTGACACTTGTCACTTTGAATCTGTCCGTAAAGTTGAAGATCCATAATCTGGTAACAATATAAATCTATTATATTGTACTTTCCACAATTCTATACATGTTTAACATTATTGAAACTTCAACATCATTTTGTTAGTTTAAAACAAAAGAAAATTTACGATTGTTGCAGATTGTGATATAACTTAGTGAAAAATGAAGTTCGCTGAACATTTGTCAGCTCATATCACGCCTGAGTGGCGTAAGCAATATATTAGTTATGAGGTAAAGTAAATTTCAATTGGAATACATTCGACTGACATTGTGCTCTGCAATGTTAAAAATTATTGTTTTTATCGATAGGAAATGAAAGCAATGCTGTACACTGCCATAGAAGAAGCACCATCCGCTGAAAGTGTCGAACCAGAAGTAATATCTCGACATTTTGCCTCATTCGACGAGGTATTCTTCACATTTTGTGATCGTGAATTGAAGAAGATCAACACTTTTTATTCTGGTAAGTAAGGTTTGTTCAAAATTAGTCTAGTTCTAAGTCTATAAATATTGGGTTAGCAGGAAAGTAATTTCGGTATTTTAAGGTAAAATAAAACCGAATTTCTTTAGCCAAGCGATGAACTTTAATCAATAAAATATTTTCTTGTTTGTTCCTTTTGACAAAAGATCATTGAACTTTTACTAATAAATGTATGTCTCTTACAGAGAAGTTGGCAGAAGCAACACGTAAATACGCAGCTCTCCATAGTGAATTGAAAACAGCGGTAGAACTACAGCAGGGTGGAGGAAAAAATAAAGGGAAAGTACAGATTAAGCCACATTTGCCGACAAGAAAGTTGAGAGAACTGAAGCTTGCTTTCTCAGAATTTTATTTATCGTTAATACTTCTTCAAAACTACCAGAATCTTAATTACACTGGATTTCGGAAGATTCTCAAGAAGCACGATAAGGTGAATAAAACGAAAACATCTGTTTATTAACTTCTGTGTATATGTATGTTTAACTACTTCCTGTTTCTCTAGATTGCAGGTTCGTTTAAACAAAAATTCGTTTCGTTATGAAAAAAAAAAATAAGGAAAGAACTATTATTAATCTTGTAAAGTTCATTATTCTTGTTGCACACAAGTAAAAGAATCAGTACTCATTTCGTGAATATACTGTACGTGTACCGTGATTATATCTATAAATTGTATTTTTGCTTTCAGTTACTGTCAGTTGACACAGGATCAAAATGGAGGGTAGAGTGCGTGGAGATTGCACATTTTTACACGTCCAAAGATATAGACAAGCTAATACAAGAGACAGAAGCTACGGTAACAAACGATTTGGAGGCTGGAGATAGGCAACGTGCCATGAAGAGACTGCGTGTACCACCTTTGGGTGAACATCAGAGTCCATGGACCACTTTTAAAGTTGGATTATTTTCTGGTAGCTTTATTGTCCTATTCGTGGCAGTTGTACTTTCAGGTAAACTTATTAATAGACTAAGGATCTCTTTTTGTCACAAGTGCATAAAGTCTGCTGTCTACTTATTAATACACATTATTATCATTAGACAAGATTTTTATACAAAGTAAGAATTTTCCAGCTGAATAACAACAAACTGGAGTGACACAGAAATTAATTTTTTCTCTTAATATGTTTAACAGTTGTCAATAGTCTAATGTTTTTAATGTTTTAAATTACACCTACTCATTTTTGTCATAGGTGCATAAAATCCGCCGTTTAATTGTCATAATATTTTCACGTGTTTCTTTGTATTTTCAGCAATATTTCATGACGGCGGAGAGAATTTGAAGATTGCATTTAGATTATACCGTGGACCTTTACTTATCATACAATTCTTATTCCTCATCGGCGTGAATGTTTACGGTTGGAGATCGTCCGGCGTAAACCATGTACTGATATTCGAATTAGATCCACGAAATCACTTATCCGAACAACACCTTATGGAACTAGCTGCTGTCCTGGGAGTTGTATGGACTCTCAGCTTGTTAAGCTTTTTGTATAGTGCCAGTCTAAGCATTCCACCATACGTAAATCCATTAGCGTTAGTCTGTATCATGTTAGCATTCCTTTTAAATCCATTGAAAACGTTCCGTCATGAAGCAAGGTTCTGGTTGTTGAAAATTATGGTATGTATCACCGGTCCGAGATCAAATGCGACATACAAAGTTCACTAATTTTTCTTCTTCTTATAGGGACGCGTTTTAATATCACCGTTCGCGTATGTAAATTTTGCTGATTTCTGGCTGGCAGATCAGTTGAACAGTATGGCCACGGCGCTGTTGGATTTCCATTTTTTGACGTGTTTCTATATTACTAATGGGAACTGGTTGGAAGCTGGCGATTCAACGCAATGCATGTCAGGCTCCTTAATAGTTAGACCTATAGTGAATTGTTTACCTGCGTGGTTCCGTTTCGCACAGTGCGTTCGACGATACCGCGATTCCAAAGAGGCGTTCCCTCATTTGGCGAACGCCGGGAAATATTCAACAACATTCCTCGTTGTCATATCCAACACTCTGTGTGCCTTCCGCGCTGGTAAGTTATGTAAACATATTTGGAGTGCAAAACCTATAATAGTATTTTTAACAGGGACTTATACCGTAATGTAAAATGTCAGTATTATACCGATATTTTTCGGTTTTCAATTTTTATTTTTGGTGTAGCTCTGCTGATGTAATACCGGTATCAAAATCGTACCGGTTTTAATTCCCCGATTTTGAATAATGACTGTAACAGTATATTATTAGTACATTCCAATTTCCGTAACTCCGTAAAAGCGTAACGATAACAAGTTTAATAAAGGAAACTAGAAACATTGCAAAAATGAGAAGCGTGGGAAACAACGTTGTGAAATTAAATTGAGATACATATCTAATTTTAGAGGAGTATCAAACTCGATGGGAAAATCCATGGCTGTGGTTATGGGTGATTAGTTGTTGTATTAATTCCATATACTCTTTCACATGGGACCTAAAGATGGACTGGGGCCTACTAGATAGCAATGCTGGGGAAAATAAATTTTTGCGTGAAGAAGTTGTATATTCAGCTGCGGTGTGTATTTCTATTGATAATTACACTGCTGTGCAGAAGAAAGAAGCATCTGGCCATATTTAATAGAAAAGCGTAAAAAATCAAATAAGAACACAGTAAGTTTTGAAAAAGGTTTTCCACTGTTTAATTGAATAGTTCTGGGAATATGTGTTATTGCGGATTATCCAATACTTTAAATGCAATAAATCAATCATTGTACAATACAATTTCCACATAAAGATATTGTTTGTCATTATATCTTGTAATTATACTGGGTGCTTCTTTCTTCTGCATAGTAGTGTATGTACTTCTATTTTCAATCTAATATTTATTGTAGTTACTCTTTTAGGGATTCTATTATTTTGCTATAATTGAGGATTTAGTTCTAAGATTCGCATGGGTTGCTAGTTTCGTTCTCGTCGAATGCAAATACGTTTCTAGCGATTTAATGACGTCTGTAGTCGCACCTCTTGAAGTATTTAGGTAAGGTCTCATTAATTTTGTTATTTACATTAATTATGTTGCTGTGCGTTGGCACGTATGTAAGAAGAATATTTTGTGGCTTAATTCCACTTACATTTTCACTGTAATTTCAGGAGATTTGTATGGAACTTTTTCCGGTTGGAAAACGAGCATCTTAATAACTGTGGTAAATTTCGTGCTGTTCGGGATATATCGATAGCTCCAATAGAGAGTTCTGATCAAACACAAATTTTGCGTATGATGGATGAAGAGAACGGTGTACTTAATAGAGGGAAACGTAAAATAGGTGGTAAACGGCAAGCCATTGTCAAGGAAGATAAACGGCTGAAAGAAGAAACAATTGACATAGATATATCGAATGCCAGTTAAAAGCGTGATAAGCTTTCTAACTTTTTAGTTAATTTTATATTGGTATTTACTATTTCTTATTTTTTGTGAAAATCTATTTTTTGTCAGAATTAGTTTTAGACTTTATAAACGATGAATATCTTGCTATATCGACCAGAATTTAATATTATAAAGCAGAAATTGTTACAAGTGCCTTGTACATTGCTCTTGAAAAAAGCTTTTTGTTAAACGTTTCGTTAAAACAATGACTTTTTCTAGAAGCAATAATGGATAGTCTGAATTTTTAAGAACTGCGCAATATTATTTGACTAATTTCAAAATAGCTTTCTGATAAATTATATCTTCAATACTTATTATCCTCAACCGTGAGTGATTCAGTGTCTTTGTATTTAAAATCATTATGAACATGTTAACAATTCAATACTATAATTAGACTATGGACATCTATACAAAAATAGATTGTTATATATAGTTCCAGATAAAAAAGAATCTCATTAATCTTTGTTTAACATTATTATACTGAATCTTAGACAATCATTAATACAGTAAACGCATACCGTCTGCGGTCTAATTATAATATTTAAACTATCGAGTCTTCCAAAAATGTACTTATGCGTAGTGTGCAGATTTCGGATTTGATGCATTTACAGTATACTGGAACTGTCTAAAATTCAGTAAAGATTAAACATAGTGTAATATGAAGTTCTTATTTAATTTGGGAAACTTGGGAAAATTTTTAATAGAATAATGATATTCTATACTCATTGGTCAATTGAAATCTATATTTGCGTAAATATCCGTAGTCTAATAATGTATAGACTTAACAAGTTTATAGTTTTCAACCTTAATGATTAAGCACATAGTTAAAAAATATATATAAAGCATGACAAAAGAAGTAGAACAATACACGTTAATTCCACGTAAAGCTTTCAGTATTAAGTATAGGTGCTGAAACATCACTTTCAATGTACATTCTCTACTGTTGATTTAACTAGAGATGACAACGCTTATCATATGAATTCCGGAAAAGAGCTCACTCATAGTTTAACAGTATTTGCAAAGGTACTTTAGAAAAATAATAGGTCAACAGTGTCTAAACGAATATTAATACAGTGGCGCTGGTGCGTTTGAAATGTGCCTTTAGAATAGTAGAATCATCTGAAAATAGATTATTAATCGATATGATAAAACAAATTTTACCATTCAGCCACGTTTTATATATGACACAAGTGCCGCTGAAGTTACTTATACACACAAATTATGCAGGAACAATATTTTATTTTGTTACCTAGTGGATTCAAATCAATACTGGCAAAGAATCTTTGTGACGATAACAACTACTTAAGCATACATGTATGATATATACAATACACCTAAAATGAGCCTTTAATAAGAACTACGTATTAAGTACTTAACATTGCCTACAGAGTAAGAGTTTTGTATAAGTATTTTCACGTGTATGGAAAATTAGTGATAGTGTACATAGAATTATATGTTTTATACTCGATGCTTAGGAGGCAATAGAAAAATCCCAATATAATTTTTTTATGTGCTTTACCAAAGGAAAAACTACTTTAGATGTCTTTCTAATGCTTTACACAGAAAAAAGGATATTTGAGCAGCCACCATTTATTTTTATTAATATAATGTATTAGAAGTGGAATTCCAATTATTCTAATGGTTTTACATGTATTTTTAGACATTCTTTATTGTCAAAATGGCAGTGTATACGATAGTGAACGAAAGCTATTCCTGATTGAAAATGTCAGATATTTTTACATGCTATTGTACATAATTATGTATTATATGAAGTATGTACATTTAGATATGAAATACTTATATTTCGTTAATAAAATATCAAGTGTCGAATACGTGAATGTTACTTCGCGATCTTATTATCTGTATGATTATTGTAATGCAGCTGGTAAGAGTATTCATCATAAAAATTTATTTATTTATAACAGTACACGTTGTTATGCATACACACGACAAAGTCTGCGCCGAGTTGTGAATAATTTCTACAATATCGGGTATTATAAAATGTTACACTGTACACGCTATAATGGATACGATAAATCCGCATTATACGTAACACTTTCGGGCTAAATAATGATAGAAAGCAATACTTACAAACGACTTAAAAGATTTAACATACATTAATAATGTTAACATTATGTTCCTTGTTTACATTTGATAACATAAAAGACTTTGAGAGTCAGGGTAATGCTATAAATGTTTAACAAACGAATACGGAGAGTACATTTAACATTTCGGATTAAAAAAATCAACGTTAAACATTTTTTACTCGCACCATACTTACTCTCGAAGTTGTACTTAGTTTAAATGCCTGTTTTTAGTATTACCAAATATTCCACGTTATTTTATTGTATAAAATATAATTGTTCTGTGATGTGCTCTAATTTTTAATTTTGTGTTAAGAATTTCACTCTTGTTCTTTTTTCCTTTGCCAAATATATTGCATTATATATAGAATTTACAATTGCCATGAAATACATTTATTAAACAGATTCTGTTGCATGGTAGTGCCACATTAATATATGTGTATTAAGAAAATACTTGGACAACTTTGGCAATACATTCAGCAACAAATTGACTGCAACAATTCTTAGCCAACGAATTGGTAGATTCCGTTAGTTGATGAGTTTACAAAATGATTCGCGTAATACTTGTATATTAACACTAAACCTACCACGAGGGGTCAAATGACCCATTTTAGATTTTTTATTTGACAATTATTGAAATTGGAAAGGTGTTTTTATGGGAACTTATTGAATATATTTTTTGTGACTCCAGTATATATTATAGTAAAAATAGCACAAAATATAAATACAGTAAATATTCTATGGACGCAAGAACGTGTTATATATACACGTTGAATGCAAAAAAATATCCCCTCCAATGCGGGGCAACGCCGAGCAGTTTAAATGACGCGTAATCTACTCTCGGGTTCATTTATTGCATGAAGTAATAATGTTTACACGCGCTGGCCTTTTCTACGTTCGGCCCGGTCTTTGAATCACAAAAAAGATAGTGTCTCTCTACGAACTATGCAAACGAACCCAGTGGCGCACCCGGGATGTAATCTTGGGGGGTGGGGCCGAGTTGAACCCAGCCCTAGGTTTTGCGCGATGACCTTTTTTTTTAGCAGGAAAATATCTGTCCCCAGGGCTATTCCGCGATTTTAATTTTGGAAGCTAAACATTTTTTTGGCTAACCCCTGGGTGCGTCCGAACGAACCTCCCCGAGGCCCTTGCGTCTATCTCGAATATTTACTGTAAATTTTTAATCTTGTTATTTTTATAATACTATACTATACACATCAGTCACTTTTGATGGTCAGTAGATTTAGTGTTAATTGATTTACGTTTTATCCTACGCTGCGCGATGAGGATCGTTATACCTACAGTTTTCCTTTGGAATGATTACATAATAAATATACATATAACTATGTATTATATTAATCCTTTAAAGCCTGAATCTTATTTCCACGGGCACATGTTGGAGAAGCCTCAACAAACAATATACATTTACTCGATATAACAATTGGTACTGTGTACCGTAGAAAATAAATAAATTCACTAATTCCGTACAAAATATTAATTTCTCATTATACACATTGTACACATAGCCACTTCTCTACAGTTAAAGACTTTTAATCATCCAGGCTGTGGAAAAGCAGATTAACTAAAATCTGTAACAGTAATTAATTAATGTACATTTGCGATGTACGAGTGAACATATAGTCTTCACGTGTATTCTAGAATCTGGGGGGGGGGGAAAAAAATCAAGCGTTGAGCAAAATCTTTCAGTACAATAAACAAATCAAAACAAAACAAACGCGAAATGTTCAACAATACAATGGTTAAACAGTAACCTGCTTGTAATTGGAAAAACATGTACGAGAGAATCGGTTAGAGCGTTTGCAACACGACCCAAATGCCAAGGGTTACCGAGTCGTATTCTCAGCAGGTCTTCGAGGTGCCGATATCGCTACCATGACTGCTCGACGCTTTCGACTTCCTTTCAGGGTCCATGGCGATCGAGATGAACTCCTCGGAAATTTTCTTGTCGAGTCCTGTGTATGTTTGAGCTAGATCTACTTGATCCTCTCCTATCGAAGACATCCTTTTTGGAGATTCTGATTTACCTTCAACATGTCTCTTCCTGTCTGCCGTATTTTCATGATCCGGACCTACAGGACGCTTTTGCTTTATTCGCATCTGTAACATAGTACCATTTTCCATCATTAAATTGATACAAAGATTATTAATAGACAGCGGATTTTATGCATGTATGACAAGCACGAGTAGGTGCAATTTGAAACAGTAATAACATTAGAAGAATTTTGAAATACTGTTATATTATCTTCAACCTATTAAACATATTACGCTAGAAAATACATTTCTATTTCACACTCCAGCTTGTTACAATTCAGGTGGAAAATTTTTATTTTGCATAAAGATCCGCTGTCTAATTATTAATATACCAAGCAATATGTTTCAGAGATTGTTAATGTACGAAGAAATATGTTTGGCACTGTCCAACCAAAATGTTTTCAGAAAATTGATTAGTTAAGACTGTTCAAATGAAAGATTTTACGAATTAGCACTATTCCCACGTATTCACATAGTAGTTCCGAAACGCCGTGAAAAAAAATTGGGTCACTCTTTGTCGTTAAAAATTGACAAGAAAGTAAAATCCAATAGACGGAATTTGTTATGCTCCGCTTTCACAAGTATTGAAATTTTACGATCGTGAAGCGTTTCGAAAGATGCAGTAGCGACAAGGCAACATTTTCAAATAACATGTTTTAAATGTTTCTGGAGGTGTTCCCTCCGTTGCCCAATTACATGCAAAACAGGCGAGGAATTTCTGTTTTATTTGTCGTAAACGTATCGCTGGGAATTTCACACTGCAGTAATTCCCCGGAGGCTGTAAAACGATGGCAAAAAGAATTAGCTAAGTGTGACGTGCCGGTTTTGTTGAAACTTTACAGAGCGATGGAATTTGTGAAAATATCGGGCACGAATTTTTTTTACGGCGGCGCATAATTGGAGAAATGATGAAGGTAGAAATAAATGTTGAGTGCAAATCTGTTCATAGAAATTTCGAGACAAATATCATGGCAAACGCTAATTTTAAAAGGGTAACTTCATCTCTCTTCTTCATTTCTAAAACTCTGTTCTTGTGCAAAGTTTAATAATAAGACGTACCATTTGGGACGGGGGTCGTCCAACGTATGGCATGTGGGGTGCAATCATGGGAATGGTACCATAAGCTGGAGCTGGCATTGGCATGGGTCTAGCAGGTACGAATCCTCCAGGAAACTTTGCAGCAGACGCCGGCACTCCATAAGGTGGCTGTAACAATCAAGGCGTGTATACTATTTTATAAGTAAATTCATGAAGCATAGTTCTCGCGGTTCGTTCCCACAATATTGCGCACAACAGCGAATTACGTTAACGTGTTAACGCACGTGGCTGCATATTTCCATTTATTGGATTGGCAAGAAAGTCGGTATTTTAAGGTGAAATAAAAGCCA
>CM052316.1:8954175-8977620 GCA_028455605.1 Lasioglossum malachurum | reverse complement strand
GTCAATGAGAATAAAAAATCCAAAAACACCAACACAGTAAGCAAACATACTTGTTTTGATTGTACATAAATTTTTGTACGCTAACTGCTCGATATTCTTTCATGAATATTCTATAATGATACATTGACTATAATTCACGGTATTTTATTTCGTCCGGTGTGTTGAACTTTACGATCCTCGACATGTTAACAGCGTCTAAATATATAGAAGCATCAATGATCTCGATGAAAACCTTCCAGGAACTAATCAGTAGACTGCTATTCTTTATGCAAAATAACTGATTACAGGACGCAGGAGCCAAATAAAAATTGTACTCTTCTTTTAATTATCCTATTAAGCTGAAACTAACACATTGGTGTCCTTAAATATTTTTTACATGCCCACTGCTTTAAATAGTAGGTACGCATCCATTTTTATCATGAATACATAAAATCCGCGGTCTACTAATCAGAATGCAAACATATTTAGTCATTACTGCGGATCCTTATGCAAAATCAAATTTTTGTTGCAAGGAACAGAAGCCACTTGTAAATTGATTTCTTGATTTAACAATTGTCACAATCTTACAACTGCTTTAAATTGCTCTGCTCATTTTTACTATAAAAGCATAGAATTCGCACCGTAAGTTCACTCAAAGCGGTTTTGAGTTCTGACCCTCGAGGGTGTCACACAAAAATCATCCCAACAATTCCGTAAAAATTTCCCGAGATAAAGTTTAACACTAGTTTTACGGGATCCGTTAAAATGGCGGGTTCTAATATTCTTAATTTGCGATTATTAAGATTGTAAAGATGCTTCCCTGAGGAATGATTTACCAAATTTATTTCTTTGCGTATATATTATTGTAAAAATGGCCAAAAAACAGACACATTCTTGTTGTGTTTATAAGATAATGTGAAATAGTTACTTCTGGAGCTCCGTGAACAATCGAAATCTTCCAAAAGAAGCCGAAGAAACTTCCCGAATTTGCTATGATTTTGCAATAAGTCAGCGAAAAGCAAACGGAAAACTTGGCTGGAGAAAATCCCGGAGTGCCATTCTAAAAAATCAGAGCTGTACAGTTGAGCGAATGTGTGACCTTTCGGTGTACCGCAAATCGGTAAGGTCTTCATGTATGAAAGTCGGACGGGTTAAAAATGATTTATAACGAGCTCGATCGAGACACCGGATCAAATCGTGTGCAAAGGATCAATGGTGAAAAGCGTGGAAAAACTAATGGAAACGATTGGTGTTCGCAAACGGTTCCCTTTCACGGTGTACAAAGCGGAAGAGCTGCCACGAGAGCGCAGAAAGATCGCGAATGAACGTACCAGGTCTTGGTTCGTCGTCCCCGTTACTCCCTTTCTGCGATCCTTTATCACATGATCCGCGGAGGGATCGATTCACCACACTGATCGAGTGTCGCGCGTACCGTGTTACGTCGCCGACTGCACCTGACGTCGATCGCGATCGATCGCGACGAGATTTTTCGTCGATATATATATATGTTTATTCGGTTAGTTCTACGACCGGCCTCTTGAACACGCAATCGGTGACTGGATCGTTCTGAACCGCACAGGTTGCGAGTACTCTCCTCTCTAAGCCCTTTCTCTCTCTCCCCCTCCCGCCTCTCTCTTTCTTTCTCTCCTCGCATTATCCTCTCGTCATTATACTCTCGCGTTATCCTCGTATCGTTCTTCGACTATGCTCGCCGAGGAAAGTATTTGCTGTTCCGGTCAGTTTTCACGGATTTTCTTGCAAAAATGACTTTGGAAGACTACCGTTAGAATTCATTTCACTACGTTTCGGTCAGTATGATCCACTGACACGTACCTGAATGGATTAAAACAGAGTAACCTTATCTAAATTGAACGGAACGACTGGTTCTTTTTTCCCGAGAACTTAGAAGAATTAGTTTACTAACTGATGAGTAGGTGAAATTCAAAATTGTTGGAAAATTTTAAAAATTGAAGATGTCAATATATAATTTCTCCTCTATTATAATCATTAAACCCTTGCCGCATTTTAACGAGTCACGAAGATTTTGAACAAAGTGTAACAAATACGAATGTGTTACGCCCCTTTCTTTTTAAATGAAATAAAATTTGATTCGTTTGTGATCAATATTTAAGCATTAAAATAAATGTAGCCATACAAAAAATATAAATTTCGAAGACGTTTTAATCCCTGTGGGTTATAAGGGAAGAAATAACATTCAATTTAGTTTCTATTTTATGCAATTGATGCAGACAATTTTGACATTGCACAGAGATCCGCAGTATACTGACGAGCAAAAGAAATTTTGAAAAGAAACATTGATTTAAAATCGCATCCATCTTCAGCAAAGAAACAGATAACAAATTTCAACGAAATGGAGCGCAGAGTAAAAGAGTAGCTGTTAAAACGTAGATTAACTTTGCAAAACCTTTTTTCGTACGATGGAATCACTGTGTGTCGGTGACAGAGTCAGAAATTGAATTTCTTTTGAGGGGCAATTACCTCCTGCTCATTCAGCTATTTTATTACGCTAATTACAGGTGCAACTTCCGCGTCGTCTCGGGCCCAACATGGCCGCGGCCGGAAGTAGTTTCGCGCAGCTCGCGAATTATAAACATTTTGCAAGTGACGCAAAACGGTTGCCGCGGTTTCTCTAATACTTTCTAACGACAGGTGCTAGGTGAAATGTCGTTGCTAATTGATTGGTCGCGCGGAACAATGCGGCGGACTTGCGTCGTCCTTTTTCATCGGAATGATTGGATTATCCCGTCGCGGTTGACATTTATGCAAAAATGTTGCAACCGGCGCGCGGTGGCGGCGCGCGTCTTGCGACAGGAACATCCGACGCGCTTCCACCGGTTGAGCAATGCTTTCACCTACGCCGAGCAATCATAGAAATTCAGTTGCGAATCGCAGACGATGACGTTATCATAAACACAATCATAATAACGTAGTTGTCTTTGGTGTACGGTACGTAGGAGAAAGTTCTTTGGATCGATACCGATCTCCTAAATCGTACCCTATCGATTTCTTCGATTCTTTCCTTCAAGACGCTGCAACCAGAGTTGAACAAAATATGAAACGGTGTATTGAATACGTAGTCTCAAAATCAAATTGTCTACAGGAGGAAATCAACAGATACCATTGGTAAAAATTATTGGATCAAACCAATCAACTGTCAATCATTGTAATTACTAGACTGCGGATCTTTATGCAAAATAGAAAATGTTTGCATTGATTACAGGACACAGGAGGCAAATAAACATGGTACATATTCTTCTTTTAATTATCCTATTCAGCTGAAACTAATATATTGATGGCGTTAAATATTTTTAAAGTGTCCAGTACTTTAAATTACAAATACCCATATTTGTCATAAATGCATAAAATCCGCAGTTTAGTAATTATTTATATTTTTAATATGGAAAATATTTCTATTAACGATTAACAAAAATACCATGATAAAACTCATCATAAAATGAAGAAAATATTTGTATTTTTCTAATGTGTACAGGTTACACACTGACTTAAGAGAAACGGTTTAATCATCTTCATGCATTCAGAATATTTTTGTGACAAAGTCTTAAATTTTTTTATAGTTATCAGATGTATATAGGTAGACAATATATTATTTTAGATTGTTAGACCATTAAATACAGTTCAAATTATATCGTATCTATTGTAATTTCAATTAGAAAAATGCCACAAATGAGTTGGTGAAGGTCCCATAAAAAAGGAATGAAAAATGAAGAAGTTTTAGAAGTTTTCTTAGATCAAGGCTCTATTGTACATCGATCTTCTTGCATTCTTTTAATTTGAATTCCATCTACCTATTTTTCCCATAAATTCGTAAAATTCGTGCGCTTGTAAGATTAATCTTTCGTCTTGAAAACTGAGGTGGTTTTATTATGTTCCGAAGAAAGCGGCTGTGTTGTCTATTTTTCACGTTTTTGTTTATGGCTATGTGACTTCAGATGACGGGAATTCAAGCGAAGCGTTGCCAAAAGGGAGCAAGAAGAAAACGCAAGAAGGCAGAGTGGGTTGGTGCGATGAGAACGCTGAGACTTCAATCCCACGAGGCAGGCGATGATTACAAATGTAAAAGATTGAAGTGTTTTGAAAGCATAAGTGCCGGAGAAAGACTAGCTATTATGAATGCATTTAACAGTTTGGATGCAACCGACGCGACGCTCAAAACTCACACTCCGCTGTGCTAATCTCGGCGTTACCAGTTTTACGACTGGCAGATTCCGGCTAGCAGAAAGTGATAACTGTCGTGATGCAACATTTCGGCTTGTGGACTTCGAATAAAGAGAGAAAGAAAGTCCAGAAGAAACGTCTTGTGGAAAAAGGGCCTAGCTTTCCAACTGGAGCACGCTCAATGTTGCTCAACTTATTTATTAGACTGCGAAACTTTATGCAATATAACCATTTTGCTGCATCAATTGCAAAAGCTACTAGAACCAAATGCAAATTTAATTTTTTACTAAGTTAGTGATAATTAGACTGCAGATTACAGTTAGGAGCAAAACTAATCACACACACTTTAAATCAAAATAAGTTTTTTATGAATCGACCTAACGATGTGAATTTCTCTGTAAGGCTGGAAGAATTAGTTTAATAAATGACGTCTAAAAAATATATTGAAAAAATGCATGCGTGTGGTTAGTTTTGCTCCTAACTGTACACGTATTTAAAGAATTTATTTAAAGTACAAAAAACAAATAAGTAGCTTCTGTGTTTTGCTATTAGCACAGACATTTTTTATTTTCCATAAAAATCAACACGCAGTCTAACGATGATTTATTGACATTCTCTTAAATTCTTTTAATCTGTTTTATGTTTCGCTATATTTTATTATTACTCAAGTAATTACTTTCTCCTAATCATTTGTATGATTAATCGAGTCAAACCTGCAACGAAAATTTGATCACGGTCTCATAAATATGAACATTATTAATTTCTTGCACGTCAAAATTAAATATTACTTTCGATATTTCATATTTAACGTTTATAAAATAGATGTAATCATAAAGTGAACGTAGATCTCCTGTTACTAGGGAATTAGTGCCGACGAACCAATTACAGAAACTGTGACGAAAATCGTAAAGCAAGAAATGAGAGAAAATGAATCTGTAGATGCAGCTATTAACGAAATAAACATCGTATAGCAGAATATTTATGCTAATGCTGATATTACGATACAATTGCATGCAAAAATTGCTGGATGTGTTAATAAGAAAGTGAAAATGTCATTGAAAGGTTAAGGAATACAAGTAGCAAGCTAACTCGTCATCTTCGGTTAATGGGAATGATGGAGTGTCGACCTGCGGTCAATAAAGAAAACCAATACGCCTTAAGGCGTCGATAGTGAACGCTGTTGAATTACCATTTGTCAGGATTGCATAAAAAGTTCGCAGAATCAAGATAATTGTCTTAATGAAAACGAATTAAAATTTATTACAGTACTCTTTGTAAATCCTAATGATCAGACTTTATTAGATTAGACTTTGATTAAATGATTAGAGACTTTGATTAGATTCTATGCAATTGCAACGACACTGAATAAGTGAAATTTAAAATAGGAAGATGAACAATTTTGAAAATGTCATTGTATTTGGTGAACAAATTAATTGCAAATTAAACAAATTAATTAATTAACTAATTAATTTAACATGACCAACTGTGTTCAAGATTTGTCAATTAATAAGGAAATAGTGTAAATTCTTTCATAGAGAGCAGAATGTATTTTAATTGTTTAAAAATAGTCAATTTAATCTCTTTCCCATTTCTGTTTGCTGCAATTGACGCGGACAATTTTTATTTTGCACAAAGATCAGCAGTCTGTTAACGTCATCTCGCTTTGCAAAAATCACTGGCAATAAAAATGAATTTTTCAGCATGGAGGAGGATGAAGTCACGATTGCGACGCGACGGTGAATGTGTTAAATCTGCATGACACCAAATCCGCAAACACAGTGCTTCACTTCAAGGAGAGCCGAGTCATTACAGGCCGAATGACTCCAAATAATGTTCAAGAAAACATATATAAAGTAAACACAAGAGAAAAATGTGTGAAGTGAAATTCTTCGTAAAGTATTTTATCGCGGAGTTTAATGACGAGCTGGAGTTTATTAAATACGCCGGACAAATAAGAGAACTGTGTATAAATTACAAAAAACCTACAGGTATGGTATGAAAAGATATGTTCTCAAATGAAAGCCACAAGACCGCAAAAAAACGTTCATAAATTATTTCGCCTCGGGGAAAAACCGTGCTTTTTATCCGGTTGAAATTTCTCGAAAAATGTTTAGACCGGGTCTAAACATGTTTTATGTTATTTTAAGTTCTGCCGAAATGTCCGCAATCTGCATATCTTTTGTTAGTGGGCTGGCGGCCAGAAAAGAGCACTTTTTTCTAAAATATTTGTGCATGATACAGTCAGGCCCGGGCAATTTCTTCCCCGCTGTCGCTTTCCGACTCCCACTAGCAGTGCATCGGTTCCCCCACTATTCATATTGCCCCTACCATACTTTTCCCGTCCTATTGCGTTGGCAAGAAAGTAATTTCGGTATTTTTTAAGGTGAAAGAGAGAGAGAGAGAGCCTGATTTTTTTATTCAAGCAATAAACTTTAATAAATAAGATATTTTCCCTTTTGCTCGATGATCTTTTGCCAAAAAGAACAAATAAGAAAATATTTGATTGATTGAAGTTCATCGCTTGAATAAAGAAATTCGGCTTTTTATTTCACCTTAAAATACCGAAATTACTTTCTTGCCAACCCAATATGTACCTAATCTCCTCAACCCCCTCCTGCTCTCCACAGGTGACCCATATAGTTCAGACCAGAGTTGGGCATTAATCAATTAAAATTTTAATCAAGATTGATTGATTGATGTGTACAATTAAAATAGGTAGTCATTGAAAAATCGACAATTCATTCAATCAATTGTTGAAGTTAATCGCCGCACGGTCTATCCGTAAATTGTAATAAGGAGGGAGAGAGAAACAGCGAGCGGAGATGGAGAATTGACAGAAAAATGTATATCTCAACAAAAAAACTCAGTTTACATTTTCTTCAGTATGCATACAGTTTTGATTCCGTATTTCATTTCGAAATTTCAGCAGTAAATCATGAATCAATTATCCGATTGACGATTACAATTGAAAAGAACGTAATCGTTCACCGCAATTAACGACTAAAGTAGGAGTTTAATTGTGAATTGCGATTAACGATTGATGTAGAAATTTATTCGTCAATCGTTGATTAAATTTTTGCCCAACTCTAGTTCAGGCCTGATAGAACAGGTGAAAAAATTAATTAATTAAATCTACGGTGGTTTCATTCACTAGAAAAATTTTTCAATGTTTCTGTACACCTTTTTACAGACCAAAAATTAGCAGCAAATGGGAGAAGTGGAGGCTCAAGCTTGAAAATGTGACTAGGTGTATTGTTCTACTATTATTTGTAAGGAAGTGTATCACATGTGGACAAAATTTTCGAGAATGGGAAATACTTTCTGGATCCACTGTACGTGCACGAGTTGAAAAGGTTTTGCTCTATTCGGATTACTTTCCCCCGAGGAGACATGCGCATTTAGAACATGACAAAAGCATAAGACTGCTACATGAAAAGACGATGCTGGAACTATTAAAGGATTGGGTCGATGTACCGAGAAGTGCAACAAGTGAGCCTGAAGCCTTTTAACCTGCGAATGTAAAAGAAGAAATGATAAGGGGAGAGAGAGAGAGAGAGAGATATCTATTTTTTTTTACGAGAGAGATTTATTAAGACGTGTATCCATTCTCCGAATAAAATGTGCATATGTATTATGTAACGGATCCGAGCCCGACTTTTTATTGAACTATACTTATAATGATCGTGGATTGAGCAATCTAATTGCTGGGATAGTAATAAACGTCAGATGACGTTAATAGTAAATGGATCTCTACGACAAAAACAGCTCCAATAAGTACGGTTAGAACTTTCATCCATTTTAAGAGAGAAATAGGAAGATTACCTTGTCTCGAAAAACATTTTGCCATCCTAAAACGACGTTGTGCAAAAGTTTTCTCATGCATAACAAGTGAATGAGAAACAAAGTATGATCGTTAACCCTTTGATTGTGGAAAGCGTGTGTGCATGCCCTTATAGGGCTTATTGATATACAAAAAAGAGCGTATATACAAGAAATTTTTATCATTCACTTTCCTTTATTAAACTAAAACGACCAAGTCTTGATTATCTATAAACAATATATTTACAAATTAAATGTCCTCCTCTCCTGTTCTCATTTAATTGCGAATTATGGCTTTAAACTAGAGGTCAAACGGTCAAGGAAATATGATATTTACTTAGTTCTACAGCAGCATTTCATGGTGCTTTCGGAAACTAATTAAAAGTGTACAAAATGATCTTGAAGCTTTTGTTTGAATAATAAACTTCGTATTGTGAGCTATGCAATAATATTAAATATTAATTTTCTTGATCCCTGTTGTTCCTCCTACCCTGCAGTTTCGAAAGTTAACAATGAAGTTGTCGATAATAAATTAACGATAAGCTAGCAGTAACGCACGAAAATCATTATACCAGTTTCGCGAATATTTTGAAAGGGCGTGCACAGCAAGATCGAAAGTGAACGTCTCGAAAATTGTTACGAGAGATTCCGTATAATTACTTTCGAATTTTAATAAAGCAAAACGAGCGCGGATTGATTACAAGAGGGGAGAGTTGCCCAAAGCGTGATCTCTTAAACCGTGTCTCGCGCCGACGTCTTTATAATTAATGAATAGAAACGATCATTCGGTTCGATCCACCGGCGATTTTAACGAGCCCAACTTTCTTCGACCTCCAGTCGACAAAAAACTGATGACACCGTTGAAACTTTCGCTGGAACGTCTTCCGATTCGCTCGCGGAAGAATGGAACGTTTGCCCGCGGAAGAAAGCAGGCAACGTCTAATGGGGACGAGAAGACGATTCTACGTGTCGTTATATCCGATTCGACGTGATGTATTCGTACGTGGAAAATAGATGCATTACAAGGTGTACGGATTCACTCGTCGGTCTGGAAAATAATGGCAACCGTATTTCTAAATCAAGTTTGTCCGCCGCGTTGGACTTTGCAGGTATCGATCCTTAAAATGGACAAAACGTAACTATAATTAAAAATACGTGACATTAATAAGTAGAACGTGCATTCGAATAATTATTCTAAAGGAAATGCTAGAGTGAATGAAATAATTGAAACCTATAAAGATTAACGGTACATATAATGTTATCACTGCCGATACATGCCATTTTGCAGCTCCTCCGTATTTAAAGGCAATAAAGCGCCAGTTTACCGATGGAATAGCGTTATCGCCGAAACAAGAAGTAAAACAAATAAAGGAAAAACGTAAATGGTTTAATAGTACTGCTCGAACGACAAAAAAAGGGTTGAGACGGATTTGAAGATTGAGATCGCTGGAACCAAGCGATCTAAAGTGGCAAGAGTCTTGCGAAATGGTAAAACAGGACGGTCGCGAGCCGACTAAAAGGAAAATCGTGGCCAGGCTAATTCTCTGGTGATTTTAGCAATGGGATAATAGGCGAATTACTTTTTACCGGCAAATCCGAATTAAGTAATTCTCTCGCGAAATTATTCGATAAATTTTAGCGCGAGAGTACGATAGTGGAAATAGAAAGGATAGCCAAGGTTTTTAAAATAAAGCGCCCGAACTCGGTAGGCTAATTGAAGCTGTAAAAAAGACTGCGAAGAAATAGCTAGTGTGGTCAGTAAATTTTTTTGAAGCATCATTTAAAAGTATAGCAATCTCTCTATCTCACGGAGGAAAGCCAGAGTTGTTTTAAAAGTGTTCTCATTTCAGTTGTCGATTTTAGATGATCACAATTTTTGTTTTGCATAAAGTTCCGCGGTTTATTTGTAACTTTACCATTTCAATGTTTTATTTGTAATAAATAACTGGAATCCAAAGCAGTAAAAATTGTTAATATATATTATTTCGATGAAATATTATTTTCAACGTATTCGAAAACCAAGTTTTTGGTTTAGACTTGAAAACTTGTGAAAACAAGCAATATTTTCAAAGATAATTTTCTCATTATTTTTCATAGTACAAAAATTCTGCATTAAGAATTCCTTATACGGAAACTAACTGGGCGATCAGTCTCGTTAATTATAATTATGATAATTATGAATCCATACATTGTGAAGCTACAAGGACGGAAAAACTCGCAGAATAATAAACTGCGAGCCGGTTTATAGTAATCCGACCACTGTCAAGGTGCTGCGGTAATTAGCAGATCGGAAAAAACATATTTCATTTAGAAAGGTACATTGCTCGACCGAGTAGAGATTAGACCCGTAACACGCATACTTCGCATAACAGATCCGTAACAGGCTGTTCTGAGTACTAAGTCTCTTTAGGGTATTTCTAATTTCGCCTCCTTCCCGATCGTTCGTTGACTAGTTTGGAACTTGGCATGCCTCGATCCGACCACATACCATTCTGTTACTTCCTAATCTCGTATAAGCGGGTTTCTATAATTCCATGATCGATGCGTTACGTAATGGCCCTTAATTCACCTGCCAAGAACTCGCAATCAATTATGAATACTAAGGATTTTCCATTAGGTGTATGCTTGTACATTTGTCAGTAGCCTGAGGACTTTTATGCAAAATAAAAGCTTTCTCCGTTAATTGTAAGAAACGGGAGTCAACAAAAAATTGCTTTTTCTTGACCCCATTCCTGTATAACAACGAGTCAGCCCTGGGATGAAGATTTTAAACAAATTCTACCAAAGGAGTCTACGGTCACGATTAGACAATTTATGCATTTATGAAAAAAATGAGTAGGTGTAATATTAAACAGTAAAAACACCAGAAAAATTTAAAATACTGTTATTTTAACCTATTAATCATAGGAAAGAGAATAAATTTCTATTTCATTCCAGTTTGTTGCTGTATACTGGAAGTGTGCATTATATCGAGGTTCGAATCTACTTGCTAGGTGCTTAATCCCATCGCTAATGACTAGGAATGGGATCAAGTTTTATGCGAATGCGTTTACAATGGGCAGACCGCGGATTTTGCATTTATAACAGAAATGGGTTGCTGCAATGTAAAACAGGAGAATAATGTTAATAATCCAAGAATAGCGATATACTATTTTCAACGTGTTAACATTATTGAAGAAAGTGTTTAATCTGTATCTCGCTCCCACCTCTCGCAATTGATACAGACATTTTTTATTTTGCATGAAGATCTACAGTCTAACAGTGAGTACTCTTATAATGTAATCATTTAAAAATATTAGTAAGGTAGTCATAAAAGTTTCTATTTGATCTATGTGACTTAAAATTCTAGTGTACTTGAAAGTACCATTTTTATAGTTTGGAGTACTTTGAATTTAATATGGCTCCAATAATTTGGTCACCCCCTGTAGCTGCAGCTAGGCATGTTATTATACTTGCACTAATTAAACGATCATTTGGAAGAGCACAATTGTAGTGCCTATAGAAGTTGCAAGTTGATTCGATTAATACTACATAGAGTCTCCTCGAAAAAATATGATTAAGGTACCCATGAAAGTTTCTATTTGATCTATATGTGACTTAAAATTCTAGTGTACTTAAAAGTACCATTTTTATAGTTTGAAGAGTACTTTGAATTTAATATGGCTCCCCACAGAATAATTTGGTCAAGGCCTGTAGTGTCTTGCACTAATTCAACAATCATTTGGAAGAGCAAAATTGTAGTGCCTGTAGAAGTAGCAAGCCGATTCGATGAAAATATCAGATCTGGTTCGGAACTCGAGTGTACTTGAAAATGCTGGTTTGATTTTCGGAAATACTTTGTGTCTAATCGAGGTTCGGGTATACTTGTTGGATGCTCAGTCCCATCGCTAATGACCAGGCACGTTTTACTTTCGCGGCACTGCTCGCACTGCGTTCGGTTGCAGGAAACGGTGCGCGGAATGCCGAAGCTCTTGCTCGCCTCCGATGGGAGTCGAAGAAAGACCGTTGGAAATGTTTCCTTGGTTGGGAGAGGCACGAGCCGACGCTCTCTCGTCCTCTCTTCTTTTTCTACTCCACACCGTCGTATCGCGGAGCGGCGACTAGATCGCCTTGGCCAAGCAGGAAAACAGTCTGATCTCATCTTGTAAATATGAACGTTCCTCCCTTGTTAACCTGCCGAGCCAACGGCAGCCGAGAATGCCGGGAATTCTATGGAAATGCTACGAGCTGAGCCTCGGATTATCCGTTTACAATGGAGGGGCTCGTGCCAATTTTTGTCTCTTCCCAGGAAAGAACGCTGCCATCTTCAATCTCATTCGCGAGCGCGGGAATCCGTGGCACTCTCGGCCATTTTTTTTTCCTGGGACCATACCAATTCAATTAAAATGCTCTTTTAGTACGTTGTTACATTTAATGTATAGTTTAGTTATTTTTTTCCACATGAAATATATAACCTAGTAACATTCCGTCTTGCATCTTCACTCTGGTATTCTCAGAGCGCAAGTAATTACGTTTCTTTTAGGAATTTTTCTCTTGGTATGTTGTTATGGGATGTTTCGTGCGGTGTTTAGTATCTTTGTAGACGTAAAATAAACGATCGTTGATCAAACATAGCACGTGTTATACGGTAGCCTGCGCGGAGAAGTCCTTCCTTGATGGAACTAACATTAGGATACGGGAATCGATTTTAAATTTTATTGTCCATTGTAACGCGAAGAAAAATTCCTCGTGCTGGACGAGTATTGTGCTATCTGTAATTAGATCGCAAAAAGGATGTACCCAACAGAACCATTAGTTAGGGGCCACATGACTGAGAATGACATTGTGGAAAATATTTCGAAATTAGGTTGACGTGGTAAGAAATGTGCTCTCGAGCCGACTATCGTTTATTAGAAAAGAAACCGATAATGGAGTACTTAGAAGTATCATTATTCTTCTTCCCCACTGCTGTTATCAAACTAAATCATCTCGATGCGTGAATCATTGCCTCCTCCACTGGTGAACAGCTTTAAATCATTTGTTCTTCAAAGATGTTTTCACCCTCCCTATGAAGTTGCACTAATATCTCAGCTTGGACAATTATTATTCTTATACGATCTTTAAATTTTCATTCTAAATATCATCTTTCTTGAATGACCGCTAATTAATAGGTCACGCGATAAACTACTATTCCCAGAATCTATGAGTCATTTCATGCTAATCAAAACAACTGTGCACGTTTTCATTCTGATTTGCAACTCTAATATGCCTAGAATGCTTGGTTACGACACGTGTATGCTGTTTCCGGAATTTTTGAAGAAATGTTTTCTTTAATAGTTATGTTCGACAGAAAAATCTCAACAGAGAATTGGAAAATGTTTTTTCCAAACTGTGGGCGTTATTTAACATTTAACAATATTTAAATGACACAGCTTTTTCTATACTGAAGACTGGTCGTTCTGAATTTGAAGCGTCTCTGCAGCAGTTTCCGGTACATCAAGTTTCTTCATTAACGTTTCGCAATTACACGAGAGTATTAGCAGCTATTAAATGAGACATCAACCACCGTCAGGGACCGCACATTAGATCACTATAAAATCATACGTGCGGCAATTGAAGAAACGCTGCATAGAAACATTTTCAAGATTTCACCCGGGTGAAATTATTTGGTCGTTGACCTTACCGACGCGAAATAGAAAGATATGTGTGTCGTTGAACCTCCGCGAAAGAATTATGTCATGCCTCGTATTGGGAAACCAAATGATCGACCTCCGGTCTTTACCTGCTCGGACATACGCTTCTCAGTAGCAATAATAATCTACCTGTGTCACCGTTTCTCTATTACGCTAGTTTGCTTGTCTATCTATCTACAACCATTTTTTATAAATTGATTTTAGAAATTGTTATGGGTAGACTGCGGAATTTATGCATTTATGGCAAAAAACGATTGAGTGTAATTTAAAACAGTAAGAACATTAGAAGAATTTTAAAATACTATTAAATCCTTTCCAACCTATTAAACATATTAAGAAAAGAAAGTAAACGGCTGCTCTTTACTTTATCGGATTCAAAATTTGTGCCTTTCTCCTACGAATTATGATGTATTTGCTATGTAATCCAGTAGATTTGTACCTGGCGCGGATGCAGATCGAAGTTTCGAACCTTTAGGATCAATAGTTGAGGAGTTATGCTTGCTCAAAGTTGAGCATTTTTCAGTGTTCTTGACAGGCAAAGGCGCCGCCATATTGGTTTGTAGTGACGGTCGCACACCGCTTACTGAGTTGGTTAGGATTAGGTCGAGGGGGGCGCCCTTACCAGTCAAAAATTCTCAACTCTAAGCGGCCATATCTCCTCAACTATTGATCATAGAGAATCGAAACTTCGATCTGCATCCGCGCCGGGTACAAATCTACTGGATTACATACCAAATACATCATAATTCGTAGGAGAAAGGTACTAATTTTGAGTCCGGTAAAGTAAAGTTTACCCAAAAAAACTCCTGTTTCACTCCAGTTTGTTGCAATTCAGGTAAAACATTATTATTTTGCATAAAGATCCGCTGTCTAGTCATGAGATTCACCAAATAAAAATGAATGGATACGGACTTTTTATTTTTGGTTTATTAACTAAGCAACTGTATGCAAAGTAAAAATTGTTTGCATGAATTGTGAGCCACAGAAGCCGCATAAAAAATTTCTTTTTTTATTGATTTTAACATGACATTAATATATCGATACTTTTAATTCTTTTAAATAATAAATTCAAAGGAATCCGCAGTCTAATGACCTTTTTAATTTCTAGGCCAGAAAGGGTACCCAAAATGTACAGGTGGGGCAGTGGTGGGACGAAAGGAGGCACGCGACGCAATCGTCAGGTGAAACAACGCGTGGACATGGCAGAAATAAGCGTTATAATGCAAAGTGTAACCGCAGAAAAAATTCGACCCGATAACCGCGAGAATATCAATGAGCCAGTCGCATTCTCTGGTTACAAATGGCCGTTGCGACACGGGAGAAACGTAATTTGGGTTGCGCGACTGCTGAAACAAACGACCCAACCAAACTGTTTATTTCGAACATGTTCGCTGTAATGAACGGCCGACATTAGTGACTGTTGCACGCCCGAAAATTCCTGCCAATGACTTTATCATTGTAACCGGCGAAACAGTTATTCCGTTACGCGTTAGATCGTTCCCGCGAGAACCGTTCAAATCCCGATTACGAGACCATAATCTGCGGTGATTCAATTTTAATTCGACAGGAAAGATTTATTGCACCGGGGCTAGTACGCAAATGAAATTGATTGAAGAAAACTGTTCCACTTGCATGCTATACGATGACCTCGACGTCTCGTGTTCACGATATTACTAAAAAAACGCACTAAAAATTAAGAAATAATTGCCATTTAATTTATGTGAATACACGCGAACTTAAATACAATACAAACATCTTTTTTATAAAATTTTTTTATTCCCCACTTTTAGGATGGTTTTTCGGTCTAATTAGTTATTTGTAATAAAAACCGCAAAGAATGAAAAAATGCAAAATTTGTTTTCAAAGGACCACCTCGGGGACATACTCTACAAGATACAAAAGGTTTCGTTCCGATAGGTCCACCCATCTCGGCGTAATCGGTGAACATACATAGAAAAAAAAGCGAAAATAAAAAAAAAAGGCACATACAGATCGAATTGAGTAACCTCCTACTTTTTCGAAGTCGGTTAAAAAGTAATAATCATTTAATTTAATTTTACTAGCACGCGTCTGCATTTGAAACAATTTAGTGCGCTATGTAAATACCAGCATGCATAAATTTGTTAATATTAAAGATTACCGTACACAATCTGCACAAAGTGAGATACATACATATGCATTATGAGATGTACATAGAATGAGATGTTTATTGTGTATATACAGCCACAGTTACTTAACCCAGTTCTGGCAATAAATAATGGTTAACATAAAACCTCTCGACATTGGCACAGTTATCTTCGAAATTATTGAGTACCGTGATCTTCTATTTTACAAATAGTGGCCTTTGTGCTACAATCTTTCAAAACTGTTTTATGATCGAAGAGGGTCACCTCGGAGACCATTATCATCATAAATTTCGTTGCCTGTGTTAGAGATCTGTCGGGTACAAATTTCAACGGACAAATAATCCGTTGCTGAGATTATTGCTCTATCCATTCGAGTATTATTCAACCGCGAAACGCAATCAATGAATAAAAAAATTTATCAGAGTTATGGTGTCGCGACCTCCTTCGCGTGGCACCGTTTGTTCCTCGTGTGTGCGAGTAAACATGGAGGCTAAACGTGCATTTTTCGTCCTTCTATCAAATAAACTGCTGTCATGGAACCCCGGATACCCTTGCTTGTCGTGCAAATAACCGAGCAAGAGGTGAGGCAGGCGAGGTGAAACGAAAATATGAAGTTAAAATTAGGTTGTGCTTTTGTTGTTTCTGCTCTCTTCTCGTGCGTTTGACCCAATAAACACGCAATTACGTTTACGTAGAACACGGATCTTTATGCATATAAAGTTGGATGTATGTAGAAACCGTAATAAAATAGAAACGTGCAGAATAGTTAACCTACATCCCTTTTTTTCTGTTTCGTTCTCGTGAACTTCCTGTTCCAAGCTGTTTCGTGGATGTCGAAAATAACGAACAATATTATCAAGTACTCCGAATAATCATATAATTCTTTGAATTTTTCGAAATTCACTAGGAATTTTCTTTAATCTATAGATAATATAAAAATTGAGAAATATTTCCAATTGAAAACGGTATCGTCTCTATTAGAATTTCAATCGTGAAGATAAGTGACAAAATTTTGAATGGGACATTCATTTAGCTTCACATTTGAAGAAAAATGGATAAGCCTCGGTAATTGGCGCCAGTCTTTTTCTCGATAGTAATACAACAAATTGCAAAAAAGGTGTCGGCCGCACGTTCTCCTAATAACACAATGTTCACCGATGAGAAATGCTTTTATCGAGCGATAAGTTATGTCGAATGGGCGTTCTATCGAGGAACGCGCCGGTGTTCCTTTCACTAAAGCGGTTCTCAATTGCGTGGGGGAAACGGACCATCGCTTTCTGAAATGATTCTTTACACGGCTGGAGAACCTCGTCCGGTGATATACTTTTATCATGATGCAATACACCTGTGCTATACACGCCACCCCGGAATGTAAGCGATAGTGGACTTACCCAAGCGGTTCCGAGGCTTCGCTTCGAGAATGATCTGCCCCAGGTAGCAGGTACATTTCCTTGCGAAGGACACGCCGATTTCGTTTACTGTTTTCATGTTTGTCAAGTAAACGCTGTCAACAGAAAACAAAATATTGAAAACAACGCTAATAAAAAAAAAAACAGACTCGGAACAAGATTTTTACTATTGCACATTTTTATGCAAAATACAAAGTTTCCAAATCAATTGTAGGGAACAGAAAATAAATTAAAATGTATTCCTTCTTTTTTTCTCTTAATCTCACGTATTCATTTTTGTTATGAACGCATAAAATCCGCTTTGAGAAATCAAATTTCAAGTTCTTTGATTGAAACTTAAACTTACCATTTCCTCCACAATGACTGCAAATTTTCTGATCTATATGGTAAAATGGACTTTAAGCCGGCATCGTTGCCAAGAATTAATATCGGCTCGCTTTGTGCTCCATTCTCCAAGATGGACTCCATTTCTTTGTAAATGATGGTTGCTTGAATGTCCTGTTGTAGTTCAACGTAGATCAGAAATAATCTGTAAAAGATAATTTTGTAACTCAACATCGTAACTCGAGTAAATTAACTTTATTATAGAAAATTGCGTAGTTCTCTCACCTGTGATACGATCTGGGATCATTCGTGATTAATTTCAGGCAACTACCTCCCTCGTAAGACAATTGATTGTGAAATTCAAAATAATTCAAATCTTTTATGGGTAATTTATCTTCGATATTCGCAACGTTTCCTAATATTCGAATAACGTTCTTCATCGTCTCGTAGACGTATTCTATTGGAGGTTTTGGTGTTTCCTTTTTCTCGTCCCCCTGTTTCGATGCAAGCAATCGAGGCACACGAGTGAATTTTAAATGTGGTATAGGTACAGAAATCTGAGGCTTTTGCTTCGATAGATTGTAAAATGGTTTCTGTCCAAAAATTATCTTTCCATCTATGACACGTCTTTCCAATTGTATCTGTAAGCAATTTAGGTTTCAAAGTCGCGTTAATTTACAGCAATATATTTAAATATCTCATATTTCAATTTACCTCTCCACAGTTATAATAGGAACTACCGCTTCCGTGGCAGAAAGATGTTTTGAACGTTTCATTTTCATAAATAGGAATATGAATGTATAAATATGGGAAAAGTTGAGTCCAGAAAATGTTCTCCAACTCGTAGAATGTTTTGGGCCCGAAAAATTCGTGGGTCCAACCAGATGCAAAAATGGCAACTGACAATTCTTGTTGTCGTATCTGCTGTAGAGCCTGTGATATAAAATATTACAGTCAAATACTAGTCTGTCTAACTCAGATATGATGTTATTACAAAACTATTACACTTACTGTGAATGAATTGAATCCTCCACCCGATGGACAACCTCTTCCCCAAACATCTAATCCTACATAGATGTCTTGGATGTTTCGATTACGACTTTTTGCTAAAGTACAGCTGTTTTCCAGCTTAGACTTGGTCCAATTGTAATTTAGGTAAATGCCATCACAAGATACAAAAAAGTCTCTGGAATTATAAATTCAAATTTAAATAATTTGTAAGTACAGAAACACGTGAACAACGAACTTACATGTTTGAATCATTTAGCTCATTTTGCCACTTCAGCTTTCCTGCATTGGTTACACTGTCGTACCAAATAATTTCAGAATCTTTAATCTCTACGTGAATGTGCTCTGTTAGATACTCCATAAAATATATTAAATTACTGATCTGTTCAGTTTTAATTTCATTTTCGACATTCAATAGCCAGCCTTCAAATTTATAAAATTTTGATACATAGATTAGAGCCTCCGCGAACTTCCTTGCTGTTTCCTTTGATTCCAGTATCTGCTCCCAGATACCTTCTCGTTCTGTGATTACAGTACCAAGAACTTTCACACCATGTTTGTGTGCTGCGTTGATCCATCCAAAAGGCGGAATAGTTATTAAATGATGACTAAAGTATACAAATGTGTCTATAACGCTCCAGTGATAAAACAGATAAGATTCATAAGAATCTGCACCATCTATAAATCTGGAAAAATAATTGCACGTATTAATCGCTACAAAATATTAAAATTTCAGTAGATATTACCTGTCGTCGAGGTAACCACCTTTCATATCATGACAAAGCAATGTTTTAGGACGTTCGTCTCTATCGAACTTCGCTAATTGTATTTCACGATTGTTTACATCAAGGCCGTCGTACACATAGTCCGTGCATTCCCTTAATTCAGTAATTTCAGGCCACGATTTCAAATGGTCTATGTTTTCGTATAACTCTTGCAAACTCTTAAAGGGTTGAACTTCTCCGACTGCAGCCTCCATCCTTACGATTTGTTCTGTTTCACGAACAACTTTGAACTAATTTCCAACTGATGTGATTACACAAAGCATTTCCTTCCACTATATATTGCCGGAAGAATTATGAAATAGTGCATATCAACTGATAGCATTTGTGGTAAGTAGAACTAGTGTATGACTACGCACACAAGTGTGCCGCAGCATTATCTAGCAGCTGTTAACATGGATAACATAACGAGTATATCCTAATATTTATCTGAAATAAAATAGATACGAGATAAAATATGTTGCATTTACGATACAGAATCACAAAGAAATAATAAATCAATTCGTTACGTTAACACGCGTGTACATACACTCAATGTTTATTAATGCACAAAAACACTTACAGAAGACTTTTCATCGATGAATCGCGCGAGAAATCTATCGCAATAGACTTCTCGAAGCGAACATAACCACGTAAATAGCATTTAACATACGTAATGTGTACATTTGAATTTGAATCATATAACCAACACCGGCTTACTTAACCTCACCTGGACTACATGCACAATAGACTGTCGGCAAGTGTAAGTGTAGTAAATTATATTCATATATTGTAGTTTCAGTTTGTGCTACCAAAGGACCTGCTCATCAACGCCATTTTGCCTTTTCATCCCCTTTCCTTTTACATTTCGAATTTCTACTAAATTGATTGAACGCAAGATGGATAATGCAGCTGGAACCACTTCGATTATTGCGTAAGCAATGACTGTGCTGGAAAATGTTTCAGGTAAGCGTTGAATGATTTCGATTCGCGATAATTGAATGCGATTGATTCATCCGTGAGTTCATGCGCAGAGGACGTTCAAAGGTCACGCTTGATTCTTTAAATGGTTACCGATGTTGCGATGTTATAAAAACTATTGGAAATCAATTTGCACACTTCATTTTAATTTTTGGAGTTCTCTCTCAACGGCAGTTTATCGCCTTTTTAATTATGAATCAATTGAATGGAATACTGGAAAAGGTTGCGGACACGTTTTAACCCCAAAATGGCGGAGAATTTGATGATTCAATGGCAGTATAATGACTAGATTTTTTATGCTAATATAATCTGCCATCCGAGGGTTAACACTAAACCTACCAAATATTGAAATCGCGTAGAGATGCGTTTTCAAAATTGTGTGTATATATACAAAGTTGAAATATACATCGAAACTTGTTATTTTGCTAAGACAACGCGTACCCAGCCATTTTTAATGCTTGGCAGGTGTTGAATATAAGCCGAAAGGAAACTGATCTACTTTGAACATAAACAAAATGGTGTGAAATGACGAGCAGGGGGAGCAAAAATGTGGGCATATCGTAAGATCTTCCTTTATTTAGTGTACACAACCATGTTCAAGAAGGTAATTTCCCACGGATACGCAGGGGAGACGTAATAGTTTGTGGGATGATTGGAAGACGTACGAGATCGTCACGCAACTCTAAACATCAATGAAAAAAAAAGAAAAACAAACTGTCATGGTGGTCCCGCGGGTATAGGTTTACCGAGCAAACTTGAAGTTTGTGGGTCTAGGTGCGAAGAATGCGGGTACAATTCCAATTCGAGGATGGGAGTACAGAGGATCTATGGGAAGATGGGGATAGAGCGGATCTGGGGGTATCATAAACTGATCAATTTTTCTCGAAATTCATGGGCAAAGCACATATTTTCCTTTTCTTCATCTCGCACACGCTATGAAGACCTCAGCTCCGCTCGGTAAAGCTACACATCGCTTTTTCTACTTATGTTTCCCGGTTTTCCTCGAGCTTTCCCCGTTTCTCGAGTGCCACTATCCGACAGGGGATTGTCTACGGTTCCCGTTCTCAAAACCATACAATTAAAAAATACTTTAATCTTCCACGCTCTCCGCCGTTCATTGTGTAAAAAAAACGGGATTAATGTTGTTCGACGATAAATTTTCTCGTTGCAAGAAGCGAACTCGACACCGTCATTCGAAACTCTCCTCCCGTTCCTCTATTCTATCCCTTATCGTTATTCCTCTCGCGAATAGGATTGTTACCTTTCCTCTAGATATTGTAAAACCTTTAGACAAAGTTACTTTTTTTCCCCGGGATATATATGCATATATGTATATATATATCACATTGGATCGCTATCTAACTACGCCTCTAACTATAAACAATGAATCTCGTCGTCGTCGCAAAAAAGTATAGTTATACGCTCGACTCGCTCTTCTCGTCCCCCTCGACGCTACCATAGGGTCGCTAACTATAATGCGTGTCGAGCTGAATTCACTATTCACCCTAGAACTCCTAGAAGAATCTTAAGAGGCGATTCTCTTGCGTCGAAGATTCTCGAGAAAGAAGAGTATCATTGTTTATTTATTCTTGTGCACAGAGAAAATTTACTGACCTTGAAGTTTGGGGGGGAAGTTGGAGAGATGGACACAGAGGTTTTCGCAGAAAATTTTCTCATTGTTATTGCACGGTGAAATGTTAATGATTTTTTTCGAGTATTTCCGATGCAAGCAGACTACCTTAGGCGTTTCAGGGTTGAGTTTCTTGGTTCGAAGATAGATCATTTGCGGAGACAGATCGTTCCCTAGATCTTAAAAGGTCCTATTGATTGTTATTGTGCAAAGTTTACCCGACGAAATTGTTCAGAACTTTTCGAAGAAGAGTGGCTCTTATAAGCGTAATATAATAATGAGATTGTTTCGTCCATCTTCTGTGGTCACACTGCGTTTTCCGGGGTTACAGAGTCTCGTTCCGAATAACAACGGAGAACAAAGGGCAGTTAAGGTCGATAAATAGACTGCGGATTTTGTGCATTTATAGCGTACGGAAAGTGTTCGAAGCGCATAGTAACACAGAGGAACAAGCGGAATTTAATAACGTGTTTCGTCTATTTTATTTCTTACCCTGATGAAACCTTGTTGTGGGACAATGGAACCGTGAAACTAATCTCCATTCTTGTAAATCGATCCCTAAAAGTCTATTCTTGCATAGAGATCCGCAGTCTCCGCAATACTTAGGTATTCTACTCCTATATTTGTTACAATATTATTTCTCGATACTTGGTTCCTCGTGTGACACACATTATTGTTCATAAGTTGTCGGACATCTTGTTGATGTTGAACGGAAATGAATAGAACTTGCAGATATAAAGCAATGTTAGACGGTCATATTTAATCCTGCGATTTTTAAATAAACAAATTTACTGAATATGCTGCAAAGTGTAAAGTTCTTTCTAGAACGTGAAAAGTTAACGTTTTTATTTTGTAGTTTGCCATTTCATGACATCAATTCGTTGTTGCTCTAATACATCAATGTCCGACAACTTATGAATTACAATGTTTATAGGTACGTGTATATACGAATATATAATACATGTATATAATTATATTGTGCACGTTGACTCATACGATGTCGAATCTCTTTGTTTCTGTTCTCGTTAAATGTATACATAATAATACATATAATATATAGGCTACGGAAGTTTATGCAAATCAACGGATTTATAGGCGAGTTCAACGAAACGAAGATACAATCAAATTTGATGTTCTTTGAGAGTAGTTTCAGTGGATAAAAAATAGAATGAGACTGTCTTATATTCTATCCAAGTTTGTATTTAAGCATTTCTTGAAACTTTTCGTGTGTATACAGGGTGGGCAATAAATACAATCATCTTGAATAGATTCTAAGTTACACAATATTATTTGAAAGGGCATATTACACATAGAAACGTTTCATTCCAAAAGTACATTTTTCACGTAATAAATTCATACGTATATTAATTGTTCGTACAAAGTATGATTTAGAAATTATTTAAGTTGAGTTGCCCAACCCTGTGTATGTATAGCGTTCTAATCCCACAGACATTAGATTGTTCAAAGATCTGTTAATCGAAAAATTAAGTGAATATTAGGTTGGCAACTAACCATTCATATATATTTTTTAAGCACGAG
>CM052316.1:8873543-8954075 GCA_028455605.1 Lasioglossum malachurum | reverse complement strand
TTTTAACTTTTCCCTTTTTTACCACCAGTTACCAATCACCCTGTATACAAAGATAAGCCACCAAACGCGTCAATTAATTCGTTACGCAAATTCTCACTTCTATGAATTATTCGATTGAAACCCGAAGGAACATGAAATAATAATGCAATTAATATTGATCAATACGCTCGACATCTTGCATTTCACAAATACGATTTTAAAGGAAGGTACAATTTTGCCAAAACCGTAACTGTTGTGCAAATTTCAAAATGTAAGACAATAAATTAGCGTATACACATATACTTTATTTTTAAAAAGATGTGTCAAATTTTCCTAAAGATATTAATCCTTAGCACTCGTTTGGCGACTCTGAAGCGCCACTAAAAATTGCTTTACCATTATTCAAAATATTGTTTAGATTATTAAACATATCGGTATCTAATCAATTACTAAACATTTAGGTATTGTATGAGGTATTTATACCAATTTCATATACATGAAATTTAAAAAATCATAGAAAAAATTCGAGTGCAAAGGGTTATTAAGCAGAATAAAAATTGTCTGCATCAATCGCACGAAACAGAGGTTAGATAAAAATATATTTCCTGCCATAATAATTTCAATAAATTGAACGTAGTATTGCAATATCGATGAATTCTTCTATTGCTTTAAATTTCACATTTCACCGACAAAATCAGAAATGCATAAAATTCTGTTAATTAGTAATACGAAGGCTCTGATCGGAACAGTATGGATACACGAAAAATGCATTTATTACCCGCAGGAATATTTCGGAATATACGAAATGCATAATTGAATGCAACTTAATATATCACTTGTTTTATCGGAATGATTACGAGTTGAAAATGATTTTGAGTTTCAAGTTACGATTGTATATGTACAAAACTGTCGTCACACGAGACTTCTATGTATGTACAATGATTGATTTATTGGATTTAAAGTATCAGATAATCCGCAATAACACATATTCTCAGAATTATTCAATTAAACAGTGGAATCCTTTTTCAAAACTTCCTGTGTTCTTATTTGATTTTTTACGCTCTTCTATTAAATATGGCCGGGTGCTTCTTTCTTTTGCACAGCGGTGTATGTACAGTGAGTAACGAAAGTGTTCGAACAGAATAACTTTTTTATAATTGTACCAATCGATCTGATTTGTTTATAATCAATTAGAAACATTGGTTTACGAAATGATATGCAAAAAAGATTTTCCAAAAATCTACAATTTTAAATTTTCATTTTAGGGGCCCAAATATAAAAAAGTTTTAAAAAATGCCTTTTTTATTTTTGCATGTAACCGTGTAAATTACAATTTTTGGAAAATCTTTTTCGCATATATCATTTCGTAAACCACTGCTTCCAGTTGATTATAAAAAATCAGGTTGTTTGGTACAATTATAGAAAATTTATTTTGTTTTAAAGGGCGTTCGAATACTTTCGTTACCCACTGTATACAATATATCGGTTCTGCACTGGTTTGACGTCAGTAATAAATCAAGAATGCATCGATATCCGTGTTGTTAATTTTGAAACTAAGTCAGCATTTGTCTTCGGGTCGAATTTAAAACATTTGCGAAAAATGTACATTGTTTCGCGCGGGAGGAATCGAACCGGAAGATAGCATGATAGAACCGCTACAATAACAATCCCGTAACCGTAACCGGAACCGATATAAACCAGAGCTTTTTTCATCGGTAACTGTTACGATATCGTTGCGATTCTTTAAAACTGCTTCAGTTAGTACCTCCGTACGGTTCATAACTTTTATTTTCATCCATTTTAACCCGTACTTATGCCACAAATGTTTGATCAAAACAGTCTCTGTTCACTCGAAAACGATTTCAGACAATTCTTTGAATACATGTTTAAAATGAAGATTTAAAAATATCGGCAAAAGCACACGATACTTTTATTCAACACGCTCACTGTCCCGGGCTTTAGCATTCCATAGAATATTAAAATGCTCAGTTGAAATGTCTATTTTCATTATTAGCACATTAATTACTTGTCAGCATTTTTCTACTACATCTCTTTTCATCGACCGATATACGTTCCCGTTTGTTAATTTATTTTCATTTTAGCGTATCTTTTAGATAAAGATTATTCAATATGAACGCACGGGAACGAACGCGTTAATTGAAGTTTTTACATGAAGATTAGAAATTATTATATTTATAATCATTGGATTTTTAAAATTAAAATTTATAAATATATATATATATTTATAATTCTTTGGTGAATACTACAATCAACGAAAGATTAAAAAAGTCTTACTGATTATTTCTTTCACGATTATTAAAATTATGAAAATGTCCCCATGAGAAATTGCAGAGTGTACTTTTTCTATTGAAGTATGTACAAATGATGATAAAAATTGTAGGAAATTTTAACAAATGCGATTTTGTTGTTATTGTTATAAAGTAAGATTAATAATGACTCAGGGACATGATCAGTTTTATTAATAATAAACAGATATAAGGTAAATATATTTTTCTGTAAAATTTTTCTCGGTACAATTCTTATTATCTGGACTCCCTTCGCTTTATAATAACTTGGTACATACGTTTACCAAGCGAATTCGAAACTTCTGAGAGCAACTGAGAATAAATAGAGGAAGGGAAAGCAGCAACGGTGCTAAGCGTTTGCAGACTGTTCAACTCGCCAAATTGCGTTAACAATCACGACGAGACTGCGGATCTTTATGCAAATTCGTATTTCCACAACTGTTTTACGGAAAATAGAGTAAGGAAGAAATTTCTACTAGAAGATTTCTTAGCGTTTGACGAATATAGCTGTACCATTTTGTTTTAATATTTAATGTTTAATTCCACCTCGAAACGAATGTTAATATACTCGACAAGGAATACACAAGTGATATAAAATGTAAGGGATTTATTTAGTGTCTAGGGAAGTATAATATTGGTAATTTAATAATGAACTAACTAAATAATTTATTTCCAAACGTTGCACTTAGTAAATAGTAACGAAGCTGCAGATTTTATGCATTCATAATAAAACAGAGTGGTGGACATACAAAATCGATTGAAGCATTAGAAGAATTTAAGAATTAATGTACGACAAGATACATTTTCATCAGTTTCTCACTATTTAGAAAATGTATATTTTACATTAATATTCCCAGTCTAATAACGAATTAATATAAACAAGATTAACTTTTTTATAATAGGAACAACATTTACATAATAAGGAGAAAAGTGAATCTGTTGTAGCGCAAAGTTGCGAAGCCTTCAATCACAATCAATGTTTCATGACATCTGTCATTTGTTTCGACAAATCTTTCAATTTTTATGTTAATCTAATTATTACGAATTATAACTATTTTTCTAATTTCATCCGCTGATCGAAATCAATTGTTTTATTTCAGTTGAATATCAACCGATTGTAAAAGTAAGATGAAAAGACACAAGTTTTGCTAGAAGCAATGAAGGACGATAGCTCTAATAATTTTAAAGCTTCGCAGCGAAGGAATCCTACCTGCAAGTATAAAATGCAGTAACGAAATTATTGAAAAAAAAGTTTAATGTAATCTATTTTTTTTATAATAAATGTTGCGTTTTATATTTATTTTCTTTTGCTACTATTATTATGGGACAAATTAAATTCATCAACTGCTACTATTATTATGCGACAGAGGGAGTATCATTTAACTTGACCCATAGCGAAGTCACGGCAAAATAGATACGGCGCAAATGATTTCAGGGTTCTTGTCGTCAGAAGAAGCTTCCATCAGGAAAATTTATGATAAGCCTCAGGATTCGCCCAGCAGAAATCCACGAACGAGCCGGGATTCCTTTCCTCGATTCGCCGTGTCCATGAAAAATAAAGAAATTTCAACGCGTGTCAGAGAAGAATGGCTCCGCAGGACGCGAAGCGATATCTTTTCCCGATGTTCGTCCTGGTCTACACCGGTAACCGCTATTCGAGGGAAGAATTCTTTGCGTTACGGCTGGAAATGTACCGTACCGGAGAACTAAGCACCTTATCTACGATGCACAGACGGCCGCGTGGATTTCGCCGAGGACGACACACGTGAGAGGCGAAAAACGTTGTGTCTGCCACGAGAACTCGTATCCCCCTGCATTACCTACTTTTATTAATGCTGTCGCCTTAAATAATGCATGCCACTTCGCTGCGAATGCTGCTGAATAATAACGATAAGCACGGCTAACTTCGATTGTTCCGCAGAAGCCTTATTAAGGCGGTAGACTCGTTTCCAGGATTACAAGGGTGCGTATTCGCCTTCTCATTTCTCGATAATACAAACGCGGGATATTTCAGTAGTCAGAAACGCTAGATAAGAGATCGGTCGAGGGCGCTATCTCCGGATGAGTCAAAATGACTTGCTCCTGTATTAGAAATATTAAAACTATAAATATGTTTTTCTGAGAAATTTTGTAAGTCAACTTCTCTATTGAAGTACATATTTAAACAAACCTGGTACCAAATTTAAACAAATGCAATGTTGTTATTATTATCAGGCAATGTATGCCAATTGCGTTTAGTGCTCGGTAATTCTAGTGTTAGAAGTCCTATTTTTTCGGTTACGTAATTTGCATTATTCGGCAGCACGTACAGTATCACGAAAGTATTCGAACGCCCTTTAAAGTAGAATAACTTTTTTATAATTGTACCAAACGACCGCATTTTTTATAATTAATTAGAAGCATTGGTTTATGAAATGATATGCAAAAAAGATTTTTCAAAAAGTTATAATTTACAAGGTTACATGCTAAAATAAAAAAGGCATTTTATACACGGCTAATTGAACTTCGAAAACTTGAGCTGCAAATCATGGTATATCAACAAGGTATCAAAGTTTAATTGTTTATATCTTTAAAACTATTGAGCAACTACACCTCTATTTTGCAGACATCATTAGGGATCCACATACCATCGTCTCACAAAACATTATCAAAATCGAAGTCGGACATTTGGGGTCCATCCCTTGTTAGAGTCGCCATTCGAGTGCTAAGGGTTAATAGGGTAATGCCTTGATGTGTGTGAAAGAGATGCGCACGATATTTGCGAAAAAATTCCCACTATCTCTGTGATATAGCGGTGAGACGATAGACTATACTTTGTCCAACAAGACGAAAACGTAAACATAGCCGCTCGAGTGCAACAGAGAGTTGATTTTACCCTTCCCAGCAGAGGTGGGCATTACTTGGCGAAACAAATATTTCAAATACTATTTAATATATTATAGATTTTATTTTGCTTAATGAAAATAGTATTTTAAATAAGATATACAATTCCGAAAATAAAATATTTCTATTTTAACAACCTGAACCTCAAAATGAAATATTTATATTTCAACAATTTGATCCCCAAAATAAAATATTTCTATTTTAACAATCAGAAACACGAAATAAAATATTTTACTTTCTGCATTGTAGTAATACTCTAAGCAACCGCATAAACATACAGTCTACCTTATCGTTAAGAAACGATTTACACCCATAAATGTATTGAATTCGAATTTTAATTACTTCCTGTGAAATATTTTCAGAAAATATTTTTCACATTTTTCGGATTAAGATTTTTGATTATATTTACTGTGATCCTCGATACAGTGAAACCTTGACTATGTGAACCGACATGTAATATACAGTAATAATGTAATATCAGAATTTACTTTTACGCTAATTAATATTGAAATAACACAAACGCAAGTAAATTCGCAAATTGTGGACTCGAAAAGTGAATTCTTTTATTATTTCAATAGCAAAAGCACAAAACCTGTGCGAAATGATAAAGTTCCGAATAAATCTGTCAGCTAAATGGAATCAAAATGAATAACACAGGGCACATATGTGCACATGGAGACTTGAAAAGGTTAATCCTGCTTAGTCTCCCGTTTAATTAATTTGTTTTTTATATAGTCGGATATGTCCTAAATCCCTTAATACCGGTGGTTCAGTAGGGTTATATATGCTGATGGCTAAAAAATCACCCTGTTAACAGGTCGATTTATCACTGATTTTTCACGATTCGGGGAAAGGAACATTTCCGTCTCGCAATTTTCCAATTTCCCGTCACGTATTCAGCAAACGCGTTGCTTGAAGACCATCATTCGATTTGATTTTTCCATTTTATGCAATGTAGCTCCGCAAAGAATGCCTTAACGTGACCGTAATAAATCCTTCAAAAAGCTCCGCCGATATCGATCCAATTACCAGTAAATATCTAACTGGATAATTTCACGACCATAATTTTTTCAAAAAAGACGCACACCATTCGCCGATAAAAATTCTTCGCAGGCAATTGCTCTATGATGAATACAATTAAATTTACGATATTCCAAATATAATGACGCAATATTTAGATGTTCAAAAAGAAGATCCATGCAATGTCGAATTATCACTAGACAGCGGATTTTATGCATTTATGAGAAACATGAGTAGGTGTAATTTAAAACCGCAAAGATATTAGAACAATTTAGAGATACTATTACAATATTGTCAACCCATTAAACATATTAAGGAAGAATTCAGTAAGAAACAATTCGGGTAGAAAATTTTTATTTTGCATAAAGCTCCGCTGTCTAATTATCACCATTTTCTTGTCTTTAAATTTTTTCTTTCGCATCCCCTTTTGCATTTCACTTATTACAATATGTTGTCCGTTTAACAAGGTCCACTTGCACAAATTGCCCACTTCACGTTATAACAATCAATGTTTAAATAACAAACCACCCATACTGAATTCTTATTATTCTTCCCCGAAGTATTGACATTTGCAACTTGCAAATACATATTTAGCAACACAATGAATAACATTATCCGTCATGTGCGCAATAAATCTGTACTGCGCATTACGGCTTTAATAATTTGATCACTGTATATACTCATTATAATTACTGCATAATGAAATATAATTGTCGGACCGAATTATATCTATCAGCTGCCTCCGAGCGAGAGGGCAGATATCATTTCAACAACAAATCCATACGACATCTACTACAAAAAGGCCTCGCTCCAAATCACCTGCGTTAATTATTATTCCCTCGCATTTCCATTTCGAGGTTACTAAAACGCGGCGTTATTATTTGTCAAATAGAAACCGAGGAACAATAAGAGTGCATCGAATTGTGTGGCGGCGGTGTTGACACTGTTTGCGGCGAAAACAAAAGCCTGACCATCAAAGCAGCAAAGATGGTGGTGTTGCTATTGCAGAATTATTAATGGCTGTGATAAGGCTTCGAAGTGGCGAACCGAGAGACAAAAAGAGACAGATAGATGCATGGGCAGAAAGAGAGAGAGAGAGAGGGAAAAACATTCATCAGGACTCACCAGCACGAGTACCAGCGACGTGACACTGCAGCCAGGCGATGATGGCGAACAACGACGAACTTCTCATGGTTTTTTCGCCGTTCGAACAGTTGGCAACCCCGTTGGCGAAAACCGAACCGATTCACGATCAAGACGCACGTGCGAACGACCCACAATTATTGCGACCACTGTCCTCGGCCTGCCAGAGGACCGACACCGGTGTGTCTGGTTCCACGAAGACTTTTACTTTCGTTGTTGCAATGATGAACGTCCATAGAGCGGCGACGGAACACGACGGGTCCTGTAAAACTCAAGTGAATTCCGGTTGAGAGTTCATGGTCGGCGGAGAACGGACAATTACACCGTTCCGCCTACAACTCCTGATAACGACTGAACACGGCTCGTCGGGAGAACACCCTCGCGAAATCCTCCCGCGAAACTCCGGCTCTGCGCGCGCGCGAACTTTCGGCCAATCGGCGCCACCGTGCAACCACCCTTAACCTGTTAAGCGAGCGATAATCATGGAAACCCCTGTAAACATGATCAAAGATGAATAGAAATGTGTTCCGATCCGACTTATCGCCTAATAGATTCGGCCACATTCGAATTTATGGTAGCGTTGATGTAATTTGGGAAGGATTTCGATAGCCTGATGGCGATAGGGGATCGTCGGAGTGATCTCGGAGGGTGGAACGTTGGTGAATGCGAAAAAGCGGATGTACATGAAGAAGCCTCGCAAAACCGGAAGAGCAGTCGTACAATATATCACTGTGTATTTGTGTGTGTAGGTAGGAGGGAGAAGAAACGGTGAAGGTTTCGAATCCTTTCGATTTGACTTCCAGAGTTGAGGGTGCACTTCGTTCCACAGTCGGCTGGATCGAAGATTTTGGTGACATATTACTAAGAAATGAATTTTCTCATATCGATGTCTAATCAATTGGTATTATTATTATTATATACGGACCGAGGTCCTTTTATACAAAAGTTTACAGGCATTTTGTAGAACTGATAAAAACAAATAGAAAATAACAAAAAAAATACAAAAAAAAGTCAACCTGAAATTTACATACGAAGGGACAAGCGCAAAACTAAACAAATACAGGTACGATATTAGCTAATAATCTCGGGTAATTTTGTTTCGAATGCCTGTGTGTAACGTGCCATTAAAAAAATCAATATTATTATACAGTGTGTTTGATCTTGCAATATATAATCCGATTTATAGGATTTACTACTCCATACAGTGGGTGTACGAAGTATTCGTACACTTTTTAAAAACTAATAACTTTTTTATAATACAAGTGTTAACACAAAGGAATAGCAAAATAGCATTCAATTGGAATAGAACCATTGTGTTGAGAATAAACTTTCGATTCATTTTTTCTTACATTTGTCTTAACCAGTTATATTTAGAACATGACAAAAACTAATTAAATCAACATAAACAAAATGTAATATATAATAAAAATAACTATTGTCGATGCGATGTTAAATCACACCACCGAGACAAAATTTGTTTTATAAGTTATTAAAAAAGCATTCTGATATCTCTGATGGTTCAGAAGTTATACTAAAATGTCACTAAAGCCTTCGATCCAGCCCACTGTGCGTTTCTGTGATTTGATGCATTTATGACGATGTGTGTCAGTCAGAGGATCTATGGATAACAATTGAAAAACGCTAAAAATTCGAAAAAGATTAAATTGTAAAAACGATGAAGTTTATCAGTTATTGTGGTTCGTTCTTCGAAAGAAGAAATTTGAGATACACCGACAATAGCTGTCCACTCCACTGCTGCAATATGTTGCAGGCGGAAGTAATGGGAGTGGGATGGACAGCTATTACGACTATCTCAGGGTATATGAGCCTGTTACTTCAGATTCGCAACTTATTTTATGAGAGTATAAACGTCTTCTTACGAAAAACAGAGATTATAACTAACACATTCTACTCGGAAGTGCTTTAAATATAGGTATTGTTTCAAATGAATATTAAACGCTTTCATATTGGATTAAGCTTGAATACAGCTTTCGGGATCTACAGGATGCGCCGAAATAACGAAGTTACGTATTTCCAAGTTAACTCTTGTATAGCCAACCAAAATGTATACATAGATTACACTGTGCAACAGCCAAAAATCGTTTCGATTCTCACTATACTTCTGTATTTAACATGTTTGCACAAATTCTCATTATAAAACTATAAATTAATATACTAGCGAGTAAAGAATGGACATTCAGAGAAATTTTGTAATATTTTTTAGAGGAGCATTAACAAATTGTTGAATGAAATACGGTAAATGGGTACCCGGTTGACTACACAATGGTTAATTTGGAATTTTATTTGAGCGACGTTTTTTAAAAACACAAATGAATTATTGTTCTATATATTCCGGTACAATCTACACACTTTTGCCAACAAATTCAAAGTCAGCTTTCAAATGATCCACTGTGAGCAGAGTTAATAAATGAGCAAGATGCTTTCCAACAAACCGGATTAGAGTAGTACAGTATGACAACGGATAAAAAATGTTTCTCGTTGCTTTCGGGCACAGGGGACATCCAGAAACGTGTCAGAAACAGATTCCCTTGTCGACAATCGCTTTCTTGCATACGAAACGTTTCTCCTTCACCGCCGTTTACCTTCGTGTAAGACGCGTTTGCGTATTTACGAGCGCCACGCGCGTGCAGGAGCGCATTTAAAGAGGTGTGTATGGTTTGCTCAGCGCAACAGACACACGTAGTCCACGTATGTATGCATATGCGTATGTATGCCAGCTTTGTTACATTCTTTTTTTATTGAAAGCTTAAGTGGAACTCCCCATAGGGGGTTATAAAGCTATACATTAGGATTAACATAAGGTCTGATGTACATTTGGTTGATATGTGACATCTTACAGTTATACATTAGTAGTGTAGGTCCCGTCAGAGTTGGGCAAAAATTTAATTTAAATAAAAATTTCGAATAAAGTGGGTTAAGTGGTCGGAACCCACTTGGAAAAAAACCCACTTTATTCAGAATTTTTATTCAAATTAAATTTTTTCTCAACTCTGGGTACCGCTGAATATTAAGTACATAACTTTAAATCTTGAAATTACATTGCTTGAAAAAATTTAAAAGATGACATGCCTGAATATTCGGTTCATAAAGTAACGAGCTGATGTTTAACACTAGATCTGCCAAGGGCGGTCAAAATGACATGCTCCTGATTTGTTGTTTTAAAAAATATTAAAATTATAAATATGATTTTCTGAGAAATTGTTTTAGTGAACTTCTCTATTGAAGTACATATTTAAACGAAACTAATACGAAATCTAAATAAATGCAATTTTGTCGTTATTATAAAGCAAAGTATGTCGATGACGTTTAGTGCTCGGTAGTTCTAGTGTTAAGGGTGGGAACAAATTGAGCTTGCTTAATTTTTCATAAGATCGATTCATTGCCGCAGTTACATTTGTAATCATTTATTATATGTAAGCGTGGAAGGGATGCAGCGAGATGATAATGATCTGATCTACAACGATTGAATGCTGCAATAAATTCTCGTGCCAAACCTCTGCCAGAAAACCACGGTGCAACACCGTTCCCAATATAATACTGAAAGTACTCCTCGCCTTTGAAAAATGTTTACTCGAAACGGAAGCAATAAATTAGCGAAGGTCTTGCTAGTCTTCTTTTATAATTGCTCTTGAAAGTCAGTGTTCCGTAGTATGTGAGAGGTATTGCGAAGATTGACACTGAGCTGAAGTGATAACAAGTTTATATAATTTGGATAATAACATTATCTACTCATTATACATGAATAATTCATTAGGGGCATAAGATAACCTTGTTTTTCAATTATAGACGAACTCGTGTTACGATCATCTTTTCCGCATGTAGATGCAGCACTACGCTATACTACTATTGTTTATCTGCAAAATACAACCTATAACAGTCTAGTAGATGTTCAGTAAAATTGATTTTTCAATCCCACGACCTCGCGAGGGCTGAAAGATGAACTTTGAAAAAATCGTTTGCATACATTGCAAGGCACAAGAAACTTCTTATTTTTTTTAAATTATCTTATTAAGCTGAAACTAATACACACCGATGTCCTTAAATCTTTTAAATATGTCCACTGTTTTATATTGCGTGCATCTCCGCGTAAATCCGCAGACAAATCACTATATTGGACTGGCAAGAAAGTAACTTTGGTATTTTAAAGTGAAATAGAAAACCCAATTTTTTTATTCAAGCAACGAACTTTAATATATTTTATATTTTCCATTTTGTTCGATGATTTTTTGCCATCTTTCTGGCAGCTTCGCAATTCCGCGCTCGTAAAACTTCTAGTCCTAATCGATAAAAAACTGATCCAAGTGCGATTTCAGGTCATCATCATTTCACAATACATTATTTGCAATACCTCCCAGATTTTAATGGTTTCCTTTTCGTGGGGAGATTATGTTTATTTAAATGCAGCAAGCTTCTCGGACAGACTTTCTTAGAATTGTTTAAGCTTTGCGAAGGAAGGGATCGATAAAATACTGCAATTTGTCGCCTGTGGACAATTTGTGCCAGCCTCTTTGTTCTCTAATTCGACCTACTTTTCTCACATTGTTTCGCATATCCTGCTGATCGTTAGTCATTGCACGAGCCACAACTTTATATTTCCCAGAACAGACATTAAGGTTATTCGAAGGGAAAGAGATCGGCTGAGACTCACGGTCGCAAAACGCCACGAAGAAAGACAGAGAACGAAAGAAAGGACGAAAAGAGAGAGTCAAGGACGCTGAGACACAAGTTCAATGTAGACAGCGCTTTTAAAGGCTCCTTGTGATACTTGTTCGCATGTTCCTATGTGTAGTACCAAATTATTATTGGGTTGAAATATAAAAAATCGTTCGCTTGCAAATATAAATACGTCCTTTCTTTAACGATTTAGTTGCGACTCATTGCGAATACAGATAACTGTAATTAACTCTCCGACAGCTGACCTTTTCCGCAATTATATGTATAAACTCGATGCTGCTTAAGATCATTCACTGCTTTATTTATCAATTCTTTCAAGCATGTTTTCGAAGATATTTCTTGGAAACCCATTAAGTCGTCTTGTTGTTCTTGATGCATATTTATTTGCACTTTTTGTGGACGAATATTCAGTGGTAATAGCCTGTGTAGTAATTTAAAATAGTTATATTGTTATCGACTGATTATAAACATATTAAAAAAAAAGTTAATCTCTATTTCACTCCAATTTGTTGCGATTCATGTACACCATTTTTATTTTGCATGAAGATCCGCTGTCTAATTACTAGGCTCCGGATTTTATGCATTTATAACAAAAATGAGCAAGTGCAAAATATTATTTTGACCATACTGAAATTATTAATGAACAATATAAATTTATATTTAGCTCTTGCGTCTTGCAATTGATGCACAAACTTTTTATTTTACAGATACATCCGGAGTCTATACTAATTACACAAATCTCATCTGCCCAAACGAATAATTTGATCAGATATAAAGTACGAAATATTGAGTATCAAACAAACTTGGTATAGATTCCTTTTACATGTTCCATTTTTTGAAACATAAGTTCCCATAATTTTGTCCCATATTAAATTTTAAGTTTACATTTGTGTAGGTATAAACTCACAACATCAATTTTAGTTTTATACATATATACAAGAAATTTCATTGAACACTAAACTCCTATCCACCACCGGTCAAAATAACCGGTTCCAGATTTTTTATTTTACAATTATTGAAATCATAAAAATGATTTCATAAGAAATTAATGATTGTATAGATAATATGTATCTTTAATAGTAGAGCAAGTCTAAATAAAATTATAAGGGAACCTGTACCAATTACTTTCATAGCTCGGCAGGTTTTGTGTTGTTATCTGCTGAATAAAAATTTTAAAAAATTATAACAAGGTGCCCTATCTTTTTGTACCCCAGTCTGTAGTTATTATATCGATATATACAGCCAGTGATAATCGATAATCGGCGACTAATCGATTTTGCTGCGTGGGAATTAATGAGTGAATCCGATTATGTACAGATTGAAATCGATTAAATGGCTGGTTCTGGCTGTAAACGGAGGAACGGGAACCGTATTGTTTTTGTGGTTCGTCCTCGAGGCAGACTGAAGCGAGTTGTGGAGGCCGCCACAACCTTCTTCCTGTCTGAACTTGGCCTGCAGCGCTCGCTACGTTCACGGTGTTCAGTGTCGCATCGTGCGTAGATGGTGACGGTTCGTTCGTGAGGAACGTACTGTTAAAGGAACGGAGCTCGAGTCGCCATTCGCTGGGGGGTGACGGAGAAAATTCGCGAATAGAATTTCTCGTCGCACCCTAGCTGGGTGTGAAACGTGTTCGGGTAAAAGCGGGAAAATTCGATCGTCCACGGACGCGGCTGACACCATGGCGAATTTGAGACAGACACCGCTGACGTGTAGCGGGCACACAAGACCCGTGGTGCATCTCGCATTTTCCGACGTCACGGAATCTGGCTATTACTTGATCTCCGCCTGCAAAGGTAATCGCTTCGTTCGGATTTTTCATTCGTTACGTCGAGCCCGGCTCCTTTGTCCGGTCTCAATGGATTCTTCTTCTTCGACACACACACGCGCGCGCGATTCTTGATCTCCTTGGCCTAGTTCCCTTCGAACGCCAAGGTTTTACCGAGTTGCAGGTCCCGAGGTTAGATACCGCGTGTTTGGAAAGTTATGGGTTTATTCGAAAGCGTCGTCTCCGTATACCACATCACGTTACACCTTAACCATAAACACCTCCGTATCTTCGTAATTCGTTCTCCCTCCGCTCGACTGCGTTTAATGACATTACTATTGATCTGTTGTTTGTACGAGTAATTGTCAAGTTTTACTTACCGGGTAACGAAAATCTTTGTATTTACTATGATACCTTTACGAAATAGATTCTTTGTATTGTTAACTTTTATTTACATATCAACACATAATACTGTTTCATTTTCTTTTCAAGTTCTATCTGTTTAGACTTCGTCAGAAAACAAAATTCTTTTTTGTCTGAAGGAATATATATGTATATTTGTAGATGGTAAACCTATGCTGCGACAAGGCGATACTGGAGATTGGATTGGAACGTTCGAAGGACATAAAGGAGCGGTATGGGGTGTTGCGCTGAACCCTGAGGCTACAAGAGCTGCTTCGGGTGCCGCTGATTTTAATGCTAAAGTCTGGGATGCCATTAAAGGGGAAGAAATTTACTCGTTTCAACACAAACATATAGTCAAGTCTGTTAGTTTTAGTACAGATTCCAATTACTTGTGTACTGGATCTAACGAAAAGCTTGTACGAATCTACGATCTCAATAAACCAGAAGCAGCTCCACAAGTATGTATCGGCATCTATTTATAGTTGGCTCTTAATAGTTTATCTAATGAATAACGTTAACAGGTATTCTCAGGTCATAAAAATTTTATAAGACACGTTACCTTCTTCAATAACAACACTCAACTAATTACTTGTGCCGAGGACAAGACGCTAAGAATCTGGGATAGAAATAGTGCACAAGAAACGAGGAGGCTAGCCTTTCCAGCTATTCCAAGTTCCATGGAAGTATCTAGGGATGAGACTATAATTACGACCACTCATTCCAATATAGTCACCTTTTGGAATACTAGAGAGTATGTATATTTTATTGTACACTACTGTGCAAAAGAAAGAAGCACCCAGTATAATTTATAAGATATAACGACAAACAATATCTGTATGTAGAAATTGTATCGTACAATGATTGATTTATTGCATTTAAAGTATTAGATAATCCGCAATAACACATATATTCTCAGAAATATTCAATTAAACAGCGGAATCCTTTTTCAAATCTGCATTCTTATTTGATTTTTTATGCTTCTCTATTAAATATGGCCGGGTGCGCTTCTTTCGTCTGCACAGTAGTGTATATGCATCTACGAAAGAAAAAAAAATAGTAATGGAGAGAGTACAAGGTAGTTAAGCGCACGTCGCGTATTTTGTATGCTCCTGTTCGAGGTCACGGATTAATATTCTCTTTGTGTACTTGTAAATCAGTTCCAGTACCTTGTAGTTGACCTTCGGTAGAAGGATACACTTCTCAGTGCCAAACATTACATTTCAATGTGATTCCTTTTTCTTTTTAATAATTCGAAAGTTTCAAGACTATTCAAGGAAATAACTCTAACTTGTAAATCAAATTATTGTTTGTTTAGCTTGTCGAAATTACGCGAGTACGTTGTACCGACTCAAATGAACAGTGCCAGTCTACATCCAGATCATAGTATTTTTGTATGCGGCGGAGAAGACCTGAAAATGTACAAGTTCGATTATAGTACAGGAATAGAAATTGGTAAGATTCGATTCCTTCTAAAATAAACAATACGGACACTATTTCTCGTTGGTGTACACGTAAATATTTGGAAAAATGTTTTAGAATCATTCAAGGGTCATTTCGGTCCAATTCATTCTGTACGTTTCTCACCGGACGGCGAGTTGTATGCTAGCGGCTCGGAAGATGGTACTCTGAGATTATGGCAAACGACCGTTGGTAAAACATATGGCCTTTGGCGTTGCATAGATCAACCGCCTGTAATGCAAGAAAATGCTGCCATACTTAACAACAAACAAGAAGTTTCTGCCAGTTAAGAATCAGACGATTCACGACTAGTGTAACAAAAAAAAAATATATATACTTTGACAGTGAAGAACAGACACTTATCGAGTGGAAGTGAGACAGGACAGTAAAGCAAGAATCTCGAAATTTTACTAGCTAGCGATTCTCAATCGCTTTGTAAATACGGGGATCTTTGTAAACCTAAGCTCCACTCCGGATTGGGCTGTTGCTGTTGTACGTGATACTTCGGAGAAGACTTGAAGAAAAAAGCGGACCAAACTTCATGGTAGTCTGATAGGAGAGACATGGAAGTGTGGGACACGTCGTTCACTATTTATTACAAGGAGGAAAGAAGAAACAATTAACATTTATTAGCATTATACATGTCCATTATTATAACTACAAAAAATTAGATAAAGGTGTAACGAGAGAGAAAGAAAAACAAACTCGGAATGGAAGTTTTGTGTTCGCATTTGTTATTTTGCAATAATAATTACTATACAATGTATAAAAATGTTCTGTCTGGGTACACTGCCAGTGCATCTCCCTGCAAAAAAACACACGTATCACTCATCCGATCAATATAATATAATATTCACAATTCATCCCCTTTAACAATGCCACGGTATTCCCGAGCGCGATGACAATTTGTTGGAGTCCACTTTTGTCTTCGCATAGCAAATACGTACTACGAGATCACTGCACGAATTTTCCTTCAAAACTGGCAATGACAGTGTCCGCACGTCCACAGGTGACCGAGAAAAAGTATATTTGCACTGCTACTTTCTGTTTACTGACTGCCGTTTCTCCCAGCGTATCGATTACATTCTCGCAATCGAACAGAGTATCCGGTATAAATAATTTGAACGTTGGAAAAACAGCATAACCAAGAGACAAACGAAGAAGCTAGCGGTGCAAGAATACTTTCTTCTATCACTGTGCACGTGCATCGTGTACTGGCCATCTTATGTTTCCGAGAGTACGCGCACCGTCCTCGGCGAATTAAATAACTCTTACAGTCTATACAAGTAATCCTACAGAGTCAACACAACAAACAGATAAACATGAGAGGTATTTCTTACAAAAACAAATAAAACAGTACGTATATGTTCGTCGATTCCAAAATTCATGCGCGTGATAGTACTCGTCGGAAACGCGGACGAAAAGTGGCTGTACACAAGTAACACACGACACGTCATCGCGTGCGTCCGTCAGTTCACCGATTAGAAACTGAGATTTTTATGGTCACAACATCGTTGTACAGCGTTTCTCGAAGGAAGACAGTGTGTCTCTTGTACGCAATAGTTAATAAGCAACATTCACGAATTTTCCCGTTCGTTCAACCTATGAACTGCGAGAGATCGGGCAGCTTGAACCCGTTGAAGGAGACAGGCGTTGGGGCGCTTCTCAGGTTGTTCCTGTGGCCCGTGAATCCAGCAAAACTGCTTGGTGTTGTAAATTGTTGAAGTCTCGATGTAGCCTCTGTGGCGGCCAGAACGAACCCGCACTGGGCTGTGCAGACGTCATCACGCAAAATTGCTTCCCTGGACGCTTCGCGAAGCAGCTGGTTGCAGTCCGTGATCCTCAAGGAAGCGCATTGGGTCTGAAACAAAAATGTATAGTTACAACCACTGCTTCTGAAACCTGCTTTACAAGTGGATAGACTCGCGTTCCCGGATTGCAAGGTCCAGAATTGCAAAATCGGTTTTTCGGTAGTCAAAAGCGCTAGATAAAAGATCAATCTAGGCCGCGATCGCCCTCAGAAGTCCTGTTTTTACGATTACGAGACGTCCTTTGCATTATCTAGAAACGAGTCTACCCCCTTAGAAGTAGCACAGTAAGGTTGTAATTGAAGGCGAAACTGCCGGGATCAGACACTTACGCCCTCGGCCGTGCAGACGCAGCTGGTGCACGGTGTGGGGAAACCAGATTCTCCCAAGGCGACGTTCCTGCCTCCAATTTGGCATCCGTGCCTGGTCTCTCTCCAAGCAGACAAGTCCATGTGGGGCATGGAGCTGCAAGGTACGCGTGGATTCAGAAAGTTGCTCGGCAAGTCGAACGCCGCTCTCTGCATGTCGTTGTGCTCGTCCATGTTATCACACATCACTTTCGACAGAGTGACTCTGCGCAGTTCGGCCAGCTGGTGCTCGGTGAACCGGATGTTTGGATCATCCGTCTCGTACCAGAAGCGGTCGCACTTCCTCGACTGCCGGAACTGTATGGCAATAATACAAGCAAACGTGGGACCCACCAAGCCACCTTGAAGAGGTCTTTCGCTCATTCCACCGGGGAACAGATCGATATCATCCACGGATGCATAGATGCGCTTCATACGAGCGATAACTTCCGGCGCCATTTCCCTGGACAGATCTTCGAAAGTGGTAGCCCGTTTCAAGTTACACAGCGCTCTGTAATTGTTGTACGACGGTATCCCGTGATCCCTACCGCGGTGAACATTCAGGGCGATCAGGTCGATGCCCGAATAGGGGATGCCCCGGATTTCGAACAGATGATTGGTCACTTCTCCGGTTATAAACTGATCCAGAGTCTCCATCGGGGTAGCCACCAAGCCTCGGACCATCTCATCCACCATCCCTTGCCGATAAAGCGCGTCGGGGTCGAAGAACCCATCACGCAATAAGATAGACGGCTCCACGTTCTGATAGTTGCGATCCATTCGCGGCAAGTGCGGTCTCAGCAGCGAGTGACCAATTCGATAGGCTGCGGTGGCAAATTCTGTGAGGACACTGGGGTTGCAAGTAGGCGAGTACTCCTTGTAGTAGCCTTGGGGCAGAAGCTTCAGACCGTAGAGTGTGACAGCGTTCCAGCCGAGAATCCTGGGCAAGAACTCGTTGTACGTGATGTGCTGCAGCATAGCGCTGATGATGCGACGAGACTGTTGGAACAGTTTCTCGCCGTCCCAGTGTGGGTTCACCTGTCTCAATAGTTCGACGATCCGATTGTGTTCACGCACCCACAACGTGTGCATGACGGTTAGACCAGGTTGCTCCGAAGCGCGACCATCACCGCCGACGAAACAGAAACCAGACTTCGCTTTGCACTCGGAATGGGTTGCAGATTGCGGCAGAAGGTCCTTCGAGTTACGATGAGCACTCTGCGTGATGTTCATGCGACCGTTGAAGCCCCGCAGGACATTGCAGATGCAGGTATTCTCGCCGTAGACGACGGAAGCGTCCAGATACCCGGTGTTCTGGTTCATCTGCTCGCGAGGACCCAAATGCTGTTGTCCTGGTAGCGATCTCATCGACGGGAAACACATCCTAGCGCCGGAAGTTACGTTCACTGTGGGATAATAGTGATCGCCGGGTGGGACGGGGAATGGACTGCACTCGGGATGGACGGTGCGAGGAGAATCGCAGGGACGACAGCTGGGTATAGACTCGGCGAAGCCCTTGTGGATCGGCGTCATCGTGAGATCGTGGTCGAGGAACTGCGCGAACTGCATCACCATCAGCGTGTACCGGTTGTGGAGGTTCGAGATGTCGGGATGTATCACAGTGGAGATCACTCTGGGATTGGGTAAAGGTACTCCGGTGACCGATGATGATCTTGGTTTTGACACGCCGTCTTCGTAGACTGGGGGCAGCAGCCTGGCGAAGGTCGTCAGGGATTTCGCGAGGTTAGGGTTGCGGAGATTGTTGCAGTGTCCCGAGAGAGTTCTGTAAGGGGTCGTGGGATCGCATGGGCTGTCGTCCACGGGACACTCTACCTCTTCGTGATTCGTTGGCTTCTTCTCGGAGAGGAACCCGGTGATGTCGACGTTCTGTAGTAGATCGGAGAAATCGTTGTTGGGAAAGCCAAGAACGTTGTCGGTGCTGTCGAACACTTGTCGCTTCCTGCGTCTCAACCCGTGCACGCCGTTCAAGATCTCGTTGGTGGCCAATTCGTAGATGATCGATTGGTTGGCTAATAACAGAGCATCTCTGTTAGCCTTTGAGAAACTGGCAGCGGTCCCGGCTGGCGACTTAGGATCCGCTATCCTCTGCTGCAACCATGAATTATACTCCAACTGTTTCCTCTTGATCAAATCAGCCTCCGCCCTCTTCACAGCCGCCGCTATCAAGCCAGGATTAAGATCGGGTATGACCCCCGATGTTGCAGACGTGTCGACATCCTTGTCTTTGACCGGCTGCTCCGGCAGAGGGTCTTCTCTCCAAGGAGTCACGTCGAGTATGCTATGCTGATCGCAGTTTATCCTGGCGTTCAGGTACGGGTCCTGCTGGATGAAAGCCTTCGGCTGAATCTTCTCGATATCCGTGTTCGCGCAGAGGATACCAGCCAGCGAAACCTTCCTGATCTCGGACAGCTGCGCCGGACTCAGGCTCGAAGGCGGTAGGTCGTTCTCGTACCAAAACCGGTCCGAGTTCCTCAATTTCATGAACTGCCTCTTCAGCAGACACTCGAACGTGGGTCCGACAACTGCACCGTTCGCCGGGATCTCCAGGATTCCACCGAGCAGCAGGTCTATGTCCTCGATGTGGGAGTAAATGGACTCCAACAGCTTCGCGTGCGCCGGACGCATGAACCGCTCCAGGTCCTTGAAGTTGTCAACCTACGAAGTTCGATTATTTATATGACTAAACTCGTTCATAGTTTTCTAGGACCCAACACCACAGACTACTCTAGTACCAGCCGTGCTGAACAGCGTGGCAACACCGTTTTTGCGGTGATTAGGTTTCATTTCAATAATGGGAGTCCTGAGTATAAACAAAAAAAATTACATAAGCCATGTACTAGTTTTTCCTCTTTCATTTCTGCCTAATATTTTCTATTTACAAGAAAATAGTGTTGCCATTTTTACATTCAGCACGGCTAGTACTAGAGTAGGCTGTGCCTCCACATACCACAAGCATCAAAAACCCGAAGAACCTACCGTGACATTGTTCCCGGAGCATTCGGCGACGAAATGCACGTATCCGGGTAAGCCATGGTCGCGGCCCATGTGAACGAAACGAACATTGGTGTCCAGACGTGGTTCGAAAATGGACTGGTCGCGATCGAGGCTGACGCGATTGGCTGAGGCTACCACGTGGTCCTCCAAGCACGTGGCGTCGTTGTACCCGTGTTTTCGCAGGGACGTGAGAGCGCGGAGCGCGGCTAATGCAACCGCATCGTACGTCCCGCCCACGTTCGCGGACGAGTAGCCGCCGTAAAATCCACTGGAAACTGGCATAAGCTCGGGGTCAGTGCGAGCACTCTCCCCGAGGATACTCGGCAAGTACTCGTTCAGCGTAACATGCTGGATTTGAGCAACGACGATCCTGCGAGCCTCCAGAAACAGCTTCGAATCGTCCCAGTGCTCGTTCGCATCAGCCAGTTTGTCCGCTATCCGATTGTGCTCATTCAGGAAAGCGGCGTATATGGTGCCCAGTGCTCTCTCTTCAGTATTGTTGCAGATCTCGCAGGCGGACACGTCCACCTTTCCCCGGTTGTAGGTCCTCAACTGGTGAAGTTGCTCGTCGGTGGAGCCGTACATATGAGAACCGTCCAAGTAAGCGGATGCGCCATTCATCTGCTCCCTGCCCTCGAAGTTGCAGTTGTGCACGCTTAGGCTAGGCACCGAGCGCCAGTAACTCGTGCAGCCACCGTGGTCGTCACGGATCTCGTAGCATTCCGCGTGTTTCCCTTTTTTTGAACAACACAGGCTCGATTGACCCGCAGGGTGCACCGTGATCGCGATGTCTTGTACCACTAGCTCCGTCCACACTCCCGAGAAACTGGTCAGACCTTCGTGGGCCTCCTGCATCGGCTGCAGGTGGTTGATGATCGTCGACACCGCTTTCGTTGGGGTTGGTAGCGCGTGGTTGTGCCTCATCGACTGTCGGGGGGATGCGACACCTGGGGAGCAATTAGCGTTTAGGGTGAGCTGCTTATCAGTAGCCTGCGGATTTGCAGTCGGGACAATATTAACTCATTACCGATCGGTGATTATTACATAATTTTGAGAAATCTGTGGTACACATGGCTAAACTGTTTTTAATGGAACCTTCAAGAGCAACAGCAATTTTCATTGTGAACTAACAAGCCACCCTCAATAACGTCATCTAATAGTTTCATTTAAGATTGTAATGTAAAAGAAAAATGCTTTCTTTTGGTACAGCACAATTATTGAAAATCCTGTTGATACGCTTCCGGTAGGTGAAGTGTTAAGTGGACAATCTTAAAAATCGCATAACTTGATTAAAATTGATCCAAAGGGCTTCCAAAATTTCATTCATTTCATTCATTCCAAAATTTCATTCTTCTTTTGATTATCTTGTTAAGGTGGAACTGATACACTGTTGGCCTTAAATCTTTTTAATACCTCAACTCTTTTAAATTGTACGTACCCATTTTTGTCATAAATGCATAAAATTCGCAGTCTATTCATTAATTACTAAACAAAATACAGAAATTTTATCCGGAAAATTCGCGCCGTTAACAACATAAATAACACAAATACATTTCATGTATTTTATATGTTGTACATTTTATATGCATACTTTTACTACGATATTGGTAACATAAAGCAAAAGAAACACCCACACCTAAAAATCGCATAACTTGTTTAAAATTGGTCCAAAGGACTTGAATTTTTCTAAGATGTTAGACCGACTAGTTTGCTAGAGAATGAGTAAACAAAAATTTGTTTAGAGTGCAATTGGCAGGAGAATCATACAAAATTTATAAAACTATGTTTCATCAACTTTTTTATCTGAGCTGTAACGATAATTAAAAAAATGTCAGAAAATCAATTTAAAATTGATTATCTGAATAATTAAAACCAAACTCGTCGCACCTCTGCAATGTGCAACCTGTTGCGAAACCGCGACAACAAAATTGCAGATAAATATTGCAAGAGAAATTGACATTAATAAAGATGAATCAACAATTGATGTACATACACTGTTTTCGATATTATGCGTTCATTAGAAGAGCAACTGCCAATTGGTAACGGTTCGATATACGCTGTTGTGGTTTCACGTACATTTAATTTACATGAAAATCTAATCAATTCAGTTTTCTCTTTCTCGATGCGATTGCTATGCACGTTGAAAAATTATGTAATAATTCTAACCCCGATTTCGTTCGAGAAGATTATACGATTCTACTTTTCCGATTTCATTGCGCGGAAATTCACGGAAAATACAAGAACTATAAGTACATCGATTATAATTTCTTTATTAAATAAATTCTTCTGCAATATCAAATTTCTGAGAAGTAACGAAATACTTCTGAAACTCAATTCGCATTCCTGCTATTTTTAATGCAAAGAGCAAGAATTACTTTTTAATCGTAAAGCTGGAAAGGTGCAAAGGTGGAAAAACAATTGATCAAGAAAAACACAGAGAAAAAATGGACAAGTATTTTCTATAAATTGTTGGAGGAATAAATATACTAATAAAGGGAGACGCGTCGAAAGCAATAACGTGCGTGGCAAACACATTCGCAACGACGACGCCGTCCGCTCATAAAATTAACGGCGAGTCTGAATGATCATGACGAAACGCTTTCGATTTCTAATAAGCGTTATTTGGTTTCAATGTCGAACATAATCGAGAGGTGAATACTCGACGGTGGCGGCGCGGCGGCCTAGAAAGTCCCGATGAATTTCGCTGTGTGCGACATCGACGTGAATCCGAGTGCGGATCGTTACGAAGTGAAATAATCACACACGCTCGAAATAGAAAGTACTTTTATACGCCTTATTTCGCGAGATCATTCCCAGTCAAATAACATTCTTGCTATCGGATCTTGATCTATAAGAGCGCCAGCCAACAGACGTTCTAATCGCGCGTGTACATTGTAGAGAAAAATTACATTCAATTAGAAGAGATACAGAGTCTCGAGAAGGATTTTCTTGATCGCGTTATACGGGAACCGCTGTGTAGAGAATAGAGAAAATGAGAAAATAAAATAATGAGTCAATATAAAGGAGGAAACGAGGAGAATAAGTAAACTTTTACAGCACTCCTCAAAAATGTTCCCGGATGATATTTGCATCGGTGTACATCTTGCTCAATTCGTAATTTTATACTTTAAATAAATACATAATTTGATTTTTGTATTTATACTAAATAAATACATAATTTAATTTTATCAGAATTCTTATTATATAACGAACTTGTTCGTTTTCAAGTACGTTTATAATAAAAATTGTACGAGATTTTCATCAATGCAATCTAAGGATTATATAAGTATCTATAAAATATAGGAAATTGACTTAGTATACTAGAAAATGTAAATGAGACCAGAAGAATTAAAAAGACCAAAGGACTAATGAACTGAAAAGACTTGTTTTTATTTTTGCAGATCGTGAGCAAGATAGGTGGACGAAGAAAATCAGAAATATTGAAAAACAGATTACCATACGCACCCACGATAAAATCAAAAAATGATAAACAATGAGTTAGAAGACTTTCTTTTAGTTCGGTCAATTTACTTCGGACAAATTCGTGATTAGTAGACTGCGGATGTTTGCAATTTTCCAGTTTTGTAGGCAAATTTTGAGAAAGTGAAAACAAATAAAATCTTGTTTTCTGTGGTAGTGGCCTTTTTGATCTGAGATAAATTAAAATCGTGCTAAATTCTGTCATACTGTGTTGGCAAGAAAGTAATTTCGATATTTTAAGGTGAAATAGAGCCCAATTTTTTTATTCAAGCAATCAACTACAATGAATAAGATATTTTCCCTTTTGTTCGATGATCTTTTGCAAAAAAGAATAAATATGCAACTATTTTATTGATTAAAGTTCATTGTTTGAATAAAGAAATTCGGTTTTATTTCATCGAAATTACTTTCTTACCAACCCAATATTACCACGTTTTTGTTAGCTCGCTTTCTTGTCTGTCTGTTTGTCTGTTTGTTTTACATCCTAGCATTTTTCAAAAATTTTTCTAAGCCATAAATGCATAAAAATCAGGACTCTAGTGATTAGGTTCTAACCCGCTGGAAGAATCTGTTCTCCAATTACCTAATACAGCCGAGATTCGACTGGCAGCCGAATCGTGTAAGTTTCTCCGATAGGAGGACGAAAGTTAGGGGATCAGGTCAGCGAAAGTCGAATGAATCGCCAATCACGTTGCAGAAACCGAACCGCGAGCGGCGAGGACGAGCACGGGCAGGACCAGCCGCGAAATTCTGTGTCACGGTTACGCGCCGCTGTCCGCATTCGATGAATCTCGCGACGAAGTAGGCCTGACGATGATCACGACCAGCCTTCCTACGCGAGGATCATCATCATGATCGCCCGGCGCTGCGCACGAAGCCCGAGAGATCCGCCAGATACTCGCAGATCTATGGGCCTCATTGATCGCGCGGAAATATGCGCACAACGATGAAAAAAGGGTAAATACTTTGGAAAGTATTTTAACACTAAATCTACCGCCCATCAAAAGTGACTGATAGTATTATAAAAATAACAAGATTAAATTTATTTATACCTTATGCGATTTTTACTATAATATCGGGTTGGCAACTAAATTCGCGACCTTTTATTTTATTATAACCTCATTCAGTGACCATTCCTTTTGAACTATATATCATTGGAAAGCTCTGGAGTTTGCGATTAATTTGATATAAAATGACTTTGTTTGAGAAAATGTGGGGGTCGTGAATTTAGTTGCCAACCTAATATACAGTGGATATATAAAATATTCGTACACCTTTTAAAAAGTAATAACTTCTTTATAATTGTACCAAGCGACCCCTGATTTTTTTATAATTGGATTTTCAAATAAAATTATAATTTACAAGGTTACATGCAAAACTAAAAGAGGGATTTTTTCAAACTTTTTTATTTGGGCCCTCAATATGAAAATTTAAAATATATGTTTTGTAGATCTATGTTAGTTATACACATGCTGAAAGTTTCGTCGAAATCGATTAACATACACACGAGCTACAAGCGCTTAGAAATGGTGAAAATCGTAGTTTTACATTCTAATTGATTACAAAAAATGAGGTCGTTTGGAACAATTCTAAAAAAGTTATTAGTTTTTAAAAGGTGTACGAATACTTTGTACACCCACTATATACTGGAGTCAAAAAATATATTCAATAAATTCCCATGAAAACACCTTTACAATTTCAATAATTGTCAAATAAAAAATCCAAAACGGGTAATTTGACCCCTCGTGTTGGGTTTAGTGTTAACAAGGCCCGACCTTGTCCCTAATTAAGTTGATCGACGAGCATGCGAACGCTCGCCAATTCAATATTCCCGTGAATGTGGAGAACACTTCTCTAGGCTCGCCTAGAGCTTCGGATCAGTACACAATTGAAATTTTCTGTTTTCTCTCTTCTTTCGCATAATTCTGTTCAAACTTATTCTCCATGTTTAACAGGATATCTGTTAATTTTGCATTTTTATATGCACTTCATCATGTTTAGCAAATTTCAACATTTTGATATACGATCATTTAAAAAATTGTAATAATACAATGTCAATGAATATTTTAATAGTTAGCGTGGTTCGAACATGGGATAAACAAGTCAGCCACCGTAGAGGCTACCGTTCGAAAAGATGACATCATGCGAAGCCACCATAGTGGCGTGTAGTAGCGAACAAGTGAAAAGTCGTTCTGATTGAACAGATATTCTGTTGTAACGTAAATGCGTCTGGATATCTTGAATATTTCTTTCTCGTTTGTTAACAATAACAAGAAATACATTTCATTTTAGCTTCTGTTTCTTACGATCATTTTTATCTTGCATGAAAAAGTCAGATTTCAAGTTGATTACCGTAAAAGAAGAAGAACCGGTGGAAATGCAAGAAAAATGTAAAAATATTTAAATGTTCGAAAGTCGTTTGGGTCTTCTTTAAACAATGTGCGGCTTCAGGCGTATTTTGGATCGTGCGACCCACTGGAGTAACTTTCTTCCTTCTTTTCACTTTCATATTTTCGTTGGTATTTTTTCCCCTCGGGAGGAGAGCTGCCAGATGTCTTTCGCGTTCTTTCTTCCTCGCTTACTTTCCATCGTCAAAAGTTTCTTCGCCGAAACGACTCAATTTCAATTTTTAATTTACACTGACCCATATCTTCGACTTCGATACGCAGCGTTGCGGGGAGCAATGTGTCCTTAGGCTACATATTATCTAGATTCTAGATCGAACAGCTTCCGAGCCCGTCGTTTCAATATTAATTAATCAGATTCACAGTATAAGTTTTTCAATTTTTCATTGCGAGGACGAGTGGTCCGGTTAAAGTTCTGTCATGTTCTGTCATCTCATGTTAATCGAGAAAATGTTACAATGACGTTGATAAATGTCCAATAAAAGAAGAATAACATCATTATCATTGTATCACCGATGTATAAATCGTGTAGACTGTTCAAGGGGTAACTCCACGATATTGATTGTCAATTTTTCTCAAGTATTATGCACATCTCTTTCACACATATCGAGACATTACCGTGTTCCCGAACAAAGTGCCTAATCTCTTTGAACACATCTGTTAGTCGTACAGCAACTTGATAGAAGGTTGCAGGAGAATGTTAGCGGCGGAACCGAAAGACTGTTAACGGGTTAACGAACCACTTGCCACGCTAATGGTATTCGGGAAAGACTATATTATCGTACATTTCTCTTGCCCCCTAGGAAGGATCGTTCCGCTTTAGCGAGGAGAGCTCGCGTAACGCCGACGCAGAACGACTGAATCGCAGGTGGAATTGTTTATTATTCGCGCAGCCGATGGCGCAACCGAAGTCCACCGATGGCGGACTCTCTATTTCGTTGGATGGGCGAGTCCCTGTCATGCTAATCCGTCGTTTCTAATCCCTGCGAGCGTGCCAACGCTCGTCGAAATGGATCATGTAGTCGCTCGCGTGCTCGGTCCGTTCAAATTTTCACTTTCTACTCGAGGTGCCGGGGGACCAGGAACCGGTAGACCGTCTGTGGAACGCTTAGCCTACCTACGCACACCTCTGTCTCTCCATTTCTAATCTTCTTCTGCAATTAGCCATTCGATGACGGCGGGACTGTCAGAGCTACTCTTACCTCCGTGGATTCATTTAGAATTTAGAACCAACGCTATCTAGCAATTCCGGGTAAGTTGTCTCAGCAATCTTCAGATTTTTTAGCGTACTGAACGTAGCTTATAAGCAGACTGCGGATGTTTATGCAAAATAAAAATTGTCTGCGTCGATTGCAAGAAATAGAAACCAAATAGAATAGAATTTCTTCTTCATCTACTCAATTTTGCTATAAATGCATAATGATCATGATATTTTCAGTATTTATCTATCATTTCATTTAATGTATGCACTAAATACTATTTTCTTTAATGCTTGAATAAAATGGTATTTAAAAATACTGTATTCTTTTATGCTTGAATAAAATGGTATTTAAAAATACTGTTTTCTTTTATGCTTGAATAAAAGGGTATTTAAAGATACTGGTTTCGTTTATGCTCGAATAAAATGGTATTTAAAAATACTGTTTTCTTTTATGCTTGAATAAAAGGGTATTTAAAGATACTGGTTTCGTTTATGCTTGAATAAAATGGTATTTAAAAATACTGTTTTCTTTTATGCTAAATACTAATTTTAAAACACTATTTCTTTTAATGTTTAAATGAAATACTACTTGAGAAAAGCATTTAACGACATAGTATTTTCAAATAGTGTTTGGCTACAGCTTTCCCTGAGATAGTATCCTCAAACCGAATTTTCTTATTGAAATGATTCCGTTTTTAGTGCTTTATCTCAAACACCTTAAAATGATTTCCAACCCTGCACGATCTAAAATAAGGTGGGCTATCTATCATTCACTATTTGAAAAGAGTATTTCACCCGGGCCTGAGTTACTCGTCTTCCTCGGTTAACAGGTTGAGAGACATAGAATAGATGACTGGAGAAATTACCGTCTGAATAGGCCGGCGGCAGGGCCTTCAAGAAAGGAGCCCCTCGAGCACCCCAGACCGGATGTCGGACGTTGTTACAAGCCCCGGAAGGTGTTCTGTACTTGCTCGGAGGGCAGGGTCGGTCCGGTTTGATTCTGCAAGGAGCATCGTCTGACTCTGACCTATCCTGAAACCTGGAACACCAAACGAGAGGCTCGCATGAAGGCAGTTTCCATCTAGAAAAGAACTTTCTAAGTGAAATGACCCAAATGCCTTCGCTCTTTCTTCCCTTGTGCTTTTTTTTTCTTTAACGACTGTGTATATAGTCACAGAAACTTGTATTCATACGTACCCCGCCGAGTTTCACTATCACTTCGCTATGTTTCCAGTCTATTTAATGCCATGAATTAAACATTAGATTCTACCTTAACAGGAAATGAAAAGTAAATTATTAGAAGATAGTCGGAAGTAAGATCTGGTTTCCAGTTTTTCATTCGGATTGAAACGAGTTTGCAAACTTTGATCACTTATTTTATTAACCAAGGTCGGTGACTAATTTTCTGCATGAGTTTTTATGGTTTGATAAATTAAATTATTCTTCCATTTATTTTTACCACGCTTATATTAACTTGCCGTGTTGTTGTATGCGTCAAATCTTGTAATCGAACTTTAAACAACTTCTCATAGTCTAATCTTGTTGAAATTTTGTATACACACTTGCTTCCGATGTCAATAAAAGTAGAAAATAAAATATACAAAACAATCTTTTTAAAAACCACGCTTATATTAAAATGCACTAAAAAGGAGAAAATAATTTTTTTTATCCTGGTTCTCTATAAAATACCGAATCCAGTTAAATGATTAATAATATTTTTCCTCAAAATTTTAAGCAATTAGTTCAAAATTTCTTCTGTTATAAAATTAGTGTCGGAATAGATAGAAGAATATTTAAATAAAATCATGACATTAGTGACTATAAATAAAAGCGTGAAGCGCCCACGAAGATTACGTCAATATAGTTTAGCGCTCCACGCTTATATTTTTATAGTAACTACTGTCATGATTTAAATTTATATTAAATTTTTCTATCTACTCCGACACTAATCTTCTAACAGAAGAAATTTTGAACTGATTGCTTAAAATTTCGGGGAGAAGTATTATTAATCATTTAACTGGACTCGGTATTTTATGGAGAACCAGGAAAAAAATTATTTTCTCCTTTTTAGTGCATTTTAATGTAAGTGTGGTTTTTAAAAAGTTCATAGTTCATAACCAGACTGCGAATCTTTGTGCAAAATTGTTCTTTATACATCGCAACGGAACCAAATAGAAATATCTTTATTTCCTTAATAATTTGGTTGTGTTAAAAACAAAATATTCTTACACTTTTTATATGCAGAAAATTCACAGTCCAATTGTAACAGCATCCTTAAATTTCTCTGATATTTTTATTGATTTTCGTTGCCCCTATGAAACAGTGAATTGCGTGTAATATGCTTTCAAATGGACTGAGTTTTTCTGAAAAATTGATTGGTACACCGGATGGAAATTCAGTGGGTAAAAACAGTATTTGCGTAAGCTCGCTATACGTGCAGTTTTTTGTATTGTTTATGGGAAGTGGAGTTGCAAGGAAGTTTCAAACTCATCGCGTGTTCTATATTGCAAGTGGATTCTGAAAGCCCAACTCTGCTCAAGTGCTAATGGCTGCTTTTACGCGCGACTTGGAAGAATAGATCCGTTGCTCCACGTAAGCACTTTCATTTTTATCGCTACGTTTTTCAACGTTCGAAACAGGTAAAACCGCCTTGTAAAAAATTTGAAGTCGCAATGCGCTAAATACACGGTAATTGTCGACTTACTAAAAAACGAAATTGTAAATTGGTATTTTTATTAAAAACTAATTAGAATTCTCTTTACAGTGGCATGTCTGAATTTTCTTACTAGTGTTAAAGGATTATTTTAATATTATTTCAATGAAGCTATTATATACCTTGCAATTTTCGCTCATTCTTTAATATACTAAGATTTTTCTGGTTAGTGCAATATTCTTGAAAGGAATTTGAAGTTTAAATTAGCTTGCGGCTGTCTTCTTATAAATAGTAATAAGTATACGCGAAAAATGAACGAAGTTTTATTGAGTTTTATAAATAACACAACTGTTTATCAATCTTTTATGACGGCAATATTTCCTGAGAGCCGAGCGTAACTTTTAATAACTTCAATGGGACGCTGTACATTTTTATAATGACTACGTAAAGGGTTAATAAAATGTCTCTTAAAATGGAGAAGCTTGTAAACCTGCATCAAAAATTACTAATTAAAATAACGAACTTGCAAATTTACAAAATTGAAATTTTGAACAATTTTATAGAGACTTTTTTGCAAGATCATTATAATGCCATTCCTTGACGACATTGAACAGAAATTATTATTTCCTGTTGTTTGATGTACGCTTACAAGCTTCTCCTTTTTAAGAGATATTTTATTAACCCTTCACATAGTCATTATAAAAATATACAGCGTCCTATTGAAGTTATTAAAAGTTACGCTCGTCTCTCAGGAAATATTGTCGTCATAAAGGATTGACATGCAGTTGTGATATTCACTTAAAAAAACTAATTTAAATTTTGAAGTGCTATTCGATGTGGACTTTGAAGGAAAAAATACAGTCAGTGTACAAAGTATTCGTACACCTTTTAAAAACTAATAACATTTTTATAATTGTACCAAACGACCTGTTTTTTTATAATCAATTAGAAGCATTGGTTTACGATATGATATGCAAAAAAGATTTTCCAAATAATTGTATTTTACGAGGTTACATTAAAAAATAAAAAAGGCATTTTTTAAAATTTTCATTTTAAGGGCCCAAATAAAAAGTTTTTTAAAAATGCCTTATTTATTTTTGCATGTAACCTTGTAAATTATAATTTTTGTGAAACAATGCTTCTAATTGATTATAAAAGATCAGGTCGTTTGGTACCAGTGGAGTGTTCGGCGGAGTGTAAAAAGAAAAAAGTAGAAAAGAATGGTGACGTTGTATAATTGATTAATAAAGTAGCACTCTTTAAAATTTAACCATTGAATTTTATGCAATCATCTAATATAATTTTGAACGAACTACCAGCAACAGTGGAATCGTTTGCGTCGAAACAGGAAGCGACTAAAAATCATTCGATCTTGTTTTTGCATTGTTTCCCGGTAACAGACGCGCGCACACACGCGCGGTGAGTTGGTAAAACAGTCACGTGAAAAAAGTGACCCTGCAATTAGAACGACTGCAGCGCGGCGACTTTCTATCCCAGGTGAGGAAAGGAGCGGTTTTCAAGATCGCCGAGGCAAGAAACGATGAGTCCGGGCGGAATACTCGAGCGAGCGGCCAGGAAGGCCGTTTCACGATAGTGAGACACGACGACAAGCGTAATCTTTCGTTCTGAGAGCGTAGAGACTGTTGTGTGGCCTTTGTAGAAGGTATGGGGAGAGCAAGTAGTTGGGGCCAGTGGTGGTGGCCGGGCCTGCATCGAACCCACTCCACGATCGGCAACCTTCTCGAGGCTGAGGAAAGGGATTATAGTACCGGTAATGGTCAGACGTGAAACCTTCCTCGTGGACGCGACGCCGACGGTGCCTTTCCTCGGCCATGAAAGTAAAAGCTCGCCGCGAGAAAAGGAAGGAAAATGGAGCAGGAAGGATGTCGGGACCGCCGGCTGTCATGCAAATCACGCGACGGTTCTTAAACACGCGTACGGTATTACGACAGTGTCTTAACTCTGCGAGAACTGTGGCAGTGAACCTTTTAATAGCGGTTACTCAGCTAACCCGTTAGCCGCTCTTTCTGTCTCGTTCTCGGATTCTTCTTGTCGGTGATTTGACAACGGAATGATTAATGTTAGAGAACGGTAGAGTGTGATTGTAAATTGGATTTAATGATTCTGTGGCGGGAATCTGTGAGTGAAATGGGCGACAGTAAAAACTTCGTGGAGAAATTTCAGAGTGCTGCTCTATTTCTCTTCTGCTTGCTTCTAATGGGGTTCAGAACATTTTAATCTTGTGTGTATATTCGTGTAATAGTTACTTTTATTACTAGATTTTATGAAGAGGGATGTAGATGGATTAAAAAGATTTAAGAATATCCATGTATTAAAGCAGTAAAAAGATTAACGCCATTTGAGGATTAAAGGAAGAAAGAAATTTCCATTTGTAATTGATGAAGAAAATTTTAATTTTGCACGAAGGTCCCCAGTATAATTTATTAGAAAGTCACTTTATGCAATAATGAAAATATTAACTAAGTGTACAATATTCTGGTTAAAGAAAAGAGAGAAAGTTCATTTATGTATAAATTTGTAGAATTGGAACTTGATTTTCTTATAAAAAAATTCGAAAAGTAACAAGATTTATTGTCGTATGTATCTTCAAGAGTGACACTGTGAAATTACCATTATGAAAAATACTGTGTACAAAAAAAGGAAACGAGTGTGAGTCACACGGACGACTGAAGTGAAGTGCATTAATTTTATCTTGAAAGAATAATACACGATCGGTGAACAAGAAATTAAAGCGACTGATTGTGAGTGAAAGGAAACACTTCAGTATTCTGCATTCAACCACATTATATCGTTATTATAATTATCATAGCTTCGTCATCTTTTTTTGCATAAATCTTCAAAAACAACTTTTTTCGACAGTGATGCAATTGATCGATATGATGTATATTCAACCTTGAAATATATTATCATGATTTATAAATACCTCATATAATCAACATTTTAAAAAATTGTGACTCATCGTCTGCAACGATTTCAAAAAAATTGTTTCCAGAAAGAGAACTTATATGTATTTATATGCATTGACTAAATGTAAAATAAACACATTACCTCTAAAACGTTTCCTTTCACTCAGTTGCTTTAATTTTTGGTAGAATATACATGCCATATCTATGTGCATATCTACGTTATATTTAATGAGAGGCAAAGGTTGATTGAATTCAACGCAGGCTACAAATGAAATATGCACGGAATAACAAATCGAATAAATATGAAAATTTACGAATAAATTGTTAGAGAAAGCTAGAGGGAGTGAAGATAATATTGCGAACCAAGCATAAGATTAAAGTTGAGTTAACGATCATTACAGGATTATCTGTTACACATGGAGAAACACAATGTATCAAGGAAAAATATAAATACATTCCACCAAAAAACTAAACGAATAAGAAAAGCTTCCTGCTTAGAACAATTTCATAAGTCCCACAGTTGTGTGTTAAGCACAGTGTTGGGCAATAAATAAATTTATTTAAATAAATAATTATTTAAATAACAAGTTATTTATTATTTGAGCAAGTCTAAATGAAGTATTTAAAATAATGAAGGTAATTGTGTTATTTACAAATACAATTTCAATTATTATTTGCATTGACAAATAATGAAACCTGAAAAGGTTGCTATAGCAGACAATCTTTTATTTGCAAACAAGATAAATAATAATTTATTTAAATAAAAAGTTTAGTTATTATTTGCAATTAAAATCACACACGCGTTTATTTATTATTTAATTATTTATTATTTAAAATAAAATTTGCCCAACACTGGTTACGAAGATGACCACGTTACTTTACCATACAGTGACACTTCGAATAATTCCCAGCTGCTGCATCTTATTAATCCCACAGAATATACTTATTACAAAAGACCGAAGTGTGTGAGCTCTATTTTTACCCACTGAATGTACATGAACCTAGTCGGAGCCGTTTCCATTACAAATTCGATGAGGCAAACAACCATCGACATTTCTGTCGCAGAGTATTTATTAAAACGCGCGTGGATTAGGTAAGGCCAGCATTCCGTCCGTTGAAAAAGTTTAGCTAGCATGAATGAAAGCCCACGTACATTTTGTTCCGTTGAGTAAGAAACGTTGTCTGTCATTTTCTTCGAATTACCGGTGGAATAGCGGCAAACGCGAATATTTATATTTGCAGACTCCGCAGAGAAATTTTGCTTGGATATCTATTATTAGATGAGCATGCTTATGTAAACAAAATTACATACCTGGATTTCGTTTGGTACGTAAATCTCTCGGCTTCGATCCCTGCGCGAGCTCGCGCCTGTAGATCGTGATCCACGCCGTACAGGTAATCTGCAATGCAAAAATCCTTATCGTACTCGCGTTTCTAATGTTCGATCTCTCAGCAGATCACTTCAGATTTTTACACGCTTCAGGCGAAACGAGACGAGAATCAAGAGCGAAAATAAAATTTTATTGCCCCTCATCATAGGTGTTTATTAATAACCCGACAGCGGATTTTATGCATTTATGATAAAAATGAGTAGGTGTAATTTGAGACAGTAAAAACATTCGACGAATTTAAAAACACTGTTATAACATTTTCAACCTATTAAACACATTAAGAAGGAGGGGAAAGTATTTTTATTTCACTTTAGTTTGTTGTAATTCAGGTAGAACATTTTTATATTGCATGAAGATCCGCTGTCTATTTAATAACTTTTTCTGTTTTTCAAAAGCCCAATGTTTCTGATATTTCTTATAATTAATAAAAGAGTTGAATGGTGAAATTAAGACTACACAAGGTGTCCCAAAAATGTTGTACTTTAAACGGGCAATTCCTGAGGTAATTTCAAGTAAGTTTCTCCTTTGCGAAAATGTTCTCCGTGGCTTTGTTAAGGAGTTATTAACGAAAAATATGGACCAATCAGAGCGCGACGGCAGGGAGTGGATTCCGGCTCGGCCAATGCCGAGGCTACGCTTAGCGGAACCTGTCACCAAGTCGGAATCCGTCTGCTGTAACCGTGCCCTGATTGGTCCACGTTTTTCGTTAATAATTCCTCAACTAAGTCACGGAGAACATTTTCGCAAAGAAAAAACTTACTTGAAATTACATCAGAGTCCGTTTTTCAAGGAAGTATAACATTTTTGGGACACCTATGTGTATACATAGAATACGTGTAAGAAATACAGTTTTGTTCTGTACGAAACAGCCTGCACTTCTTAATTTAATTACAACTATAGTCTCTCACTGATACTCTTAACTTTAATTAGATTTTATTCTCCGTACATATATGGAAATATGTATTGTGCATGGAGTTCTCTGCGAGGAGAAACAATGGGCAATGAATATTCAATTATCGATGCTCCCGGACGAGACAATCGCAGCGCATAATGCACATTGACATTTGACAATCGTTCGAACTTCAACGAGTAAACAGGAATTAACAGCGTGAAACACATCGCGCAACGATTTGTGTCAGAGTCTGTGAAATGTCACACATAGGGACCCAGTTCGTATGTTCATGGTCCCACTGACCTAATCTACGCTGTTGGCCTACTTTTGAATCCTTAATAATTTCAAAACGAAACGCAATTTTGCCACTCTTGATTTTCGCTTCGACAGGCAGAAGCACTCTTGCGATCATTTGCAGTCGAACACCCTGTACTATTTTTCCATCGGCTCACCTGAAATGTCGAACTGATTGACTGACGTTGTGATTGCTAGTGCCACGAGAGCTACAGCGCTCAGCAGAGCCAGGCTGCACCTGAAACAGAAATTTTTATTTAATTAACGGGACCGATCGGTGCGAAATAGATAGCCTACGGAATTTTGAAACTTAATCTTAGGTCTTAATCTTAATCTTAACACTGGATCTACGGAATGACTAATTTACACTATCGTATCATAAACAACAACATTTTTTATTTCATTAACGGGACTGATTGGCAACCAGCAGCTTCGTGCACATTAGCGCGTCTGTAGGGTCTTTACCCTTTGCAGTCGAAGCTATTTTAACTTGAAAATTAAACATTTCTTTTCCGACCTAGAATAATTCCATTGTATCTGATTCTTGTTCATTTTATGAATATGAAATTGACATAATAACTGATAGAATACTGAAATGTATAGTAATTGATTAGATAGCAACACACTTATGGGTTAATCTTAACATTGGATCTACGAAATGACTAATTTACATTACTTCATAAAAATAACAAGAATTTCCAGTTTGCCACTGCAGTTATCGCCTTGCATCAGAATAAAACTGCATTAGTGAAATATCGGTGTGAGTCAGAAACTACTCCGGCATGAGCGTAGAACTCGCAGGAGTTCGAGGGTTAATGTTTTCTTTCCCTGGAAGAACGTCACGAATTTTCTTCCACAACGATGCGGAACTGCGAAACTGTCTCCGAAATGGGTTCGGGTTTAATAACCCTCGAGTTCTTCGAACGTGAGTTTCGCGAATTGCGGGTCGAGATTGTCGTGGACGACGCCGGAGAACTGTGTGTATAACAAATGAACTGTTACGAAACATTCGTCATAAAACTTAAAGTTACAGATTCGCAAGAACTCGCGCCAATCATATTGGTCTATCTGACACTAAAATTGAATATTTGCAGCATTCATATACACGAGTTAATTGCCACGATGGCTGCTGGAGGCTTGCGTTACAGAACTGCTGAAAAACGTTTCCAATGACATGAATATCCCGTAGGATTTTCAACGGTGCACGTAACTAGACGATCGTATAAAATAGATTTTATGGTGTATCAGTATCATTCATATCTCTCGCGAATGTGATAATTGCTACTTATATAAAACACATAAAGTCTACACTGTAATAAACTCGTAGCATGAAAATTCATCCACTTCCTTGTTTTGGCTGTTACAAAACGTTCGATCCGAAGCATAATTTGTTGACTTAGAGTGTGGCTTCGGCAAAAACTATTTATGGTAGCTATTTACGAAAAACAGACGAGGGTTAATTTGTAATAGTAGATTATGATATAAAACGCAGAAGAAAATCTTTCCGCTAATAAAAACACAAGTACGAGAAGAAAGGAAACATAATTTGTTCATTTAAAGTGTAAAACAAAAATCGTGATTATCCAAGAATTTATGTAACTATTTCTGAAAAACACACGCACGAGAAATAATCTAACAAGTGGATTACGATATTTCGCTAACATAAAACAGAAAATATTTCTATTCACGATAGCACAAATACAATGGATTTTATACACGTACAGAGTGGCAGGATTTCTGTGTAACTGGGAAAGAAAGTGCAACATCATCGACAATTAATAAATTGAATAGCGTCGGAGTACGCCTTCGGGTAATTGCTAAAACTTGCTCCATGAAAGCGTAGAGTGGAAGGGTTTTCTCAGGAGAGAACGGAACGTGTAAGATTAAGATATGCTTTATTACTAATTCAGTCTCTGTGGACTGCATTGTGGACGAACATTGTGTGCTCTTCAAAACGGTTTAATTCGAAGGGTGACCTGGTTGTTAGTGCTTTTTTACATATTTGAACTTAGAGTCGTCGTTGGGGTTTTTCCAATTGGTTTTTAAGCCCACTTTACTCGATATTTTTATTTGAATTTACAATTTAATTCAGTTACTTTGTAATTATAATTCCTGGAGTAATTCAATTGTAGTTTTGAACAACTCTGATTGACATCTAATCAATTACTACAGATTTAAAAATTGTATGAGGTATTATATCAATTTCATATCCATAAAAAATGAACCCATAAATAATTCTAGGTCGGAAGAAATGTTTAATTTTTTTTTTTTTAACGCAAAGCTTTAAATATCAGACCATACAATCAATCTGCTATCATAACAATTGGTCGGAATTACGAGGAAAATAATAAAAGTAGTGTTCACAACTTTTATGTGGGCCAACACACATAGAAAATTAAAAAAATACTTCTCAAAAAATGTCCGAATATTACTGTGGTTCACTGTACACGAATACGAAAGGAAGGAAAGTATAAAAACCGTTATAAAAAAGAACGGTTGTCGGCATAGATACAGGGGGTGGGGGGAGGGGAGAAAGGCCATGAGAGATCAATTCGTGTTTGTTGTAGAGTTAATCGAAATCTTGATAAGCGTCACGTGCCAAGAACAACACCCTTTCTCTCTCTCTGTGTGTGTCTCTCTTCCCATCTCTCCCTCTTTCTCCCTGTCAGTTCCCTCTCGCTCTCGACATCATAGTAAAATCATTCGAGCGGAAAATATTGCGAACTTTTGCGCGTGCCGTTCTAATTAGATAGGCATGGCACGATTCGAATGAGAGGCTCTCTCGCGAGAGCAGTGCTATTCATTCAAGAGGCCCGGGCCTAATATAGTCGTCGTGGATTGCCCGAAGAGTAGCTGTAACGTGCTCCGGTGAAACTGCCTTGGTGATGTTAAGAGAACTACCAGGCTTGATGATCGGCGTGCATTAAACGTACCGGTAACCTTTGTTCCCGGATGCGTTTGACACCTAATTGTAAATCTACTGTTACGTCCATGAATGATCAACTAGTATGCTAAAAGTGTCGGCACGCTCGAGGGAAGTTATCGGACTCGTAAATTGCACGCAAGCAAGTTATGCCTAGTACAGTAGGACTTCGATTAACCGGCTTGATCGGGAGACAAACAGCCCGGATAAAAATTAAGGCCCTTCAACCTCCTCTTAAATAATTGAAATTTAAACTCAAATATTGGAGCTTGCCTTGGTATTCATTCTTCTTTCGAAGATTAATAGGAGAACGGACATTCACTTGTATTATTATTGTATTGTTGCATTCACTTCTATTATTATTGTATTCTTATTGTATTATTACTGTATTCTATATTATTGTATTCACTTATATTATTCCAGTAAAGCGAAATAAACCCAGAAGGGTTTAAAATGCTTACAAATAAAAAAAATATTAAGGCCCGATGGATAATCGAGACCCGAGGAAATATAATTAAAATGTAATATAATATATTTTTCATTTTTGTAAATTTATTTCCCTTCATAATATAATCATATTTAAACGCATATTTGTACAACCCTATTTTTTCGTACCACTGATGGTACACGTTAAACTTCAGACTGGTGGTACACACTGACAAATTTATTTAATGCGCTACGAAAAGATATTTTATATCGTATATAATAATTCGCAAAGTTTCTTCCAAACAAGGGATAATAGACTCGTAAATGAGATGCAAGAGTGTCCCAATATCCCTAATGATCGCTTGCGAAACGCTATTAATGTGAGGAACCAAAAACAACGCGTAAATCGCACGCAACAAGGTTTCGTGCATCCATTGCAATTTCAACCAGTGCAGGAAGACTTGCGAAAAAGAAGCCGGCGTTAGTTAACAGTAAGGGCGTCTAGTTTCCGCAAGACAAGAAGATTGCAGGAAACCACGGTGGAAAAAATTTCGGAATCTGGCTGGGAAACTTTTAATTCGTTCTTTGCATGCTTCGGATTAGCATTAATTTTTTCCGCTGAAAACTATGCAACAGAAAATGTATTTACGAATCGTGTAGTTTTTCTCGACCCAGTCAACAATTCTTACGATGATGTATTTGCGGATCGTGTTGTTTTTTCAACCCAGTTAACAATTTTTACGATAATGTAGCTTTTTAACCGAGTCAACAATTTTTACGATAATGTATTTACGAATCGTGTAGTTTCTGCAGCCGAGTCAACAATCTTCATTAAAACAATACGTATTAGATTGCATTGGAAAGGCTTATCAAAAGTATTGGTAGCTAATTGAACAGGAATCTAATAGCAAGAACTATGAAATACAATCAAACGATTACCACAACTGTTGGGTAACAAATAAGAAAATATTGTGCTAAAAGGAATGGGAAACATTGGTCATTCCTAGATTGCCGATTTTTATGCAAAAGAAAAGGTTTGCGCATTAATTGCAAGGTACAGAAACGTGCAAACTCGGGATTAAAATAAAAAACCAAATTAGTTAAAGACAGGGACAGAATGAACAAGTATAAAGTTTCTTTTTTGTGATTATTAAAATTGTAAAGTCTGCCTGCATTGAGAATTTATTTGAGGTGTATTCCAGAGATCCTATGTTACAACCATTTATTTAATTAATGCATCATTTGCATAGAAATGAAGCTAAACAAAGATTTATTTTTTATGTACTAATTTTAACTGATCGAAAATAACGTCTTCAGGTTTTTACATTTATTAATATTTTTACTGTTTTAAATTTCTCCTATACTCATTTTTGTGATAATGCATCAAATCCGCTGTCTATTAATTAAAATTGTTCGAGACATCTTTGCAGCGAATTCACTGATACGGTATTTGGTCCAGAAACGCGACACTTACATGCAACAGCGTTCGTAGCAGATTTCAAGTGGTATTATACCACACACGCGAAATTTCAGGCAATTGCGTGTAACGTAAATGCACGAGGTCTATAGACTAATTATCGGAGTAACTTTTGTCACGGAGTTTTTACGGGACACAGACCCGGATAAAATTCAAGTATCGCCGATCGCGATGAACACTCCTTTCACAGCTTTCGAAAGCGTAAGAAAGTCGCCACAGAAAGGGAACCTGTTTAATAAGGACTCGTTATTTTTCATCAGAACGCCCGCTTGCATCCTTCACCTACAGATGATCACAATGTCATTCGAGGGGAAGTGGACAGCTAAAAACATAAACCATGGTTCCGGAGAAAAAAATGTTCAAACAGAAAGAAACATTTTTTTCATTGTCTGAGGCGATCAGATTTATTTTTAGAACAGTCTGCAACGCAGAGACGTGATTAGTGTCACAATCTTCTTTATTCGTCGAGATCGTTCCCCATTATATATAAATAAACATGTGGATTTGATGCATTTATGACAAAAAGAATTTATAATTACTGTTGAACCTATTAAAAAAAGAGATTCAATGTTTGTGTTGCTCCAATTTGTTGCAATTCAGGTAGAGAATTTTTATTTTGCTTCAATGAAAATCTAATTCACGAGCGAACAAAAATTGTTTTAAGAGGAATTATGCATCATAGAGGAATTATGCAGAACAGAATCAGTATATCCGAAAGTTTCATCTTGATTTATAACTGGATAACTGGACAGAGCGGTTTATTTCATAATTTGTATTCAACCACGTCGATAATTTTCAGCTTTCTACATTATTTAGTTACACAGTACTGTACTTAGCAGGATCCCAACATTTTTAACGGTGCAAATTACGACACGCTTCAGTCCACTATTAATCATCTTTAATTGCTCGTACAAAGTGGATAAGTAAGTTAAAGAGGTCTCGTGGTCTAGAAAAAATCGATTTTTCTATTTCTTGCTGCGAAATGTCTACAAAAGGATTTCTATAATAAGAATAGTAAATTATTAAACAATCAGATATATTATTTCTTTCAGTTCATGCGACAAGTACACTGACACTGATTCAAATGTTACTTCATATATATAAAAAATGATATTATATAGTCCAGATACTAGCAAAAATATGTATGCAAAACCTCAATAAACAACAGTTGTCTGACGTCTTTACGAAAATTTCCCACGATCAGCGAAGTGATGTTGTATTACAGATCACAAAACCCCTTAAACCCAGTTTTTTGTATTCAAGCAACGAACTTTAATGAATAAGATATCTTTCCTTTCATTCGATGATCTTCTGCCACAAAACGAACAAATAAGAAAATATGTTATTAATTAAAGTTCATCGCTTGAGTAAAGAAATTCGGTTTCATTCCACCTTAAAATACCGAAATTACTTTCTCGCCACCCCAATAAAATGAAAATGGTTTCGTTCGATAAGATATTGGCGAGCGTAATCTTCATTTGCCGTGCGTAACGTGAAATTACGGATACATTCGTCTGTCCGCTCGGCTCCCGGCTCATTTGTGTGCAGATTTTTCAAGCGCGTGGGAATCGTGTAGCGAAGATCGCGGATCATCCCCCGGCGGGATAATCTGCTTCTTCGATCTCGGTTTCCTTAAATTAATTATCATTTCAACGAGTCACGGACAATGGTTCACGGCAGAAGTGTCTTGAACTTGTTGTGTTTCCTCCCATCTCACCGGCAATGGAAAGATGATCGCGATAATTCGCTAAACCGAGGAGCCAGTTGGTTGGACCAACTACCTAACAAACCTAATGCAAATACATCGACCGTAGTTCACTATTAAAGATGATATTCTTTCATAATTTCGCTGCGGTCGCATCACCGATCGACTGGAAATTTGTTCCCGGTAAAAATGAGCTCAGACACGTCATAAATCGCTCGGTAACGAAGCTTACGGTTCAATGTCGAGAAAGTTGTTTCACTCTTAACCGGGGAGATTGCGCGGAGCCTCGTTGTACGATTTATGGCGTATTTAGTCTCGTTTCTGTGGGGTTAATAATGTGTACATGGTGTAATGACGAATTATGAAAATTGTACAAAATAACACTCCCCGGTTTAATGAGAATTATCTGAATTATTATTGTATGCACAGTAGAACTTTGACTATCCGTGCTAATTAGTGGAACATGATTGTTCGGATAATAGAACAATTACATAGTTTCAATGCTGAACTTAATCCTTATCGAAGTGTGCATAATTCTTTGTCGAAAGTATTCACTAGTATTCAGACGATAAAGAACTCGAACATCAGAGGCCCGTATATAATCGAGGTTCTACTGTATAATTAAAATATTGTTTACACAGTGTAATAACTAGACTGCGGTTCTTTATGCAAAATAAAAAATGTTTGCATCGATTGCAAGAGACAGGAGCCAAATAAAAATATCATTCTTCTTTTAATTATCTTATTAAGGTGAAACTCATATACTGGTGGCGTTAAATCTTTTTAATATTTCCTCTGTTTTAAATTGTACGTAACCATTTTTGTCATAAATGCTTAAAATCCGCAGTCTAGTAATAACGAATTATAAAAAATGTCTCCTGAAAGAAGAACCCTTAGAATTATGCATTCGTAATGATATCGTTAATAACAAAGGAGCTTCGTTGATACGAAATCGGAATAAAAATGTGTTCGACATGATTACTCCCACGTAAACCTACTGCGTGTATCCGCATAACCGCGATCGCATGCGAGTACACGGTGCCGAAAGAGGGTGGAGTAAAATTAGTATCAATTCGCTCCTCGGCTTAGCGCGAAACTTTCTCAGCTGTGAACTACGGTCATTGTAATTACCCGATTCGTGTCGTGTTTGGATTCATCTCCATCGGAGACATGTTCCCAGTCAATTAACAATGTTTCTACACTGTAATTACGAATGAAAAAAGAGTGTGCTTCTCGCCGGTAAATAGTGGCCTCTAATAACCGCTGAAAACATGTCATCGGAATAGGAGTTTGCCGCGCAGGAGACTCGCTCCCCGGATTAGCCAGGAATTTCTCAACGTCGAAGCAGTCTTTATACTGATCTAATTAGGGTCGTGTTTCGACTCGTTTTCATCGGGAATACGAACCCGGTCAAATTAACACTAAACCTACCATCACCGGTCGAAATGACCGGCTCCAGATTTTTTATTTTACGATAATTGATATAATAAAAATAATTTCCTAAGAAATTATTGTACAGATATCTTTAGGGTAGCACATATTACAATAGGAGCTGCACAAATCATAATCAAGATATTAAAAAAGATAGGTGAATGATGGAATTGATGATTTGATAATTTACAACGTTTAAATTGATTTATAGTTTAAATTGTTCATCATCGAATCACAGCCTCCATACTAATCTAATGTGTGTCGTGTTTGGTCTCATTTTCAAGGTGAAAATGTACCCATTCAATTAACAATCATTCTAAACCGTAATTATTAATAAAATTGTGTGCGATAATTCTTCAAATCGAAGTACATCATCGGAGTAGAAGTAGTTCGTCGCTCAAAACGTGTGCAGCCTCTACGTGTGTTGCGTTTGGACTAATTCACATCAACATTCCCAATGCATCAATATTTCTGAACCGTAATTATGATGGTATACTCTGTGTGTGTGTGTTCAACTTGATGGTGTTTTGCTGTTGATGTCGCGGAAAGGATTCGTTCCTTGGACGAGCGCCAAATTTCTCAACATCGAACTTAGCCCCCCGGAATCAACCGATTGACGTCATGTCTCGACTCATTGTCGTCAGGAGAACGTTCCTAATCAATTGGCAACGACTCTGAACCGTAATTATGAATGACAGGTAAGGTACAATGCTTCCGATGCGTAAGCGGTCTGCGATAACCGCATCAGAGTAACAAGAAGTTTGCCACGCGAAGGGGATCTTGGATTATCGATAAATCTCTGCACTCACTGAAATCGCGTCGAGATTGTACTCATTCTCATCGGGAGATCATCCCCAATCGAACTACAACGTCCCGGGGGGTGTTGAAGCAAACTCAACCGGTGGAGTATGAAGAGGGGGTTGCTTACCGAAGCGAGTGGACCCTCCCCATCGTTTCCGACGAGATCCGGCGTTGCACGAATAGTGTTCTCCAGTCGATCCTGCGTCTGCCTGTTGTCGGAAGTTCGCGTTACCGGTGTTCGCGTGGACGAGAACTGCGGGCTCGGGTTTGAGAACAGAGGGTACACAGATGCTGGTGGTCAGCGGCGGAACACCTTCCTCTTCAGGCGATACACCGGGCACGACGACATCGAGCCACGCGACGGTTCGGTGAATACTGAGCGGTCGGGGCCCGCGATAGCCTCTTCACACGGGGACGAGTGAAAGCGAGAGGTGCCTCTCGCGGCACCAGCGGTTGCCGACGGCGAGTCACGAGTTCGGCCAGGAAGGAGAGAGACGGAGGGAGTGACAGAGCGAGAAAGCGGGACGCGTCGGTCACGTGAAAACAAGGAGAAACGTATGAGAGAGCCGGCGGAGGACGAACGTTCGACGCTGGAAGAACCGCGAGGACGACGCCGCCGCCGCCGCCGCCGCCGTCGCCGATCCTCTCTGTTCCGCGAACAAAATAGGAGGCTCCGCGCCGCGTGATCCCACGAGAGCAAGAAAGCACCGCAATCAGCCTGCGAGGGAGAACGCGATTCAAGGGGAGTCGGATAACGGGCAGAGTCACGAGGATTTCAGGGGACGCCAGTCACCTGACTCTCGACCTCGCCAGCCCGCGGTGGTTGCACGGCTGATTTGAAATTGGTCGGAAAGAATGCCACAAAGTGAAACACTCCGCAGCTACCTGCAGCTTCTCTGTTGTACGCATCTTGCGAGAGAACATGAATCGTGCTACGGTGAAGCATATACCTCATGCTTCATGCTACGGTGAAGTATATACTGATCCTTTCAGAAATGTTTGTTCTCCCGAATGCCCATCAGAAAGTTGAGATCATATAGAAATCAGTTCCCTCCATGATTCAATGAAGATGTCGTGGGTATATGGGGCAGGGAAAATTCAAAATTGAAGGAAAGCTACAAAGTGAAACACTCCGCAGCTACTTGTCACTCTGTTGTACGCATCTCGCGAGACAACATGAATTATGCTACAGTAAAGCATATACTCCAGTTGACAAAGGCGCTGGAGAAGTCTGATCCTTTCAAAAATGTTTGGTTTCTCGATTGCCCATCAGATAGTTGAGATTATATAGAAATTAGTTTTCTCCATGATTCAATGAAGATGTTGCGGCTATGTGGGGCAGGAAGATTCAGAATTGAAGGAATGCCACAATGCCACAAAGTGAAACACTCCGCAGCTACCTGCCAGCAGGCATGCGGCTTCTCTGTTGTACGCATCTTGCGAGACAACATGAACTGTGCTACGGTAAAGCATACACTTCAGTTGACAAAGTCTGATCCTTTCAAAGATGTTTGTTTCCTCGACTGCCCATCGGAAAGTTGAGATCATATAGAAATCAGTTCCCTCCATGATTCAATGAAGATGTTGTGGGTATATGGGGCAGGGAAAATTCAAAATTGAAGGAAAGCCACAAAGTGAAACGCTCCGCAGCTACTTGTCACTCTGTTGTACGCATCTCGCGAGACAACATGAATTGTGCTACAGTAAAGCTTATACTCCAGTTGACAAAGTCGCTGGAACGGTCTGATCCTTTCAAAAATGTTTGTTTCCTCGATCGCCCAACAGAAAGCTGAGATTATATAGAAATTAGTTCCCTCCATGATTCTATGAGGATGTTATGGCTATGTGGGGCAAAGAAGATTCAAAATTGAAGGAATGCCACAAAGTGAAACACACCGCAGCTACCTGCCAGCAGACCTGTAGCCTCTCTGTTATACGCATCTTGCGAGACAACATGAATTATGTTGAAGTATATACTCTTGTTGACAAAGGCGCTGTAACGGTCTGGTCCTTTCACAATTGTACATATGCATAAAAATATTTATTTCCGCGGTTACCCATGAGAAAGTAGAGATTATATAGAAATTTGTTTCCTTCAGGATTGAATGAAGATGTTGAGGCTGTATAGAGCAAGGGAGATTAGAAGAAATAGCCGAAAGTGAAATACTCCGTAGCTACCTTCCAGCCTCTGTGTTTTTGCAAGTCAAAATGAATCTTGCATTCTTGCAGCATTGTAGATGTATACACAAATTTGTATTCTTTATACAAACATTTTAGTCTTTACATAAATAGTAATTTATTTCAAGAGCGACTAAAAATGGTGCAGGGAAGATTTGAAATTGGTCGGAAGAACGCCACGAAGTGGGACACTCAGCAGCTACCTTCCAGCCTGCCAGCAGGCCTGCAGCCTCTCCGTTATACGATTCTTGCGGGACAAAATGGATTGTGCTATGGGTTGAAGCACGAATTCCGGTTGACAAAGGTTCTGAAATGTTCCTTTCAACATTGTAGAAGTATACAGGGTGTGTCACCTAACGGTGCCACCTGAAATATCTTTGTTGTTTTTAAAGATACGTCAAATGTCTGAAGGACAAAGTTGAATGGTTCAGTAAGGCTGACATGATACCAAAAATATTTTGTTGTTATGTGATTTTTTTTAGAGATATCAAGGCCACCTTAATTTTTTTTAATGGAAACACCCTTTTTTAAACACCTACAATGATAGTCCCTTTCATTGGGAATTCACTGACTATAATTACCCATGCACGTATAAACTTTCTAAGTATCTCCTAGTCCATATAACACAGAACATTATTATTTTGCATTAACCATTAAAAATTCGCAGTCTACTCGTTAATCACTCACCAATTTTCGAAGCTCCTCATTTGTAGACTTTATACTTAGGCTTTAAAAATACAAAGATATTTGAGGTGGCAACGTTAGGTGACTCACCCTGTATATGTATACTAATTTGTATCCTCTCAATTTCTCACGAAGAAAACCGAGATTATATAAAAATTAGTTTCTTCCACGATTCAGTGAAAATATACTGGTTGCGTGGAACAGGAAATATTAAATTGTACATGCATACAAATTGTTATTTCTTCAGTTCCGCATGAAAATAAATTAAGATTATACGGTTACTTATGGAAATGCTTGTTGCGTGGAACAGGGGTGATTTAAAATTGATTTGGCAGAATGTCACAAAGTGAAATATAGTTTAGCTAGCTTTGCGTTCCGGCATGATTTCAGCTTCTGTGTTCTCCGTATCTTGCAAAACAGAATGAGTTATGCTACGTTGAAACAGCGATTCTGTTGACGGAGACGCAAGAGCGTTTTGATTCTGTCGAAATTGTACATGTACAGTGTATGACCAAATTATTAGAGTCGCTGTACGAAAAATATGTTTTTCGTCCTTGTGAGATATGTGTTACCGTCATTGTTTCTAAATGTACTTTCACGATTAGCGATCATTGACACTTCATTAAAAAGAAAAGATATTCTCAGTGTAGTTTGCTTTTCATTCAAAAATTAAATGACTCTTGTAATTCGGTCTAAAGGTTAATTTCTATCAAACTTAAATAAAAGTGCAGTGGTTGCATTTCAAATTGGTTTGCAGGAATGCTGAAAGTGAAACACAGTTTAGCTACCTTCAGATACCAGCTTGGAAGTATGTTAATTCGGAGCGGAGATCTTAATTTGCAACGGTGCAGACAGGTTTTAATAATTGCGGATGTTTATGTAAATTTCTGTCTCTCGATTACTTCATAGAAACGAAAATTACGTCTGCACGATTCTAGGACCATAGTATATTAACTCTTTACACTCGGAGCTACTTTACCTCAAAAATTAAATATTTCTTCCGAACGAGAATAATTCCATTCTATATTAATTTTTTTCTTTGTGTATGAACATAAAATTGATATAATACCTCATACAATACTTAAATGTTTAGTAATTGATTAGATACCAACATGTTTAACAAACTAAACAATATTTTGAATAATAATATTCAAACAGAACCTGTCGAGTATGAATATTCTTTTATGATTGTTGTATGAATATTATTCTTTTGTTATGTTTATTTCAGCGCAGGAACACTTCTATTATATTATAGAATATACTGTGCGGGAAGGATCCAAAGATGGTTGCGTTAGGCATGGTGCAGCATAAATTATAGTTTTAACAATAGCCCTCAGTATTTCCGGAAATAGTACAAGATGCATCGATGTGCCCATCGTTCATTGTTCTGTCACGTTCCTCAACGTTTTAAAATTAATATCTGTCCCGGAAGAACACTTTTTGATCAAATTACATCTTTTCCAAGGTCCACAAGAGCAGATATCCTTCTAACCTTCGACAGACAGGTGCTGTTGATGATTTTATAGCAGCGACAGCTATTCAAATCTTTACTTACAAAATTTTTTACATATTATAAAATCTACATTTTAAGATTAATCTTTTTATTGAATCTAATACCTTTGATTTTAATTTGAATCTAATAATTTTGATCTTCTCTTTCAATATCAATCTTCTAAATCCGTCTTCAAAATCCGCTGTCTACTGATAAGTTTCATTTAGAACAAAGTGACGTTCGTTCAACGTGACTGTTAAAAGCGGGAGATTTACAACAATAGGCTTTACCCTGTTCGAGGATACACTGTGCGTAAAGGAGTTCCCCGCTGCAGCCTAAATGATAGTCCCAACAGAGATTAGTCGCTAGTATTCGTGGCATAGTATAAGATGCATCGATGCGCGCATCGCGTTCATTGTTCCGTCGGTTATTTTTTCAGCCTCGTCAAATCGAATAAGAGAGAGGGAAACGAGAGGAAACGGGGCGGGGAGCTAGTTGACTTCGAGGAAGGAGGAACGGCCGGCATGAGCCGGGGATCAGAAAAGTTCTGAGAACCGGCGAACGGAGAATCCCGTCGATCAGAATAGAGTGTCGTAATTGTCATGTGATCGTCGAAAGGATCGCCTAACTGAACGTCTCGTCTCTACAACCGTTCACCGGCAATTTCATCGGACTACCTACAGTTGTGGCAGCCGCCTTTCCCCGTCGAAATTTTCCTACGAGCCGCGATCAGGTCCGAGTCCCAGCAAGAAAGTCTCGATATGGAAGAACGGATATCGATTTTTATCGGAGAGGAAGCCGAGATCGACCGATCAGCCAACTGTTCTGTCTCGCGAGAATAAAACAACCCCCACCTATAAGTATTTTTAAACAATATCCCTTTCATTTACAAACCGAATGTGGAAGTAACACTATATTAATTGACGATTATTAAGATTGTAAAGGTGCGCTCATAGTTATTCAACGAATTTATTTCCTTGGGCGTATGTTTAGCGTGTTATTATAGAAATTGTTATCAATTTTATAAATTTTATTAATGTATCAAACCCGCAGTCTACTAATGACATATTTTATTCTAAGTGAAATATTCAAATGCTATAAAAGAATTTGTACAAGTATTCGCAGTTCAGCGATCGCCATTTACTCTTCGAAGCAAGTAGAACAAGTTGATGATTTAAGAAACGAGAATCAGTTCATGCAGGAATTGTTCAGTCTCTCTACTTTGGATGTTCATAGTATAGTCAAGTGCTCTATGATAATATTTTGCTTGCTAAACATTTAAAATAACGTTTTTTATACCGAGTAGTACCTGTTCATTGACATATTATGTTACAAATTAAGTGCGTGGTTTTGTTTTTCCAAATAGGATCGAGGTGTGTGAAAATCGACCATGAACTTCTGCAATCGTCCAATATGAAAAATTAATTCGTGACTGGGATTGACCTTACAAACAATGGATTCAAATGATAATGGTAAAGTCTGCAATAATGTTGTGTTCGTATTAATTCCACTTGCTCCCAAAACCTCAAAAAATTCCTACCTGCCAGGCGTTTTGCATCAAATGAAGGAGCCGTAGATGAGTATTTTAGAGGTCTCGAGGAAAATCATTTCAAAGATGGGGTAAATGAATTAGAAAATCGCTGGAAAAAATGTGTTGATCTTAAGGGAGGATATACTGAAGAATAAATGTATCTTGACTCATTAGTTCATGTCATTTCCTTGTTAGGCTAAGAACTTTCTGCATGACCTATGGTCGGTGTTGAATTAGTAGGGAGTTGTTGGCAACAAAATTGAAAAATAATTCGGAGTGCTATTATTATATTTACGATGCTATTATTCAGTCCGATTGATAAAACAATTTTTGTATCGTTTCGAGAAGGGGATAAAGGCAAGATTTCTACCTGGGAGAAGAAACGAAACCGACGAGGCGAAAAGAGGTCGAAGAAGACAAGAAAGGATAGGAAGCATCTCGACGAACGGACCAAAAGGGGCCCATGCTCGAACAAAATGGGACGCGATGGTCCCTCCACGGTCGTCCATTACATTTCGGAGATGAAAGCATGCCGTGACCTTGACCCCCCAAAACAGGAAACCGAAATACTTGCGATTCTACTTTCATCGGCAGAGAAACTTTGGTTTCGCTCGTGGACCGGAAATGATTCTTGGCGATCACCATCTTTATAAACACTGATTCGGAATGTATTTCGCGTAACCGGCGCGTCGTCGCAGCAAATCGCTGGCAACATTCTCGCCATTCCAACCGTTCGTCAATCTCCGCGCAGAATTTTGTCGAGTACGTTGAATTTTCTAAATTTATGAGAAACGCTGTAACCACTTCCTAAGAAAACGAAAGTTCTTCATATTGATTTACCTCCCCTACACGAGACGTGGAACTCGGGAAAACCTGGCTTCAGTTGTAATCCGTTAATTATGTAGTGCCTCGGCAGTGAATCATCGCGCCTCTTGATTGACTTGCTCTTTTACTCGCGGTTGCTCCGACGAGAACAATGAAAAACAAGTTTAGAGGAAAGAACAAAACTGCGTTGTTACCAATCCGAATGAAAAAAAAAAAAAACATCCGTGCTAGTAGAGAATTTAAAACAAAGAATTATGCAAAACAGAGTCTGCTATCGTCGAGAAAGCGAAACGTCCCGCTTCCTTATCGGGTGTAAGATCGCTTATGAAAAGTACAACAACGACGCAATTTTTTCACGTAATGTTTAGATAACTTTCCGACTTTATGTCGACGGGACATGCCACTGGATGCAACGTTTTCAAGTTCATCCGTGTGGAACGTATGATTTTTTTATGTATATCATGATCAATGTTAATGATTTATGATATCATTATCAATGTTAAATTGTATATCGGATTTCTCGTTAGCGGAGAACTGATATTCCTTAGATGCAATCATTTTTTTACTCTAATTAATTTTTCCTGCGAATGACGACGAAACAAATGAGAACAAATTTGTTTCATAAAATTATTTATAGTTACTTACATCGTTAAAAAGCTTTCAAGATGTTGATACTGTTTTAAGCATTTCCAAAAAAATTTTCAATTCCAATTGACCTTACATTCTGTACTTTAACATACATCTTACTTTATGCTTGTATTTTACAATACAAGATGAAAAAGTTTTTAATAAATTCGTATCTGGTGGCTGTGCATTTCAATGTTCTACCATGAACTTGTTACAAGAACTACGTACCAGTGAAGCGGCAGATTTCAAGAATTATTTCAGAATGGACGAAGATGCTTTCCATTTCTTGCTGGAATTCGTTCGCCGTCGAATTACAAAACAAACCACAAATATGAGAGAAACAATTAGCACTGAAGAAAGATTGATTGTTACTCTGGGATATTTGGCCATTGGAAGTTCCTAAATTGAAATTGAAGATCTTAAATTCAGTAATCGATGTCATCTCAATCTTTAGGTAAAATTGTCCCCGAAACTTGCTGGGCAATTTGCGAAACATGAACGCTAAACCTACCGAGCCTTAAAAGTAACTGGTACACGTTCCTTTATAAAAAAATGATAAGATTGAATTTATTTTACTATTTTATTTTGCTGTACTACAGATATCTATACAACCATTCCCTATGAAGTGAGATTTCTTTTTTTAATCAACGATTCACGATTAACTTCAATCGACTGAACCAGTCTCTGATTTTTCGACGATTTATTTTTTTAATCAACGACTGACGATTAACTTCATCAATCGATTGAATCAATCGTCGATTTTTCAATGATTACCTTTTTTAATCGTACACATTAATCAATCAATCTTGATTAAAATTTTAATCGATTAATGCCCAACTGCGATTAATAACTACCCACCCCACAAACCGTACTACCGTACAATTCAATTGTCTTTCAGACGGTTGAAACAACTTAATTTATACAATTGGTTGTACGATAAATTGCATCGTCGATTCATATCAGATTATTTCCAAATACGAGTACATTAATTTGTTGCAGAGATATCGCCGACACATTCGCCTTGGGCCGACTGTACATTCGCGATCGCAGAGAGCTGGCGATTTAATTACAAATAAAATCGAAAGCGGAAACGGTTCGAGGTTGGAACGTGTCTCGAAGGTGGGCCACGAGGAGCCGATTCGTCTAGGACGTCAACCGGTCTCGGTTTGCGAGCTTCCGAATCCATCGCTGATGCCGATGCCGATGCTGATCTTGAAAACAGCCAGCCGCTATTTTTCCTCATTCCACCGCGGCCAAGAAACTTTTGTCCGCGGGCACCACCGCGAACCAGGTGGCCATTGATGGTCGAAACTTTCGCGTGGACCGGTGTATCGTAACGAGGACAAGAGCGAAGAGGGAAGCAAGGGGATCAGAGTCACGGGACACGCAGTGAAAGTGTTGCCGTCAGTGAAAGAGAGAGAGAGGGGGGAGAGAAGAGAGAGAGAGTTACCGGCTCTCTTCCCTCTCGTTTCACCGGCGGAACAACAGCGAGCCGTGATGTGTGTCGGGTAAAAAAGAAGGAAAAGAATTCTGCGAAGAGAAACAGACATGTCCGACTAATCTTCTGACTATTCTTGGAAAAAATACTTGAGCTTTGCAACTTATTCATCATTTGATAGCCAACGAGCATGAAAATCCTGTCGTCCCGTCGTCGGCGAACCAGTCGACGGTATATTAATTATCAATTAGCGATCTCGCTCTTGGTGGTACCCGCGAGCTGATCGAGCCGTCTCCCGATTAAACTGCGGATCTTTATGCGAAATAGAGGATGCGACGAACAGAAGCCTGAGAGAAATTTCTTTGTTCCTTTATTGATTCTCATAAGTTGAAACTGGTACCATTCTTATATTCTTCTCACTCTTTGGGGCGAGATGAAGTTAGAAATAATTTAATTATTGTATCAGGAAGGTACGGGATTTAACAAAAATATTTTTAACATTCCACCGAATGACCAAATCTCGAACTTCTTATTTTATGATTGTTGAAATTATTAAGACTTTTTCTTAGAAAATAGTTGAATGAATTTCTTAATCCATGGATTAAGCATGGATTTCTTAATTCAAGCAAAAATTAAGATAAAAATATTGTAATGTTATTATGGATTATGACCGATTGCAATTTTTGCAAAATATCTTTTGCACATCCTCTAATAAACTGAATTCTAGATTCTCAACAATTATGAAATCGTTTGGCTCGATTTTGATAAAGTTACCCCTTTTCAAAGAGTGTCCCAATATTAATGGCGTCATTATGAATGCGATATGATAGCATTAGAAGAACTCGGTTTGTAATTATTCATTAAACAGAGCGCTGTTGTTTGCGGTCGAACGGTATACCGGATTTAGGTATTATTTTCTCTAGTAAATTCACTTTCACGGCACATTCTAAAAGTAATAGTTCCTCGAGGTTATAAATCCTTGGATCTTATATTCTTGTACAAGTTTTTCAATGATACTAATACACTCGAGCCACTTCGCTGTACTCGGGCCAAACATGCACACGAGTTTGGATATATTATTTGGTCTCTTTAGTATAAAACTTCCTGCCGCGGTATATTGAAAAAGTTCAACACCCATTTCCGAGTTTTGCGGATAGGCATTATAGGTACCTCATGCCATAATTAGGATTTTCTACTCTCCAATCATAATTTGCTAACTTTGAAGAATGAATATTAATGTATTGGCGAAAAAAGTGCGAGATTGCTCCTTCATAGCGTACGACGAGCATAATCGTGAAACTGCAGACGTTCCTGCAAATCCAAATTTTTATAGACAAGTGTCGCGCATGAATTTATTTTTACAATTAAATCTTCGTTACTTAACGTTGCACGGAGCTTCTGAAAACAACGTTGAAATTTACTTTTCAACAATTGCTTATTTATTAGAACGTTCGTCAAATTCAAATTGTCAATTATTATTGGACTTAATAATTGATATTTCATTGAATCAGTATACAGTCAGGAGCAAAATCGATCAGACATACTTTAAATCAGAATAACTTTTTTATGAATGGACCAAACGACTTCAATTTCTCTGTACGGCTAGAAGAATTAGTTTAGTAAAAAATGCATTTGGTCGGAATTGTGAAAAACAATAGTAAAAATTGATATTTACGACTTTTTTAGCTGGGCCAATAACGAAAATTTAAAAGATGTGTTTGGTCAACTCGTATAAATATATATGCTCTGAAAATTTCATTGAAATTGGTTAATTGGTTTACGAGTTATAAACGAACAAAAGTGGTAAAAATTGCAGCTTTTCAAGATTTTCGGCCTTTTTACCAGTTTTGTTCGTTTATAACTCGTAAACCAATTAACTAATTTCAATGAAACTTTCAGAACGTATATTATTTATACGAGTTGACCAAACACATCTTTTAAATTTTCGTTATTGGCACAGCTAAAAGAATCATAAAATCAATTTTAACTATTGTTTTTCGCAATTCCGACCAAATGCATTTTTTCAACATATTTTTTAGGCGTCATTTACAAAACTAATTCTTATTACTAAATTGAAGTCGTTTGGTCCATTCATGAAAAAGTTATTCTGATTAAAGTGTGTGTGATCAGTTTTGCTCCTAACTGTAGTGATTATTGTCAAATTATACATCATTCAGATTTCTTAAAATTGACTTCCTCTTATTTACAATCCGACCATATAAATAAAAACAATATATGTTCAAGTATAGACATAAGAAAACTAGAAAACATATTTCCGCAGGAAATTCATGTCAAAGACAATGGACTCTGAAATATTGAATGGAACGTAAAGATTAGTATTGAGGAAGTAGAAACGGCAAGATGTAGACAGACGCGTTATCTGTTCGACAGCACGAACCAAAGTCGATTATCTCGGATAAGAGACCTAATGTGGAAAAATGGCATTACGTATTTTCGATCGAATTTTTCGTGGTTCTCACCACTTTCCCAATTATATCATCGATTACATGACACTCTGAATAATTTCAGTAGATCGGGACAAATCGGCTTACGTTTCCCAAAATGGCAGAGCTGGAATCGATTAAAAATCAGTGTCTAGTTACGTATGAAGTATTATAGAATGGCTACGCATTGCGCCGGAGGTTTCCGCATTCTAATAACTCGTCGGGAAATCGAAACGCGTGAAAAAATCGTGAAGAACGTGTACACGCGTGGGATGAATGGAAAGTACAAATTTATTTAACCGGCGAAGTTCTTCGCGAAATTATGTAATCTTCTACTCTTCATTCTTGGATCATGCTTCAGCGAAAGATTAAAAAAATTAAATTATTTTTCAATTTAAGAACAAATTAAGACTTGTAAAAATTTATAAATATCTACAATTTTCTAGTTTTTTCTCTATGATTTTTAAATACTAATTTAAATAGCAAAGGATAATTACCATTTCCGTATAATGTGTATGCTTACATAAATATGTAAATCAATTTTAAAATCTCTGTAAACTTCAAAGAAGTGCCCAGATTAATTTAGTGTACAGTATTAATTACAATACGAATTTGTAATATACAATAATCAACGTTAGCGTCAATATTTTTAAAAATTGAATATCATAAATGTTCAAAATGCGCCTAGATTAATTCGATATACAGTATTCATTTTACTCAAGCTCCTCAAGGTAAATGTTGAATATCCGAATCGATTTAATATAAAATCAGCATATTTCACAATCGTCCTTCTAGAGCATTAAAATTACCCGAGTGAAAATCACAAATGTGCAGTTACTTAATTAATGAATTTTGAAAGCGCCACGATATCTCGAGTCGTAGTATGGTAGGTGGCTCTCGAGTCTCTTTTTATTTCAAAACATTTCCCTGCCGGTTGGTGACGAGGAACCACAACCATAAGTCGAATTCTGTGTCAGTGTGTCAAATACCGTGCTCGTATCAATAGCGAGAGTGAGGCGCGAGTGTTACTCAATGAGCAATGTTCGTGTGTGAGCAGCATACGGGCCAACGAGCGGATCGTCACGTCTCTGTGCTAATCCTCTTCGTTCGCACAGTGCAGCGCCGGGACAGATGAAAGAACGCGCAGTCACTGGAAAAAGTGATGATACACGACGCATCACACGTATCGCAGAAAGCGTCCAATCAAAACGCGATCACTGAAAATTTTCTACCGATTTTCTTGGCCATAAATAAAAAATAAATAAAAATAATTGTGTTAATATCGGATTGCATAAGCTGGTGTACCAGTCGTATTTTGTTCTGGAAACAATTTGCACGTTTCACCATTACATTTGTTTTAATGAAAAGATTTTCCACGTTGAAAATACGAATAGTTGCAATAATAGACGGATGTTTGATCGAATAATTTCTGACAGGGGTGTTAGATGGGGCTCTAGCGTGGACTACTTATGAAAATTCCTCTATAAAATACCATCTACTTATGAAAATTCAATGAGAAACGACTCTTTCTGATTCTCAACAATTAAAATGACCATGTGAAGATGTTTTCTGCCTCAATGTCGACGATTGACAGCGGCCGCCGTTTTCCCAGATCGCGATAGAGAAAGTGAAGCTGAACCGGCTGAAGTGTAGTTTTACTTCGATCGTACTTCCTGGATCCAGGACTCTCATTAATCGGCGAATTTTCCTCGAGCGCCCTTCTTTGCGCGGTCACGAGGAAATTATGAAACGTTTATGGTGTCGGCAAGCTTCCTGGCCAGACGCAATTAGATTTCCAACTCGCAGCCCAGACCGTTAAAAAGACCACGCGCAGCATATGATTTATCATATGATGAATCGTGCAGCTTCGTACGATACGGAACGATATAATCGCAAGGTACAAGAGATACGATCGTGCTCGGACGCAGCGTGGATCTACGGTGAAACGAGAACTACCGTCGATTGTTTATAGCTTCTGTGTAGTTAAATAAAACGATTTCCTCGATGGCTTCAGAAAATCTGTTTTTAATGCAAGGAATTCGTTCCCCTATTTCCTGGGTCATTTGTATAGATGCTCTTTTTAGTCTGTACTCGACTGCAGATATTTGTGCAATTTGAATTCCTCCATAACCTTCTCTCTGCGTATGGGGTGCAAAAACACCCCAGGAAATTTCCAAAAATTTTCGAGGAATGCCAGCTGTGTTACATTTCAAATTTTTTAAGAATTCAATTTGATGATGCTTTCGGCGCAACTGTTTCTCGATCACTTATTAAATATAGCAATTTTGCAATAAACTCTCTCTCTCTTTTTTCTTTCCTAACGTTTCGGTTCAGTTTTGAACCTTTTTCAAAGGAACAAATTGCATCTACAATAAAATTATTAATTTGAGAACGGTGGACCCTTATGTTCATGCGTAGTTTTCAATGTTTTCAGTTTTTGGGCTCTGCCGTAACGGTTACTTTGACCGCAGTACATTCTAAACCATCAACGTGCGCAAATCAACTTTTCATTGTTCATTTTACACAACTAAAGTTATTATAGCAAGTATGTATTAACACCCTGGTTGGTTCGTTTTCAAATTACCTATTCTATTTACTGTATTTAATATACATATATTTTATTGTAGATGCAATTTTTTCCTTTGAAAAAGGTTCAAAACTGAACCGAAACGTTAGGAAAGAAGAAAAGTTTATTGGAAAATTGCTAGATTTAATAAGTGATCGAAACAGTTGCGCCGAAAGCGTCATTAGATTGAATGTTTAACATTTACGATCGCGATAATCGGGATTATTTTTTTAATAATTGTCACAAACACTTACGCAGACAAATGTTTTCTTTCATTTTACACGGTTAACATTAGAATAGCAGTGCACAGAGAGAAAGTTTAATATCGTAATGGAAAATTCTGAGAGACAAAACCATTTTTTGCGACCACTTGACAGCGCGTTGAGAAGAAAACATTTTATAGTAATACATGATTATGCGTGTCTGAGTAAACATCCCGGAACAAGAATAAATAGAAGATATTTCCTATTTCCTGATTCTTTCCTCCGAGACTGTCCATTTGTTCCAGTGCGCGACGCTCGGGCAGAGAGGATTGCGCGAACGATCGCTTAGGATCGTCGCGAACGATCGTCGTGCGACCTGTCATACGATAAATCGCGGCACACACGGGACCGTTCTGGATTCAATTTAGCGTGTGCTCGCCGCTCCGCCGGTTCGATCTCGACATTTTCGATAAGTCGAACGAGAGAAGAGGCGAGAGAAGAGGAGCAGAAGCGGCGAGCAGCGCAGCGGCGAGGTGAAATGATCCAGGAACCAGCCGCGAGATAAACGAACCGTACGCTGACCCGCTTTCCGCCGTAGACATCCTTGTTTCATAATATCCATGCTGAACGACAGTCAGGGGCCGGCGTTGTAACCCGGGAGAGATGCATCTTCGTGCATTAGTCAACGCGTGTTTCCCCTATGCTCGGTGCTCGAGCAACGCCGAGGAACAGAACTCGAGACACACAGCTCGCCGTTGCGTAATCTTTACTAGCTGCTGCTGCTTCTGCGGCTGCAGCTAGCTAAAGAAGACGACAACGCGTTCCTGCCATTCCGAAGGATCGGTCGGTCCTTGCGTTCTCGCTTCGAGGAATCACCTACCATAATCACCGCCTACTATCGCGCCTACGTCGATCCCTTTTCCACATTCCTCGCGGATTACCCAGGGCTCTTTCTTCTACAAGCTCGTCCCTACTGTGACGGAAACTGATCACTGCTAGACGGAAGCCGGATCGACGTGACTAAACACATTTCCAACAAGCAGTCTTTGCATTTCTAACAGTTTTCCATTGAACCCCTAGCCGTAACATTTTCTTTACAGTTACAGTGACTTGAACGCCTTGATAAGAAAAGAAAATTTGTATTTTTTGTATGGCTGCACTTATTTTAATGCTTAAATATGAGTAGGTGTAAATTAAAATAGCGAAAATATTAGAAAAGTTTAAATATACCATCATATTATCCTCAACCTGCTAAACATAAAAGGAAGAAAAATAAATTTCTATTTCACTCCGGTTTGTTGCGATTCAGCTAAGAAATTTTTATTTTGCATAAAGATTCGCAGTCTATTTTGATCACAAACGAATCGAATTTTACTTCATATAAAAAGAAACGTGTGACATTCATATTTGTTAGACATTGTTAAAATCTTCATCACGAGTCTGACTCGTTAAAAGACGGCAAGGGGTTAATGAAGATCTACCAGATTTATCTACGAAGTGGGCCTCGCAGGATTTACGCAACCAGACCTGCTCAGAAGTAAACGTAGACAAGGTCGACGTGATTTATTATTAATCTTAAGATTAGGTTCTTCAAGGTCATGTAAATGCGTGTAATTTTTGTCGGCCATCTTCACTGCTCTGGAATTCTGAGCTAACTAGTTGGTCCCACGGGATTGTGGATGCTCTGAGCACTGGAAGCTCCTTATTAGAGAATAGAAGCAAGGTCGTCAGGTTTTAGTATAAATCTTGTAATTGGGGATCTCTATTTCAGCTAGATGCATCTAATTCTTGTCGGCCATCTTCACTGCTCTGGAATTCTGAGCTAACTAGTTGGTCCCACGGGTTTGTGGAAGAAGACAAGAAATTTCGAGATTTCTGACGAGGTTCTGTTTCAAAGAAATGTACTGGATTTTCGTAAGTAAGAATTTCGTTGTAAACGCTGTACAGACAACCAGACAAAGACGTCGGTAAAAGCCACCGAAGGACAAAGTAAATGGCACTCAGACTTTGTAGCAAAATTGTTCAAAAACAACGTCTCCACTTTTAAGGTAATGAAATGTTAAACTGTGTGTCATTTGAATAGTCCTTTTCAAACGAAGCTTCCCGTGACAATCTAACTGAGACCACGTGATACTAATTGCCAGCTATCCCTAATGGTAACTTTGTGAAGGTTCGTTCACCTTCTTCCAAGACCGCGTGTACGCTAGAACCCTATCACAAATCATTTGGAGACCGAATAACGGCTCGCCGTCCACTTTCGATTCTATGGAAACCACCTTGACACTAACATACTTCAGATTGCTGTCTAACTATCGCAGGAAATTGTCTGTCCTTTAACTGGTAGAAAATAAGAGCTCAACGAAATTAAAAAAAATCGTTCCATGTAACTTTCATGAAGAGTCTAAAATTATTTTATACAAGTAGTTCTTATTTGTCTATTCATAATTCTATTTGTATCGAATTCATATTTGTATTGAATAATACAAAAAGCTTTGTTAAAAAAATTAAAGAACAATTTGAACGTTTATTATATTTTCTATTGATGAAGCAAATAAAGTTTCACGATATTTCGAGTTTCTCCTGAATTATTATGACGAATATTATCTGATGCTACTTTCGACTGCTGAATCTAGGAATCTCTCCCCCCCCCCCTTTCAATCAGTGTCACCAGCTCATGCTTCGCAAGGACACACTATTTTCAGGATTAAGGATCTCTGAACCACTCGTTTACGATGATAGTGAACGTGACATCGTGCACGTCCTCCTTTTCTTCGACCCTCACACAGATTAATAAAACGATGAAACGCAAACATGAAATACATCTATTTCATTCTCTTAATTACTTCTATTCATAACGACCACACTGGGCCAGACTTTTGCATCATTATGCAAAATAAAAATTGCCCACATCAATCACAAGATAATGGAACCGGATAAAAAATTATTTCCTCCTCTTAGGTGGACCTTCGAGGTGGACTTTATAAATACAATGGTTTAATGAAATTATTTTTGATAATCTCCATCGAAATTTTTCGTCGTGAATGCATAAAATCCATTTAACGATGACGAATTTAGAAGAACAATTTAATTAGTCACGGATTTCTTATTAGATCCTCGAACAAACCGTTCACAATTACTTAACACTAGTTCACACTATCTGCAAAACCGAACCAGCACACGGTTGAACCAATTCTGGGTCAGATTTCAATTTAGCGTTTGTACTCTCTCTCTCTCGCGACGGTTAATATATTCGCGAAATTAATAGCCACGGTTGTACGAACATTACCAGCTGGTCGGAAAAGCTTCCGGACCGAACTGTCGCATTCACCCACGGATCAAAGGACACCGCAGAATCGTTGAATGAAGACATCGTTCGCTGCGTCAGCGAAATTCCAGTGTCAAACGCAACACGTAATTACGAAATGCTGACGGTGGCTGTTCTAATTCTACGTGCAGGGTCACCCATTTCATGGATACACTTTCCCTGTATATACCTATCCACAACCTTGTACCTGTAGATCATTAGACTTCGAGTCGTGTAACGCAGGTGTTTCCCGCCGATAATGAAAGCTCTATAAAAAGTCACTAGCTGAATCATCCGGCAGACGTTGAACGCGATACTCACAGACTTCGAATGTGCAGTTGCTCCAAAAAGTATCGGCATACTTTTATTAGATTGGAGGGAAAGTTCTGTCGTATTTTAAATAAGCAGCTAATTTTGCTTGTAAATCAAAAATACATGTTGCTAGTTAGTAGGGATAGGATCAAGTACCTCGCAAACAGGTTCGAACTTTGATCGATTGAATCCGAACTCTCTATAAGTACTTCGAAAAACAGAAATAGTACTCGTAAGTATACTCGAACCTATGCCAGATAGTTTCGAACCTTTTACAAGTACATACTTTGGTACAATTTTCGTTAAATTGTTAATAACCCTCGTACACTCCTCTGAAATAGGATGACAATTTACCCGTTTTCGTTCTAGTCGATATCATCAAAAACATCAACATGTTTTATTCATAACGTCGCACTTTAAAGAAATATACATCTCACCACACCGACAGAAAGAAATCAATCGTATTGCAATATGTAGAAAATATAAATTCTGGTTCTCGAGGACATTTTTTCAGGAATTTTTTTCGAACGAACCATTAACCTTTTTGAATTGAGGTTTTGCACACATATTTATAGATATTTGATGTATATAATTAATTTTTTTTATGTAGAAATATATATAACCAAAATTACACGAGTTGTGTATTTTTTTTTGTAGAGATTGTTTCAACAACCCCTTAGAAGTTATTGATGTACGATTATTTTTATAATAACCCTATATAACTTATTTAGACTCGCCTATTTAACTAGTAAATCACTGCTTCTTGTTTAAATGTTCGAATAGAGAATAATTCTTCTTCCGAATGAGAACGTAAAAATTAGTTCGAATTCTTTCAGTCAATTCGTGCCGCATAGGCTACAGATTAATCAGGGTTAAGGTTACCTGCGTTGAGATTTTACCATTTCTTCTGCGCTATTTGCTTTCTACCTTATGTGTCAATTGCCATTTCGAATTGCAGAAATCGGTCGACAAACTGCATTATAGAAATGCAAGGCCAGCCGAGAATTAAAGTTAACAAAACTGGGGAAAAAACCTTGCATCGCTCGCGAACGGATTATTCTCGAACTAGACTAAACGTGGATAGATATAACGAGTATGTTTGGATCACTATAAAAGTATAAATAATTTTAAATAAATAAGGAAAGCAGCGATACAAAAAGTTTGACATGTGATAGACTTCTAATTGTCCTCCAATTGTCTAAAAATTATTAATTTTACACTTCTAACTTTTAGATGTTTAATCCCTCAGTGAATTTTTCGCAATATTTATTTTGGAATAAATATTATGATAAACATTCCTCTCATAAAATCAATTCGAGTAAAAAGAAAAGTTTAGTAAATAGCAACGATTACAACAGTAAATAATATTGCGCTGTGACGAATGCACATTCATTAAGAATGAATTAGTACATGTTAAGTTCCACTTCGCCTTGTGTTTCGTTCGCGAGCATTTCCGTGAGCCATAAATCTATCAAAACGACAATTCAGTATGCAGAAATTCTATTTTTACAATTCCCGAAATTCGTCTTGCCGAGGCCTGGACAAATAAACCAGTTTTTCTCGTTCGAAACCAGTTCCAAAATTCGAATCGACAATTCAAATGAATCCTGGCTCGGGGCATCCGTCATTTCCGAGGATTTACTAACAGGTTCTTGCTGAAGGCACTGTCACGCAGAAGAAGAAAAAATACTGAATTTTCTAGATATACGTGCACCGATTGATAATTTCGCTGCAGAAATGTCGATTACGGGAGGGTAAACGTCGGCCACGCCGCGCTCTTTACCTTCGTTTACACACGCTTCTCACGGATTCCCTTCAAATATAAATGTTCGGCCATTACGGGAGAAAGTAAAGATGCGACGATTATAATTTACCGTTCTAGAAAAAAAGAATCACCGACAACGTGCATGCGAGAACATGCAGCACGCGTTTGTTTTCAATTGATAATATCGCAAGCCCTCTGTTGCTTTTTATGTCGTTGCTGTTTTATGTCGCATTGTTTTTCTACAAGATGAAGTAATTTTTTAATCTTCCAGCATGGCGCAAAACATCAATAAATCTATCTAAATATCTAATAAACGACTCCGGGTTCGGTAAACAAATTATTGAATACTTTTCTGCCTAGAGAAGTACCAGTCAAAATAACTAGTATTGGTATAAGTAGTCATGATACAAAATTATTTTGATTCTATAAAAATAAATTAAACAAAAATAAAATTCATTATATTACTCCTTTAGTTATCGCTGTAAAAGTCATTACATCATTGCTGGAAAAAATTTGTAACGTGAAGTAGGAATTTTAAAATGAAATTGTAAAACCACAGTCATTTCGACTGGTCTGGTAGTTCCAGTGTTAATTATTTTATCTTACACGAAATATGTAAGTATATTAGATAAAGACGATATATTAATAACTGCAAATAGCAAATAAAAAGCACAATAGTAAATCCGGAAATAAATAATCAAATTGTCGATGAATTCTATAACCAATTAACAGCAACTTGACAATTTCTCACACGGACTACAACTATTGTGTAATTATTGATAGATTCGTAGAAGAGTCCGGTTGGGGTATCGGTGAATTTTTATTCGACGGGCACCGGCGCGCGGGCGTTGCAAAATCACGTTTGTCAGTCCGTATAATAACGTCAGCTGTCTCGAAACGGGCGGCTATACAGTGCGGGAATACGAATACACGTCCCATTTCTAAACGAGTCGAGACCGTGAATCCGCCGCGGCGACTTCGGTGACGATATGAAACCGTAAGCGTGTATAATGGAGAACATTACACGGTTGACGCAATTTTATAAAACCATTGATTTTCAAGCACACCACCCGTGACGTAACGCCGCTTCGCGCCGTTAGATAACGGTGTACCGGCCGTTTGCGCGAGTTGTCATCCGTTTGAACGATGGATTGCATCGAAAGGGAAGAAGAAGAAGAGGAGGAGGTGGCGGAGGAGGACAAGAAAGAAACGCGGGAGGAGAGAAAAAGAGGGAAAAGCATTGCACAATTTGGCGCGTGATCGCAGCCTGCTGGAACGCGCGCGTAGAAACGCGATTTTCACGGTGTGCTCGATTGCCGGCAGTCTATAACGATGTTATTATTTATAATGATAATAAGGATACTCATTACCATCCTATACCCCGATGTTACAAACGCTTGAATCCGTCCAGCAAATAAATTATTCTTAAACGCGAAGCCCAACTATACGCCACCGGGGTAAAGCATCTTTGTGTACGTATTTACAAGTCCACGAACGCTTTAAAAGTTATCAAATTTTACATTCGAATGAGAAAAAGAAAAATCTTCGTTTACATAAGCACTTTCAGTTATATTTGATATTCATCTCTATTGAAATGGTAAATAGAAAAGTAGTGAGATAGTAAAATTTCATCTGAATCCACAAATAATTATTTAATTAATACAGTTACACATTGAATAACAATTAGCATAAAGAGTGGTTTCACTTATTGGTAGAGTGAGGACACAAGTCTTAATCTGGCGACTCTGGTTGGATGACACAGGAAGCAAATAAGAATTTATGTTTCTTTTAAACAGTTTCGATAAAGTGCGAGTTGTAATATTTCCTCCATCTAAAATTTCACAAATGCAATCTCGCAAATGCATACAGTCTAGTTGTAATGAAGAAATCAACAGCGTGCGCTATTTTGTTACTCGACTCACTGATTCGATTAGTAGTAACACTGTTACTAAGATTCATCGTGGAATTACGAAATAGACATTACGAAAATTGAATCTTTTATTGATGATCTATATCTCGCTTCTGCAATGCGTCGAAATGGCGGAGATATCGATTTGTAAAGAGAGACGGTGAATGGATATTCTACATATAGTAGAGGTCTCTGTCCGAGGCCTCTAATCTATTTTGTCGTTATATAATATTCTTTATAGGAAGTCAACGGCGGTCTTCCGTCTCTCCGCGGATACGTGGAAATTACCGAAATAATTATTTTAATGAAGGGGCATCTGTGAAGCTGAGAAATGTCAATCGAGAAAGTCGGTGAGAGTCGAATTCGATGATATTCTACGATTGGATGGACAATGCCTGGCCAGTTGCAATTTTAAATTCATAGACTTTTTAAAGTATTCGACCGAGCCTAACTTTCGAAACGATTCGATCAAATTTATTGACACGATCCCCGTCGCGCATGCTGTTGGGGATTTACCCAAATCAGCGAAACTTTCATTTGCAAATAAACACGATTCTTAAATCTCCATACAAGTATACGTGAAAAATTAATTTTTGTCATTCGTGCATTAATAGTTTCAATAACATATTATCTATTACATTTCTGTCCTTCGTATTCATCATACTGTTAAACAAGTTTTTAAGTATGCTTCGCAGTAGTATAAAAAAAGTGAGTGCAAAATAAAGTGAGGTAAATAAAGAAAGAAAGAAAGATAAATAAAAATATTGTAGAAAAGGGAGACATGATAAAATTGGAATTTTGCATGTTTGATGACATATCCCTGCAACATGGAAATGTATTTGAAAACACAGCGCTGCTTGCAACCCCATATACAGTGGGTGTAAAAAGTATTCGTACGCCCTTTAAAACAGGAGAACTTTTTTATAATTTTACCGAACGACCTGATTTTGTATAATCAATTAGAAGCATTGGTTTACGAAATGATATGCAAAACAGATTTTCTAAAAATTATAATTTACAAGGTTACATGCAAAAATAAAAAAGGCAGTTTTTAAAACTTTTTTATTTAGGCCCTTAAAGAAAATTTAAAATATATATTTTGCAGATTTATATTAGTTACACACATGCTGAAAATTTCATCGAAATCGATTAACATACACACGAGCTACAAGCAATTAAAAATGGTGAAAATCGTAGTTTTACACGACTTTTGATCATTCTGCTTAAAATCCACAGAATCGTACATCTTTCGATGCGATTCAAACAATATATCAACATATATTTTAAATTTTCATTAAGGGTCCAAATAAAAAATTTTTAATCAATGCCTTTTTTACTTTTGCATGTAACCTTGTAGATTACAGTTTTCGGAGAACCTTTTTTCAACTTCATTTCGTAAACCAATGCTTCTAATTAATTATAAAAAATCAGGTCGTTTGGTACAATTATAAAAAAGTTATTCTGTTTTAAAGGGCGTTACGAATACTTTTTACACCCACTGTACATCTTGCTGAACACCTAACAACCCCTCTACCGTCGACTATGGTTATTCTCGGTAACATGTCGACTGTTAATTGTATGTTAAATCTGCATCGTCGTAAACCTTCACAGAATCTTGTAGTTATAGGGAAATTCTCATGACTGTAATTCCGTTTGTCGACAGCGAAATAGTCATCAATGATAAATAGTCGTAGGATGTTTGCGCGTTTATAGCCTACAAAGATGTCGGTGTGGTTGTGCCGTGAGACGCTTCTCGAAACGTTTTATCTAATTCCAGTTTCTCCGCGCGCGTATGCTTACATATAAAAATGCGAATTCGCATAAACATCCGCAGTCTACTGACAAAGGACGCGTCGTTTACCGAGAAAATCGGAGGACGATCGCCAGCCATCCTCCGCTCGCGCGGATGTTCCTCTTCATTACGTGTACAGCTGAGCGGAACGTACGTATTCCGGTTGGATGCACCGGTATTTAGCTGTTTTCGTAATAAATTATGCAGTCTCGATATACTCGACACGTGTGTCGTACACGGAACCGGATCCGATTTATTCTTCTCGCCCGAAGAAAACGCTGCGACTCCGTCGGGAACAACTAGTCCTTCGGACAACGATAGTTGTAGTCTGATAGCGGACGGTGCGAACATAGTGAAATGACGGTCTCGAACCGGGTCCTAATTTTTGTTCCATAAAACAGTGAACAAAACTCGTACTCGATATAACGAAACTCGACTCGAATCGATATTTTGATTTATAGCAGTTTTGAGGAAAAGTGGATCTTCAGATTCTCATCTGTTACATCACGTAAAAATATGTTCGAGGAAAATGAGCGAAAGTTATCATTGGACTGCGGAACTTTATGCGAAATAAACATTCTTTGCAACAACTACCAGGGAAAAGAGTTCATAAAAATTGTTTCCTGCTCTTAATAATTTTAACAGGTTGTAAATAATGTATACCAGTAATATCAAGTTCATCTAATGTTTGTCCTAACTTTGTGCTCCACCTACTCATTTTGCCATAAATGAGTACTACTTCAGTAGTTACTGTAATTTCACTCTTGAGCTCATTGGAAAGAATAGTGGTTTCCAGAAATTCTGGTTCAATGGCACTAACGCGGACTTCGCAATTGTTATGCAACAAACTGGTGTTACAATAACACCTGGTTCAAATAGTTACAAGACGCACGTGGCCTTGAATAGTTCGTTACTCCATCGTGTAGTCGTTCTGTCGTAAAAACATGACCGCAACTTGTGATCTATGCATCGATTTTCGCGGACAGGTCGTTCTGAACGACTCGTTTGCGAAACTGCCGTTAACACCGGCTAAACAATTTAACGTTTGTACACTCTCTTAACTCGTGGTAAATATTGCCTTGTAGAAAGAACGCGAAATAAACTTCGCGCATTTTCAACATGCTATGTAACACCCAACATTTTACATACCACTCTCAAGACAATATTGATCTAGGACAGTGGGGAAACATTTTTTGCGCGTTTTCAATTTTCTTTTTATTGGTCATGACTCACTTTTACGATACAAAAAGTGGAAATATAGGCGTTAGTTAAAAAGCAAATATTAGAGAGACATTAATATATAGCTTTTTTATGTCGGAATAGATGCAATATAGAAAGATAATTTTTTTAAGGCGATGTAATATATTTGATATATTTCGATGATATATATTTTTATTTTTATGGAGATTTTTTGGCTTATTTACTATTATTATAATTAATAAAGGTAAACAGCTAGGTTCCTGATATCAGTATACTTTTATACATGATTTGAGTTTTCGGATATTCTAAAAAAACAAAGATTTATCGTTTTTTTTTATAGATATAGCGATTTTCAAATGTCAGGAACAGCTTAGTTGAATACATTAAAAGATTGAATATATATTATATTACAAGGTTATATATTGTAAGGGTCATCTTCTTTTACAAGGTTATATTGTAAATAAGGTTATATTATTTTAGTTAAATCGAGAAATTGCAGTTTCGTTGCTCTCATTTTATATGTAATATTTAATGATAGAACTTCTTTTTGTTATCATTAAGTATTATTGTATTTAGCGAATCTTTATGCAAATTGCATAATTATAATATAAAAATATAAAAAATTATAATATATATAAATACCTTATTTACCATTTCTCTAATGTACTGTTACGACGGCTTGAGATGAACACATAGATTATCCGTTATTGTCCGTTGTTATCCGTTGTACACAGAATAAAGAAGCGTCATTGTTTCGTGTTGTTAACTATGGCAAAGAAGGACTATGAAGGTGTATTCAGGGGTATTTTTTGAATTGTATTTACCTGCGGCCAACTGAAAATAATTAATCTAGTTCTAATCTACTTACGCCTAGTTACTGAGGATGGCGCTTTTGTGTCATCGGATATGTTGCGCCTCCATGTGATGAGATTGGGAAACAAGATGCAGCTTGAGCGCTTGAGCCCAAACTTTTCCTTATTATGAGAATGTTCTTGATAAACAAAAGTGAACAAGACTTATATAGATTTGGCAAATAATTGTTAGCGAGTTATGACGTGCTATGACGTTGCCTTTTATATTAACCGATGATTATACTCTGAGGTGGGTCGATCTCGATAATGCACACAATCGGTTTCCGAAAACAATATGTGGGAATATATATAAACTTTCAACTATCATTTATTTAAAAAATTAAGTTTATGATATAATTCGGCAATATATGTGTATACAGATACAGTATGATTGAATACATAACAAACAAACTACACTTTATGAATGAATTATTTCGACCAATCAGAATAGGAGTACAGTGGAATAGTTACGCTTCATAGGCCATGTTGGTGAATTTATTAATTATTTATTGGTTAATTTATTTCTATAGAAGAAAAAACGCATATCACTTACGGATGGCGTAAACTGCTTGTGTGATTCGATCACGTTCATTTTCAATCACGGTGATTTTTCACACTGATTAGTGATCTTCGTGATCGCTTCTGATTGACGGAGAGCATAGCATAACTATTTATATAAATATTCTTCGCGCAAGCCACAGAGCCATAACCTGTATGTTTCACATTAAACAATACAAACTTGCGAGTTACATCGCATTTTTAACAAATTTATTAGATTTGTTAGACGTTTCTCGAAATATCATTGGCGTTTCCTATAATTGTTAAGTAATACATCGGTATTTTACAAAATTTTATATACATATATGTATATGCATGTACATAAACATAAAAGAAATTATCTGCACTTTTATACTATTTAAATAAATATTACAATTTCGAAATTGAGAGGAAGAACTAATTTTTTCTTTTTTAAACAATGAAATGAGGTACGAAAAAGAACATTGAATATTTTATAAATGAAGTTTTACATTATATACAGAATGCATAAGGTGTAATTTTAAATTTACGTTATATACCGATATTTTTATGCAAGCTAATTAATCGAGATGAAGAATTAAGATGACAGTGACCAAATTCACTCTACATTAAAAAATCACGGCGTAAATGAAGTACAATCACAACCGTGATCGTGATTCTGCGATCACTGTGATAAAACGCCATCACTAAATAAATATGTATACATATATAATATCACTGCTGTACCTAAATATCATGAATTATAATTTTTAAATCGTGTTCATTTTTTTTGAGGTTATATACAAGTGCATTTCTTTCAATTATAGCGGAGAAAATATTTCATAATTCTATGATAGAATCGTCGGATAAGTTATTACTCTCATCATTCGAAATTCCGTTCATAATGTCAGATAATAAAAATTATCAGGTAAAATTTCTTAATAAAGATTTCATAAAAAGATTGTTAAAAAAATATTTCTTTATTTAAAAAAAACGTGTGTTTTTCACAGGTTAGAGATAAATCTTACGGCACAGAAATGAATAACAAAAGTTCGAACGATGAAAATAACGACCCAGAAACTGAAGTTACAACAGTGACTAACGAAAACAAAAATAAAATCAATGGATCGGATGCGTTTAATAAGCAACTCAAATCGTGCAGCCAATGTTCAATGACGTTTAGATACAAAAGACATTTGGATCGGCATCTAGAGGGCCACCAAAAAAATAACTGTTCATACTGTAATGCAAAATTTGCCAGGCGCAAACATCTTGAAATACATCTATTTCGTTCACATGGAGAAAGAGTAACAAAGTATCCGCATTCTTGCGACGTGTGTCCTCGCAGTTTTCCTAAGCGTACTCTATTAAATCGGCATCGAGCAAAACATAGCTATGAAAATGGAAAAGTTTGTTCGGATTGTGGAAAAATGTTACAACCAGACGAAGATGACACGAAACACAAAGAACACCACTGTATAAAGAAATTTAAATGCAATCGATGCTTGCAATCGTTCAGTATCGAACAAACTTATCTCTTACATATTCAGAACCATAATAATTACAAATGTTCAAAGTGTGATGTTACGTTTGCTTCTAAAAAGAAAGCTCACGAGCATTACAAAACAGTGCATTCTTCAAAGCTAGATCATAATAAAATCTCAAATAGCAGTGAGTTTCTAAAATATAAAGGTAAAATATATGTATAAGCAATATTTATAAGAAACTCTTTTTGTTACAGACATTTACTTCTGTGCTGACTGTAGACATACTTTTGTTAAAAAGGACGATTACTCTCGTCATATGGAATCTACTTTACATCTCAGTAAAGTGAAAAAAGAAGTAACTATAGCAGATATTTTTACTTGCTCAATTTGTTCGAAAAATTTAATTTCACAACGAGCACTTGATCAACACGTTAGACGTATACATAAAGAAGAAAAAAGGTTTATCTGTAATATATATGGCTGCACATTTCAATGTGCAAGAAAATCAGATTTGGGTAGGCATAAACAGTTACACATAGAACAGAGGAATATTGTATGCGAACAGTGTGGTAAAACTTTTACTAGCATTAGTATTCTTAATGATCATGTTCTTTATGTACATAATAAAGAAAGGCAATTTGTCTGCGATGAATGTGGTAAAGCATTTAAACGTAACAGTTTATTAAAGAGACACAAATTATCTCATCAACAACATCGACCATTTGCTTGTATGCAGTGTAGTACTGCTTTCAAGAGATCGCATCATCTTACTCGTCATATGGAAACTTGTCATAGAATTGTATCTGTAAAGAAGAAGAAGGTGAATCTAATCAAAGTTTAATCGTTTCTCTTCTATTATTTATCGAAGATATTTAAAATAAATGTACATATTCGACAGGTCGTAAAACTCATGAAAACAGAAGATGGTCATCTTGTTCCAGTGCCAGAAATACCAAAAAAACTGAAGCCGAAAAAATTAAAAGTCAAGGAAGAATTCGATACAGTAACAAATGAAAAAATTCTGTCTTCAACAAGAACGAATATCATTAACGAACATATTGATTCACAGTTTGATTTACAAACACTTCCAGACTCTAATGATCTTTGCGAGAACTCAATTTTGTCATTAGAACTCACAAATTTATTACCTACGACTGAATCTGCTCCTCAAGTTCTTTCATTGGTAGATATTAATGCGGAACAGATTGTTACGGTAGAAGTTACCAGCCCAAAGACTTCAACAATGAACGATCTCATAGATCAATTTGAAACGAATTCTAACGAAATATTGAATCTCAATAGCTATCAAGATTTGGAATTTCATCATGGAATTTTAAATGCAGATCAACATTTCTTTGAAAATTCAAATTATTCTGAATTATCGTTCGGGACTGTTGAAGGAACGTCACTTTTCGTGGATTCGAATATTAACAAAGTAGACACTACACCAATAGATAATTATTTAAATCACTCGTTTCCATCATTTTTAAATCTTTAATTGAATTCAAGAAACTACTTAATTAACTTTCGAATCGTTTACACACATTTTCTTTATAAATATTCCCACTTAGAAATGTATATAAGCTATAGACGTTAATAATGACTCAGTAATTAAAAAAAACGTGATACAATTTATAGTTCCGATTATAAAAAGAATTTCAGAAAATTATATGTATAGTATCGACAAAAGTGTACAGAGATTTGATTTACAAGAAGTATACATTACTCACAACATGTACATGTTTGATATTAAATATTTCTTTTTCCCATCTTGCAGATAGTACTCCAAAATAACCCGATTCACAACGAAGAAAAATTTTGTACAATAAAAACATGAATATAATAATTAATATATAATACAAGATATAAATACAAACTGAACAAAAATAGTATGATCCAATGCAATTTCCTGACTTTTTTCTGACATTGACATATATTATTTAAGCACCAATTTTTTACAGCTTACTTGTTTTATATTCGTATTTTTATGAACATAATTCATTAACAATGTTGTTAACTGTGTATTAGTACATTTTACAATATTTTTCTTGCGTGTTATTGTTAGTTTTTTCAGGTCCATTCACTTTCTACATATCATTTATTCCTTGTCCCTTTTTCACAAAAATCTGTATAAAAGAAACCCTGCTACTGCTGCAGTTGTTCCGCCAATTATGCTCCATGAAACATTTGATATGGTTTTACTTTTACTCTCTTCCTTTTTCGAGGACGCATTATTATTTTTGTGTGTAGCAAACATTTTGCGGTATAAACTCTTTTCAAGCTGAGCATCTTTGGTAATCTTTTCTTTCAAGATAGCTACTTCCACTTGAATAGCCTTCGTTTCTGGTTCTAGCTTTGCTGCTTGCAATAAAGTTTGGTATGCCAATGTGTGTTCTCCTTTATAATGCAAGATTTTTCCTATAGAAAAATATATATATATATATATATATATTACATTACATTATATACATATATACGTACTCATTTAATAGTTAATAATAATACCTTTCCTGAAAAGTGCTTTTACATTTCGTGGTTGACAATTTAAAACACTTTCTACACTTTTCAATGCTGCATCGTACGCTTGTGTCTTCATTTGTGCAGCTGCTAAATTGTTATATACTTTCATAGAATCTTCCAACAATGCTTGTAACTCTGCATCAGTAGCAGAATCATCTGCCTCGGTTTGATATGAAGAGCGAGTTTCTGCTGGTGATAAGAATTCTAATGCTCTTCTGTAACATTGAATTGCTAACATTGGTTCATCCCGAGCGAACCACCAGTTTCCACGTTCTCGTTTTTTATCCCTTGAAAATTTTATTTGAATTTAGCCAAATTTAAATAGAGAAATGTAATTTTGTTTAATAAACACACTAGAGGTACTTACCCAATCTCTTTCCGTTCGTTAACGCTAAGCATTTCGAGTTCCTGTTCCATTTCACTAGATTTCAGTTCGACCGTATAGAAAATAGTTGCATCAGGTGGTATAGTTGGTAATTTTCCTAAGTGACCGTAAGCAAACCTTGGATCTACTTCTATTTCAGCAACTTCCTCTACATCCATAAGAGCAATCGCTAGATCTAATCCCTATTATAAAATGTAACAAACCGTCCAAGAATAATGTTATATTATAAGAATGTCCTTGTAACACAATAATTTTTTGCTTAAACTTTTTGTAGCATGTTTTTGTAAGCAAATCATTATAAATACCTGAATCACTTCCACATCTCCTAATTGAATCTTGAGGTCCTCGTATTTTTCAACGACCGTACCATCTTTTAATTTCCCAACAATTTTCAACACACATATATCAGCTCTATTAGGTCGGGTACCACTTTTTCCTTGTTTCACTACCTTTTTTCTAAGTTGTCCACTTCCTAAAATATCTATCCATTCTTCGGGAGGGTGATCGTTTAATGTTGCTTTTGTGATAGGATTGTTTGGATCTACGTTAAAATTTAATTCTTCCTTAATAAAGTCGGCCTGAGTTTCTCCTGGTTGAACCATGTCATTTTCCATCTTAAAAATCGAAGAAGAAACAATTCGAAACGTTTAGTTGACACACAGAGGCTGTATCGCGCTAATTAAAATTGATATCGTGTTGTTTTTCAAAGTACTGTTGAAATTCTATTCACTAGAACTATGAGAAAATTCAAATTAAGACTATCGCATCCTTATCGCGAAGACGTACAATGAATTTTTTATAGGCAACAAAAAAATGCACAATCATTTGATAATCGAGAAAATCCAACGTGTACAATAATATTATCGTTGCTGTTTATCGTGTTATAGTAGAATAATCTAAGTATTTTCAAATAATATCCGTAAACGAATACACACCTCTGTATTTTGAATATCCATGACAGTATTTCAAAACGCTTTAAAATAATTTCTGTTTATTTCTAGTACACGCGACACCGGTTGGCTTCACTTGTCACTTGAAGTAAGCTTCACAAGTTCACAAGACTGCAAGACTAGAGATCGAAAGTGAATTTTCAACGACTCCGTACAATTTGTGGTTACGTAAATAAGCATTTTTCTTTGGCACGCACAAAAATTTCCGAAAATCGATCTCTCTCTCTCTTCGTACTATTGGAATAAGTCTGCAATCAAGTAAATAGCCCTATGTTGCGACTAATTTGAGTATTTTGTAACTATTCCAATTTTTGACGTGTTCACTAACGTCTTCCTTTAGCGAAATTCAACTATTGCTCATAAATTGTATATTTCAGCTGTCAGCTTTCATCCTTTTCCCTTTCGACCGTTTGTGAAATCTTATTATGATCTGCATAACGTAGAAAAAATTCCAATAATATATTGTAGTATGTACCAAAAACTGTTTAAAACATAATTCAAGGTTAAAGATCGAACACAATAAATCGAAATACATATATACAAAAGTGAAAAATATTTTTTACATCAACGCATGTGTTTTACGCATTATTTCATAATCAAACTTTTATGGAATCATACTTTTATGAAAATTCTGCGTAATTTGTAATAAATGATTAAATACGAATAAGTAAATACGCACTTATCGATTAACGATTAATGAATATTCTCTAATTACGAGTTAGAGAAATAACGTGTTAGAATTTGAAGAAATATGACGGTTGCACGCTTCGAATCTGAAAGTCGAAGTCAGTCGAAGTCTGCTGTTGACACTTCCGAGTACTTAGTACTTGCGTGTCTTATCAAACAAAATTTGAACTTGCAAGATGGCGAACGAATTTCCCTTCAAATTTTACAGAAGAATATATATATTTTTTTATTATCAATTTAAAAATCATTAGATCATTCTATAAAAATATAAATTTTAATTACTAAAAAGCGAATCTTTATGTAGAATTGCAACAAATTGAAGTGAGATAGAAGCATATTAGTCAGATGCATAATCGTGCAGTTTCTACTAAAACAATAATACTGATAATTAATGATCAACTATACATGTGACAGCAAAAATCCTTGTGTAAGAAATCGCTTTTTGTCTAATTCTTTTTATCTTTACAGTTTATTGCTCGTAGCTTTTCTCACTGCACGTCCATTTGCATGTGTCGGCTTTTGTATAGTCTAATGCTGACCGAATCATGCAATGACCGAACAAAAACGGGCAACAGGTTATAGCCATCAATTTATCTGGGATGAAAAGACATCCTTTAGATTGTATCAGAATAGACTAACCGTTTTATTCATTTCAGTATGTGCATCTCAAATGCGATAAGCTCTTCATGCATGATATGCGTTAATCTTTGAAACGGACACCTGCAAAATTGTGTTTTTTTTTCAACTAATTTGTTATGTATAAGATACTCGGGTAATTTTTATCGTAATTTTCCAGAGTTATGAATTCATCTATGAAATCATCATATCGCTTAAGCGATGATTTTCTTAAATAAACCATTTATTTATTTATTTAGACCTATGATCAATAATAATAATTGATCGATTTTCAATGTGGATGAGTATATAGCTGACAATAGTGGAGAGTATTCAGTATGAACCACTGTAAATATATATATTTTTCACTAAAAGTGTACGATATTTTTTTCCACGCCAAATAGTTTTTGAAATGAAAAGTATTACATTTCGAATTCTGATAATTGTTAAAACCTCCTAATCGTACACGATAAGGAATCAAGTTTGAGATTATATGTTGCGAAAGCAATGCCACGTATTAGAAAGGAACAATATATAAATATACGTACATAATAGGTAATATTTTTTTCTCTAGTTTTACTAACTACTGGAAAAACTTTACTCCTTCTGGAAAAATGTTTAAAGGAAACGATAATATGTACTCATAAATATCATTCATAAATATATATACGTACAAACGTGTATAGAATATTTTAGTATAAAAATTGTTTGTACTACGTGACTGCGTGGGGTGAATGTAACCAATCAACGGATCACACATTTCTACCGTGTAGGCCGTACGCCTGCGCGAAGGATTCATGTTCCATCTGTGTTCCATCCTGACGCAGTCGTCCGGTTGCCTTTGTCCAGTTGCTTCTTGTTAAAACTAAAATCTTTTTAATAAACAATGAGATTACTTTTATTAGTGGGTCTCGCGGTATCAGTCTTCTGTTCGAGTAGCGATGCCGACGATAAAAAGGGCCCGAAAGTAACTGATAAGGTAAATAAACCACATGTCACGAAATAACGGTCTCGGTATAACAAAGAATTTCTGTTTTCGAACAAAGTAGAGAAAAATGATGTTCCGTAAAAGAAACAATATTTATTGGTATTGTAAATAATATTTCAAGTTTACTCGTACGCAAGTAATGTATCAAATTTGCGAAAATGTGAGGGAGAAGAGTATATAAAAGGAATATCTATGAAACTTATAAGATTTCAAAATTAATTAGTTTGTATGTGCAGGTTTGGTTCGATATCAGTATTGATGGAAAGCCTGAAGGGAGAGTTGAGATTGGTCTTTTCGGGAAGACTGTACCGAAAACCGTGAAAAACTTTGTAGAATTGGCTAAGAAACCTCAAGGAGAAGGATACAAGGCCAGCAAATTCCATAGAGTCATTCGTGAATTTATGATTCAAGGAGGAGATTTCACAAGAGGAGATGGAACTGGCGGTATGTTCATTACTAGACTGTGGATCTTCATACACAATAAAAATTGCCTGCATCGATTGCAAGAAATAGAAACTAAATCGAATGATATTTCTTCCCATAATGATTTTAATATAGGAGAAATCAAATATTGACATCTTGAATTTTTTAAATTTTCCAACAACTTTGAATTTCATCCATTTAATTTTGCTATTAAATGCATAAGGACCCACATTACATTAACATGTTAACCACCGAATTCCATAAAATCAAAGTAATTTGTTTAGTGAAATGATAACTAAAAGTTTAATATACCTTTTCATTTCTAGGACACAGCATTTATGGAAACCGTTTTGAAGACGAGAACTTCAAGTTGAAGCATTACGGAGCTGGATGGTTGTCCATGGCAAATGCTGGAAAAGACACCAACGGTTCTCAATTCTTCATTACTGTGAAGCAAACTCCATGGCTCGATGGCAGACACGTTGTCTTTGGCAAAGTAATCAAAGGAATGGTATGTTATAGTAATCTTAAAACGTATTATGTATCTTACATATTCACTTTGTATTTAATATTTATCTATAAATAAAAAAAAATTTTATAGGATGTAGTACGAAAAATTGAAAGTGTGACCACCGATACACGAGATAGACCTACCAAGGATGTTGTAATTGCTGATAGTGGAGCAGAAGTTGTAGCAGAGCCATTCAGTGTATCGAAGGAAGATGCTGTTGAATAAACTGTGTTATTGACACTTCATTTTCAGAGGAAAGACTAACTTTATACAATTACTCTAAACCACATAGATAACTTTATATACTCTGATACGATGACTTGATGATTCTGTATGTGTTCAAACTTGATTTAACGAAAAGAAAATTTAACGTTAGAATAATTGTTTTGAAAATTTGTTAAAAAAAATACAATGTTACATCTAGAACAACGAAAACTAATTATTTATGATAATTATGTAATAAAGTCTATTTTTTAAAAGTTTAATTTTATGACAATTAAGATATAGGCCATGAATCTAGAGATGGAATTTTAAAGGACATAAAATCGAAAAAAAAACATACTGTACGGAAGATACCCTGTCTCCTTCATTGTTATCTTATTCCAACTTTTATAAAAATATATGTACATGTCGAAAAGCGCAATAAATTTTATATATCTATATATAATCATGTTTTTTTAATCAGTAACAACAAATATACTTTGTTCGATAATTCGAATTTTATTATTCTTTCCTTCTTTATATATATTACGAATAAAATGATAATACTTTATAATGTCTGCGTATTATGATTGTACGAAGGTATGTCTATATGTACATATGTATGTCTCTGCAAGCCTGAGCCTGTGGCCTGAGGTGATATTTATTTCTGTGACTGAAAACATGCATCCTTTCACTTGAAAGTTCATGATGTTCTCACGAGCTTAGATAGAAACAATTTATTCTCGTTCACATGAAAATATGTACTGTACATAACTAGTAACATAAAATTAATTTTGTATTTTCAAAAAATCTAATCCCTGCAGAAGTTAAAAAATTGTAAATATTGTGTGATATTATTATATGTTTCTCAAACTGTTAACATTTGTAAAATCAAGTAATTGATGTTCATTATCGATTCGTATATGACTAGCCAAAAACAATTTTACGTTATTTTTTAACCAACTTCGAAAAAGGAGAAGGTTACTCAATTCGATCTGTATGTGCCTTTTTTCACTTTTTTTTCTCTATATATATGTTCACCGATTATACGCCGAGATGGATGGACCAATCGAAACGAAACCTTTTGCATCTTGTAGATTGTAGATTTTATATAGAGCAGAGAGGATATGAGAGTGCTCACGACCGGGTCTGAGTTGCCACCACTTTTTGGCACGCTCACGCTTAGCACGGAACAGCTCCTATGCGTACGGTAGAGCCCACTTTTACCACGAAACAGAGACTACACTGTTTTAGCATGAAACAGAACCTTTACTAGCCTGTGGCATAAATCAGAACTA
>CM052316.1:8835994-8873443 GCA_028455605.1 Lasioglossum malachurum | reverse complement strand
GCTAATCTATTATGTATAAAAATCTCAGAAGTGTCCGTTTGGTGGAACAGTGTCAAAAAAAATAAAGTATGCCGGCGAACGGGAAGGATGCGGGAGGGGGAAATCCGCTCTACCGTGCGCATAGGAGCTGATCCAGGCTAAGCGTCCGCTCTACCGTACGCATAGGAGCTGATCCAGGCTAAGATTTTGTGTGGGGGCAGCACTATACTGGAGGCATCGAAAAGTGCCTGAGAGTGCGTGAGCACTCTCATATCCTCTCTGTATAGAGTATGTCGCCGTGAAAACAAATTTTGCATTTTTTCATCCTTTGCGGCATTTATTGCAAATAACAAAGTGTCAAAAAAAATTTTATAAAATAATTAAACCGACTTCGAAAAAATACACTAAACAGTTTTTAATATACAACACTTAATTTATGTGAATACACATGAACTTTTCGGGGGCGGCGCAAAATTAAAAATTTTCGAAACTGGTCTACATGCTTTCACATCTTCTTTTCCTACCTACTATATAATTTCCAAGTTCAGCATATTCCAATAAAATATATCATAATCATATATATATATATATGCAACAACATCTGTCATTTGGAAAATTTTATATTTTGCTACCGTGTATTCACATAAATTAAATGGAAATTATTTAATACTTTTTAGTGCATTTTTTTTGTTATGATGGGTTGTATTTTTAAATGATATTTGTTTCATAGCGAAGCGAACGGTATGCGCAGTAGCATGGATACAGATACAGATTATACCTATATGTATATAGTACACGTGCAGAATCTGCAGATGCATAACCAATTTCGTTTTCATAGTGTCGTAATGTCACACCATAATAATACTCAACAATTATTTCTTTGCATTAAAACATAATATGACCAATGTATTATAAAAAGAAAACATCGTATTTACGCTTTATTTATTTGTCGCGCAAAGTAACAGGTCTTCCTTCAAAATGATTTAATTTTTCATCGTCTTTATACACATATGAGCTGCCGAACAAAATAATAAAAATGGTCCAGTTTAGGTCTATATTAGTCTATTTCGTGTGTTTTTTATTTTTCATATTCTACATTCTTGGAGCTGCTCGTTATATTACGGATTTCGAAGAAAATACTTGCGATATGACATATATGTTTGAATATCCACAGTATGTGGTACGTAAAACGAAAAATGAAATTTCAATGCGATTAAACTAAAATTAATGAATGTTAGTTTAATTTGTTTCAATCATTCCTTTGGGGCTGATTAAACTAAGTTATATCTAGACTGCCGATTTTATGCATTTATGACAAAAATGAGTAATCACAATTTAAAGCAGTGGACATATTAAGAAGATTTAAAGACATCAGCATATTGGTTTCAACTTAATCAGATAATTAAAAGAAGAAAGAAAGTTTTATTTCACTCAAAACTTTTTATTTTGCATAAAGATCCGTAGTCTAGTTATATCACTCTACAGACCATAGAAACTTTGGGTACGTTAAGTCAAATTTCAAAGTTCACACGTAAACAACTATTTTTGATAATACCTATGTATTCAGTTTGCAATTATAATCATTAATATCATATAACACGTATATCTGTTTCGTGTCCAATTAATTTAATATACCTAACATATAAATCTTGTTATTATCACCAGAGAATCTCTTTGGATAACAAAATAGAAGAACGATATCCTAGGTATGGATTATACGCATACGGAGAAGGTTTTGTTACAGAAAAACATAGAAGAATGTATTTCTCAGGAATACCAGTCCTTTTTATACCAGGAAACGCTGGATCTCATGAGCAAGGTTTTTATAATTCACTCATCAAATTTATATTGTTTCTAATACTATTTCTGATTCGTATTATCTATAGCATACATATGTTTTTTTCCTTTAGTAAGATCTCTTGCATCTGTGAGTTTAAGGAAGAGTTTAAAAGACAGAACTCCATTTTATTTTGACTATTTCACAGTTTCATTGGGCAAGGATTATTCTGCTTTATACGGAGGTATAAAATATAATTACATGTGGAACCTTTTTTATAGATAATTATTTAATACTTACTTAGAACTCTGTTTATCCAGATCCCATTAATCTTGATTGTCAAACATAATCTCTGCCTTTTTTTTAATCTGCTAATTAATTAATATCCTCAGTGTATGACTCGGAACCGACGGATTTTGTTCAAAAGAAACTCGCAGACTTTTTCACAATATTCTAATTAAATTGAATTTATAGTATATGTATATGTCTTTCGCTTCATTCGTAAAAGCATACATATATAATGTATTTGTGTTATTTATGTTGTTAATGTACGAATTTTCTGGATTTCCGGATAAACGGGGTTCTATTATATTTGTAAGAATTGTCTGTATTTAGTTTAGTAACTAATGAATTACCAATTCAAGGTGTATTAATGGACGAAACCTTGTACGTTTCACACTGTATAAAAAAGATTTTGAGTTTATACAAGACTAATGTGGAAAATGTTATACTTATTGGACATTCGATGGTAAGTGCAGCAATTGTAGAAATTTTGTAACATACATTCTAAGAAATCCGTTTGCCATTTTAGGGTGGAGTCATTGCTAAAGGTTCTGTCTTATTAGCTTCTAACACGAATACCAGTTTGACAAATATCATTATTACTTTAGCTACTCCTCACATGCCTACATTGGTATTAGACAGAACTTTCGCCAATTATTATTATAATTTAGAGAACCGTTTAAATGAAATTAAAGATGCAGGAATAAACGTTATATCAATAGGCGGTGGGCCAAGAGATACGCTTGTGACCACAACACAACTTCTAGACTCTACAGCAGACATTAATGTTCTTTCTACAAGTATACCAACCGTGTGGAAATCTACAGACCACTTGAGTATTCTTTGGTGTAAGCAATTAGTTCTCGCTATTGTGCGCTCATTATTCGACTCTGTTAGCGTTTCTCGGAGGCCACCTAGAATCTCTCCGGACCCTCAAGAGAGGATGCAAGCTTTAAAGTATCATTTTCATCAGGTAAGAAATCCTTTAAATTATTTTTGTATCTGCATGTAATGTTTCTAATAGAGTTAATTTATAGCGTACTTATGGAAAAAAATTATATTACCCTAAAGAAACGGTACAATTCGAACCTGGCGGCGAGTGGATAGAAGATATTCGAAGGCAGTATACATGGAGCAGCAAAAATTTATCGAAAAGAATATCTCCCATTTATCTTATGATTAGACTGTCTGGGCAACCAGATGAATTAACTATTGACACTACAAATTTGGAATCTAGAGACTGGTTATTCGCTTGTACAGCATCCAGTATACAAGGACAATCGAGAGTTTGGTAATTACATCTTCTATTTACAAGTACAGTAATGTCCGACTGTAAGTTGTTTCTCTGTTCTGTGTTGCGACCTGGATATGAGCAGGACACTATTTTTATGTGGCTTTAAAAACCGCGCCGAACGTAGAAAAGGACGGCGAAGCTCGAGAGGCCTCGGTCGCCGAGAAGCGTAAACATAAAAAACTTCTTTATTTTTTATTATTTTTTGATGGGGCTGTGACCAACATATTCGTGGCATTTTTCTAATTAAAATGATACCAAATGTAATATAATTCCAATTATATTTACTTGTGTAATGAAGTACGAAATTTTTCGATGTAAAGAAGGACAGCGTATGGGAATGAAAGAAACATGGAGAGTCGCGGCGCGCCGGCACAGTTCAAAGCATTTTCCATACGTTGTTCTTGTTTGCGTCCGAAACATTCGCCGTTCATTGCACAAGTAAATATCATCAGAATTATATCATATTTGGTTTTATTTTTATTAGAAAAATTCCACGAATATGTTGGTCAAAGTCCCATAAAAAAATAATTAAAAATGAAGAAGTTTTCTAATTGGATTAGTAGTTCACACCGATATACCCGTTCGGTATCGAATTACGCGACCTGTTTACACTGCTCGGCGACCGAGGCAGCTTGAGCTTCTTGGCTCCTCGCGGGGTATGCTCCCCAGTGGAATGGGCAGCGTAGGGACATACAGTCCTGCTTTCAGCCGGCTTTACAGTCGGACATTACTGTGAAGTAATTTTTGAAAAAACGTAAAAACACTAATCGATTATTTATATTTTAGTACTTGGGGTTGGAATTTGACGAATAGAACGCTACTTCTACCAGATCGTCTATATCGTCAAAGAAAAATTGTTGACTTAAACCTGAACGAAATAAAATATCCTGGTGTAACACATATTGTAGTAAGAATTACTCTAAATGATTTAGATGAACATGTTTTGGTAAACGTTGATTTACATTCTCATGAAACAAGGTATATACCCATTAAGAGAAATATACCTTTATTGAACACTTTACTCGTAAGACCTAAAATGAAAAAGTCAAGTATTGGAGATGTGAGGTACTATGCTACTATTGATAGCAATATAAACGTTATAACAACCGAGCTGATAGTTTCTGAATGTACAGACGCAACGCAAAATATCGAAGCAATTGTTGAATTACACGAGCCGTGGAGCATCGGTGCTACGCAAATTCAATTTTTCACGGAAGTGTAAGTACAAATAATTGATATAAATTCTTTAGTAATTACTAAAGCGTGAGAGTAACACTGTATTTACGTTTCTAGAGATAACGGGCCGAAAACGATGAAAATTCAAACTAACTTTAAACATTCTAATGTCTCTCCACATTTAAAGTTAACATTAAATCGAGCGTGTTCTTATACGTTCAATATTCAGGAAGGTGGTATCATAGATCAAATTTCCGTTATTGTCAGAGACCGCTGGTACTTATTATACACAACGATTATTAGTTTGGTTTTAATATTCCTATCAATAAGAGTTAACGAAGGCCGAGAACAACTTCCAACTATAGTAGTTACAGTATTCCTTTCGTACTATTACGGACTAATGTTCGAGTGTTTAGTTGCTACAGGATTTCTGTGTGTATTCACCATCGGACTATGCTGTTCAATTCTATTTTTGGCTTCAGTGGCTCATGGTATTGCTGTGAGGTAAAACAGTTTAGATTATTTATTCATTATATCTACCGTAGATAATCTACGTGTATATTTTGATCACATTATAGAAAAGTAAATTTTGTAAATTCTTTTAGATTCTTAGCACGTGCTGTTGCATTTTCGACAACATGGTCAGATTGGCTACTTGGAGGATTAAATCAATTACCCTTTGTCACAGCGATTCTTGTACTGTCCGTAATCCCCGCGACTTGCGGAGCTTTAGCTATGCTAATATCGGTATTTCTGTATTTTTTGAAACTAACGAAAATGTATGAAGACTTTTTAGAAGAACTTTTCATGGCTTACGTACCAATGTTCAGATCTAAAAAAACTGATTCTGAAGAACGCGAAGATACTAGACAAAAAATATTCAACCATGTTATTCTCTTCTTGCTTTGGTGTTTTACCGCTATTCCGGCTGTGCCGTCTGTTCTAATTTGGGCAAAAAATTTCAGGTTTGTTTTTGCACAATTTTGAAGTATATGTTATGTGGATATCATACACCGACGTACACAGGGTGAACCACGGATCGTGACCAGTAGAGATTACTCTGTTATTAGCAGTCCGGTCGAAACTGTTTTTATCACGTGTAACATGGTTTTAAGCAAATTTGTTATAAAAAAAAATTAGAAAAGCAATTTTTTGCAATCTTTTTCATGTTATGGTACTTATCGAATTCGCCTTGAAATCCTCTAACAGATAGCATTTTCAAAAAATTGATGGTGACCTTGAAAAATCATAAAAAAAAAGTAGTCAACAAAAAATTTGATATAATCACGTAAAAGCTCTCTTGAAACCAAGCTGTACCTGATAAAAACATTTTCAATCGGACTGCTAATAACAGAGTAATCTCTACTGGTCGCGATTCGTGGTTCACCGTTCACCCTGTATACGCAAAAAAAGATATAACTTTAATTCACTATAAATTTATTTCAGTTACGACATGAGGCTGACTACTGAAGATCCTTTGCTACATCAAAGCTGGATAGTCTTAGTAGCATGCAGTACATCAGGCTGGTTACAAATTCCTCCAAAGTATCAGGCAATTCGATCACAAGTATTAGCCAGTGTATTGTATTTTGTAGGGTGGATTATACTTTCAATGGGAGCAGCATCCCGACCACAATTTTATCAATATTATGTGCCACCTATAGTCGCTGGAGTCGCTAGTCTTATTACAATAAATCACTTCTTTAAGTAGATAGTTGATTACATAGTGTCGAAATTGGTGTATATTTGTATATTTCTGACATATACTTTTTTAATTTTCTAACCATTAGATATGTGACGTACTAAAAAATAAGACTGTAAGTACAGTGAGGAGATATCGTGTAAATTATTATTTACTTACCATACATAAAAAAAATATATAAAAAGTATTTGTATAATAAATCAAAAGTTATATTGTATGTGTCACAAAATAAATTACTTTATTTATCATTTATGGGAAAAAGAGATACACAATTATAATATACATGATTGATATTCATATGATCAGACCTATATCTTCTAAAATCCCATTCATGGGCACTGTGCTGCGTTTGGTTTTTACAAATAATACACAAGTATCTTTAGAAAATGTTTAAAGTAATAAATTTTGTTTCTACACAATACGTTTATAAGTTTTTAAAAGAATTTTATAATAATGACTTGGATATATTCGATTAAAGTAAAAAAGAACATCTCGTCATAAAAATACGGCAGTAACCTAACTATACATTTTAATAATATAATGCCCACTCGTTTTCTTGCAGGAACGTGTCTACTACTTCTTTCATTGCTAAGTTTGGGATCAACTGATCTTGAGTTAAACGAACTCTAGTAACTGGATCGAAATGTCCCACCCTTTGTAAATGTTCTTCTATGTCTTTTCTCTCGTATGTAATTCCACTTGGTGTAATTACCGGTTCTTGCAAAATTTCAAAACTAATTTTTCCACATAAATAATCAGGTACTTCCCTCTTCTACTCAATATGTTCATAGAAATCAATAAATAGACCATTATTATTTTTATTTACGCATAATCAAAAGGTATAGAAAAAGAAGAGAAGTGTTTACTTACCCTTCTTCGTTCGTCTACTTTTTCAAATAAATCATTAAGACGGGTCATACATGTGTCTCTTTTCTCTTCTATTTCTTCTTTGTTTCTTGCGAACGTACCAGATGCGGCTTCCCCTTCGGTTTTTCCATTTGTATCCTTCGTTACTTCTTGTTCTTTTAATGTAGCAATGCTTCTTTCAGCATCCTCCATTATCAATTGATGTAGATACGATTGTAACTCAATATCTTGCGCTATCCTTTGCTCTTCCCGTAATTCGAAACGACGCTTCCTCGCTTGCCTCAAAATACTGGTCATCTCGTCCCCATAGTTTAATTTTTGTTCCTTGGCCAAATCCACAGCTAAACAATCATTATTCAAAGCATGTAAGAACATGGAACACAATTTAAACGACTTTACATTATGGGTATCGTAGGAAAGGAATATTCGTAGCACCAATAATCTTCTCAAAAATATACCATATATAACTCAACTTATTCGATTCACGTCTCCTTCATGTAACAAGTATCGACATATTTTAGATTATAGAAATTACATTCTACATAAATCTAACATTAAAAATGTATTCCTTCGGATGATGCGAGAGCCTCGATCTTCGTGGGCATGGAGTCCCAGAAAGCGTAGAGGTACTACTTTCTTTGACGTGTGCCGAACATAGAGAAGGACAGCGCGTAAACGACAAAGGGGGACTGAGCGTCGAGGCAGTCGGTAAAGTTCCCAAGGATGCGTATCGATTACAATGTCAATGCAAATAGGACAGTTTTTTATTTTTCATTCTTTTTTACAAAACTTTTACCAACGTATTTGTGAGATTTTTCTAAGTCTAGTTACGGCGTAATTCGGACCATATTTACGGATTTAAAGTGTGATTATAACTCGCTGTGATATCAGTAAATATGATTGAAACTCTGTCGAGTTTGGTCTTTTTTTTAACTAGGGAAATCTCACAAATCTATTGGTGAAAGTTTCGTACAAGTGGAACAAAAAATGAAGAGATTATGAATGAAACTAACAACATCTTGTTCAGTGATCGGTTCTTGAAACAGCTCATATAATGCGAGGCCTGGAACCGAATACGGCACTAAGCCTTTGAACTGTTGTGTTTACATAGCTCACTATCCCAGTCCTCGAAGGGAATTTGGACCGCTGAACTTTTGATCTATGTCGGCTCTGCGCGTCTCTTTCTTTCCACATGCTGTCGTTCTTTGCGTTCGAAACTTTCATCACTTATTAAACAAGTAAATATAATCGCAATTCTATCGTGTTTGGTCTCGTTTTAATCAGAAAAGTTTTACGAATCCGTTGGTAAAGGTTTCGTAACAAAATAACTAAAGTGAAAAAAGTTTAATCATTGCATTAGTATTACCTCACCGATACCCGAGCTCGGATCGTGTTTCTTTGTAGCGCGATCGACCGCTTAAAGGGGAAACCCCTAGTAGTAGAGGTAAAAAAGTAATATCATCCGAAGGAACATCATCCGAAGGAATACTGTACTAGGTAAACGGTGTCCCAACAGTAGCGGAAAATTTAAATTTGGCGCCATTTCTGCTGCTGTGCTTTGAGAGTCAAAACATTATCACAGTTCAATGGTAGACAGTCTGCCGTTATTAAAAATGAATCATTATTCGACCTCTTGCATTATCTTTGCATTATTCTTGCTAGGTCCTTGCATTATCGAGAAATGAGAAGGTGCATAACACCTTTAGATTTCTTTCTCTGGGGTTTTTTAAAGTCAAAAGTTTATGTGAACAAGCCAACGACCGCCCAAGCCTCGAAGAAGGAGATCAGATGCTGTATCCCTGAGATCCAGCCAAATATGCCAGCAAAGCCGAGGAGGGCATTTACCAGATGTGTTGTTCCATACATAACTCCCACACGTCTACTTTACGATTAAATCAAAATTTCAGTAGTAAATAAAAAAAAACTGTATTTCATTTGGAATTTACATATTCCACTTTTGTTGGGACATACTTTATTCTTGAAACATATAGAGAATATTATTTTAGCGTACGTGGTTAAGGCAAGCTATGCACAATAATATAAAAATTATTAGAGGAGGATTTGTAATTGATTCGGTTACTTCCATATGGTGATCTAATGTCCAAGAATCGATAAACAGAAAATTTGCTAGCGAAGCGTACACATAAATACCTCTCTGCAAATGTTTAACAGCTTCATCGAAAAGTTCCAATTCCACCAGCGCGAGACCAAGGAAAAAATGTCCTTTTACCAAACACGGATCTATGTCGAGAGCTCGTCTGCAATCTTGACAGGACGATTCCCATCGTTTAAGCTTCAGATGGCAAAGAGCTCGATTTGTGAAATACAGTGCTTGAGATGGATTTTTAATCTGCATAAATCAAATGGGAACATCGTAATTTGTTTGTATACGGTATTCGTAGGAACACTCACGATTGCTTTAGTGTAGCAGCACGCCGCGTCTTCGTACTTGTGGAGATTGAAAAGACGGTTTCCTTGTTCTTTTAACTCCTTGTCAGAGAGGTTTGCGGTTGTGTACATTTTACTCATCATGAAAGTGTTAATCTATCGTGGGTCGATCAGTTCCCTATTCACGAATCGTCCTTAATAGGCGCCCTTAAATCATCTTACAGAAAAAATCAGACGTTCTGTTAAAAAAAACAGACCAACAAAGTGATGTATCACCTTAAATAAATATGTGTTCTTCCATTTTCCAGTTATATTTGTTACTCGTTGGCCACAGTATGACAATACAGATATGTGGTGCGGACTACAGGCATTCTTATCAAAAACTAAAACTGTCCGATGATTATGGATCGTGAAACCAGGGAGCGCTGATAACTTTGTTTTTAAATTTACCGCGTTGGATTATCATAGATTATGTATACTCTGTGATAGAAAGTACTGGATATTCGATACTTCCGCAAAGGATCAATTCTTGAAAAAAATCGAATCAATGGTACACGAAAGAATTCTATTGGACCATGGACCTATATAAAGGACGGTGTCTTGTTCTGCGGGGTTGAAGCAGAAGACGGAAGGGGAGTCGACCTCTAAAAGGTCCTTCAGCCATCTTGGGAGGCGAACGTGGTGCTGCCATCTATGTCATGTCGCGGTAAATTTTAAAATTACACGTGGTGACACTCCCCTGGTTACACGCTTACATTACATTTTATATCTGTAAATTATATGTAGACTGATCAAGACTGATGTAGACTGACTTCGAATAAATGATACAAAATAATCAAGATATTTGGTGACATTTTACTATAACGAGGTGACTTCTAAACAGACTACATATATATAGCACTTTGCCCACATCTGTCATCTGGTAGATGAAGTAATCTTGGAACACGGCATGTTATCTGAAGCCGGGTACATATCTCGTGGAAAGTCTGTGACAGAGTGAACAACTACATGCATATTTTGTTCAATGGCATACACGTCAAAGTATTTAGTACGAATTGAACAAAGTTGCAACGATTGACAATCGAATTTAAAATGTCTCAGAGAGGTTTGCGATGGAGAAAAATGTGTAATGTGTAGATCTATTATCTATCTGTGATAACATGGACAGTAAGAAACTATTGGGAGAACGTTTAAGAGAGGCAGCCAGTGTTGGTGATACAGATGCGGTTCAAGAACTGCTTAATCTAGGAGCCGATGTTAATGCACGAAATAACGATAACGGATGGTATTTGTTTGACTATTTGTGACACTGTAGTCCTATCGTTGTAACTGTTATAAATCGCTAAAATGTATTTATTAATTCGAGCACAATATTTCCACTCTTATCGAATGGAAACAACTTTGGATTTTAAACAGCCTAACAATCCTACAATATATAAATTTTCTTTTAAGGACTGCTTTACACTGGGCATGTAAATATGATTATGTAGATATAGTTGCACTACTTTTGAAGAACGGAGCAGATAAAAATATTAAATCTAACTTTGGAGCAACTCCGAAATATTTGTGCAGCAATCCACAAATTTTGGATCTTTTGGAAACATCAGTTGACTCTCAATTGGCATTAAACGATGCAACAATGCATAATGCTATATTACAGTATTTAAAAAATGATCTTGTACAAGGAAACGTAGACTCGGGAACACATAGAATAGGGAGCAATGGTTTATACACAAATGGTGAGAAATACTTTGTTATCGATCTTTCTTTGTATACTTTAATAATATTGTTCTAATTGCATTTCAGAGTTAGTGTTAAAGGTTCGTATCGCTGATGCAGTTGATCCTGACTTCATAGAAGTTGAATTACCTCACAACGATCTGACGTATCAAACATTAATCGAAGTATGTTGCCAAGAATTAAATATTGACTGTAACCAGAATGTAAAGTTAAGAAAACTGCCCAATACTAAGTTAAGGAAAGATAAAGATGTTCAACGACTTCAGAATTTCCAAGAAATCGAGGTTGTTACTAACAATGTGAATTCGCACAAGTATATGCAAAACACGAACAGTGTTCCGAATAACATTCCAACAGTGCCAGCAAATGGATATCAAAGTATTTCTGAGAAAGACCAAACTATTTTATATTAATCATTATGGTATCTGCGTTTTCCCACGTACACATATTAAGACTACAAATATATAATGTTTAATAAAAACACATTATGTATAAGCAAGAGTGGAACTCTTAAAATGCAATAATGAAATATTTCGAATATATATAATAGGATAGCGAGTAGAAAAATAATTTTTCAACTTTATTTACTAGATTTAATAAAGTAATTAAAAAATGATTACAATCCCTTATTAACATTGCTCGTTTTTAATTTTCGCTTTCTCTTTCTTTTATGATGACATTACCCTCTGGAGTAACAGTTACTTCTGTATCTCCTATAGTACTTAATTCATCGGTCACGTTATGGTATGCTTTTGGCCTCTTTGGTCGTACGACTGGTATTTCAACAGAATTTTTATTTCCTGTAAAGCGAAAAGAAGTTAGAGAAAATATCCAAAAAGAATTTTGCTCATAATTTTTATCACAGAACTTACTGAACGAGGTATAAATAGGAAGGGCAAGACTTTTAGCTGTTTTCAGACGAATAGAACGTATATTAATCCAACCTCCTGGATAATTTTTCGACAAATGATTACATGCTGCGCAGACGTTTTCTAAAATTTCTTTTTCTGTCATAGACGTATGTCCAATTTGAACGATATTAGTATCCCCAGACGAATGCAACTGCATAGGAGTCTTTTTCAAAGCGTACTCTAGTTCATGCTTCAAATCTTTACTTTGCATCCTGACAGAAGTTGGTAATTTTCTCTTTTTGTGAAACTCTTTCCCCAATAAATGAGACAAATGACCAGCAATTTTTCCATCTACTAGAAAATGATCATAGCTGCCCACAAGCTTCTTCTTTAATTCGTATTGGTCATGCTCTGTTTTCACTTGGTTCAATGATATTACTCTATTTATGTTTGTACAGCCTTGTTTGCGTAATAATTCTTCGTAATGGTCTATTGTAATATCATTGTCTTGTCTTCTGCCTCTTCTTAAATCGCCTACAAACAGTGCTACTTCGTCGTCTGGTGCAACTATTGTATGTGGTAATAGTCTGAAAAAGAAATTATGAGCTGCGATTATCTTTTATTATAATGGATCTATATATTATAAACACATAGTTGCATCATTCTTGAAAAATATAATCATGATTCCTCATAAGGATCCATTGGTTATTCAAAATATATAATCATCCGTGCATACAATACAGCAATATAACAAACATGCTTCAAATGTATTAGAAAATCATTTACAAAATAATTATAATTATAGATTTTTACTTACATCCGCATGTATCTTCTCGGTGTTTTTGGTACTTTTATGCATGTTACCTGCATAAATACTGGATGGCACTCTTCGTCAAACAAAGCATTTTTACCTTTCAGCTCTTTGTTCAAATGAAAAATAGCACTGATACATTTTAATATGTGTTCTTTCGATAAATCTACGCTGTCTACTTCCTTCTGTTCCTTTAATTTCTTCATAATTGCATTCAGAGTTGCCTTATACAGGGGAATAATGGCCGCTTACAGAAACGTGACATGTGACGTAAACAGTATGGAGTCTTAGACTATATATACTTATAGATCCGGTTTCAAATAACATGCCGTGTTCCAAGATTACTTCATCTACCAGATGATGGATGTGGGCAAAGTACTCGCAGTACCACGAAGCTAAAGCGTACCTAGTGGAGAACGGGGAATTGTCGCCGTGTCTCATTCTGTATAAATATTTATGGAAACTGTAACTGTAATATATATTTTATTACTCGTTCATCTTTACTTTACTCTTATTATTTTAAATATTGCTAAATCATTTTGTCAATTATAATTTGAATGTAGATGATGATAATATGAAATCTGTATGTATTTCCTCACAACTTACTTTATTTTAAAAATAGTTTATATATATAGTAATTTTGAATTATCTTGCGACGTGACTTGTGGGCATCAGATACTCCGTTATCTTGGAACACAGTGTCCTATGCATATCCTATACCTATGCCGGGTTTATAAGTATATATGGTCTCTGGTCTAAGTATGGAATAGTATATAGAGGGGAGAAATGACGGTATTTTTGTTTATAGAACGGTATTTTTGAATATAGAAATCTATATTATCGACATCCTCCACAACGCTGTGGTGGCCACGTGGTCACCTCCTACGGGGTGACTCCCGATCACTCCCGATTGCTCGCGATCAATAATAAATAATACATTCTAGCGATAGGATCATATATATATATACTTGTAAAAATGATTAGCGTAATAGTAACCAATGAAATGATGGTATTATAAATTGGCAGTCATCTTTCGTCGGTCAATAATATAATATTGAATCCAATCATTCGATTGCATGAATGCAAGAAAGGTATGACTACTTCAAAATATAATTGGATTATAAACTATGCATTCATTTAGAGTAAACAATTATAAATTATAATATCAATTCGCTATTAATAATATCGAATAGACGATTTCACAACATCGAATTTAAAAATTAGAAAATGGTGCCTACTATTCAAATATTAAAATTCCAAAACATCTGAAACCCGTAAAATATTTAACGAGTCATGTTTAACAATAAAATATTTAATTATATAGATGTACGCTATCTAGAAATGCAGTGCATACCATAGATAGCTGTAAGGAATTATAATGGATAAATTAATATAGTATTGAAGAAAATTGCAGGATCTAGACGGACGTTTCTTTGCGAGAAACTTTGCTTCTGTTAGATAATATCTTCTACAAATATAATAATGCAGGTCTATATGAAAAGAATTGGAATATCTGTTTGAAAGTTGGAACAGTCAAGAATCGCGTAACGTTTTGTCAGTGTTGGGGGTAACGTTCGCAACTTACTGCACCGAGGACCGTCACACTTGGTTAACCAAGACAATCGAGATCAACGATCAGTTGCAGCGCAAACGTCAAAGGTAGCCTTGTCGATCGTTGCCCGGAATTATTCCTTTCTGCGAAATTCCTTTGTTCTTCCTCTGTTTCCTTTAGTTCTTGCCTAACAACGACGACCTAAATTCCTCTATTTTGTTGTCGTCGCGTAACCCGTTTCTCTTGTATTGCATTAGTTATCGTGAAGCAATTCGCAAACACATAGTTCCGTAAAGAGTAGGAACGTATAGTGAAGACCAAGTGCCGATATGCTTCGCTCAGTACTTGCCACGAACCTTCCTAGAAATACTGGAAACTACAATGCTCAGAACACCGCGATATATTCGAGTGATGCTATATCTGTGTATCGGCTGGTCGATATTTTGCGCGATCTTTTTCACTTTTCCGAGCTACCTACGCGAAAGAATCACCAAGAAATTCGTCGCAAAACAGTCAGAGTATCCGAAGGAGAGATTAAACGTTACGAGAATGCCGAGAGAACGAAACTTCAGCGACGATCAGGTATGTTCGCGTTTTTGTTAGCGCATTTTGTCGTTTTGTATTCGTTTCGCGCATTCATTGTCAAGGAATTTGCGGTGTTCCTCATTTAAAAATTTTTTTTTAATCGACTCTCGGCCCATCTTCGATATGATTCGGCCGGAACGAGTTGCCATCATCAAGGAGCGAAATACACTAACGTAATCGGTGACCAATGCGAGTCGATCATGGACCTAAAGAACGGTGCATAAAGTGGACTTAGCGGTGTGGGAGGGTTGAAGCGAAAGACGGAAGGGGAGTCGACCTCCAAAACGTTCTTCAGCCATCTTGGTAGGCAAACCTGGTGCTGCCATCTATGTCGTGCCGCGGTAAATTTTAAAGTTACACGCTTACATTACATTTTATATCTGTAAATTGTAGACTGACTTTGTCTCTGTGCGTTAAATTGTTTTATAAATGTTTTAATAAATGATACGAAATGTAATGTATCGGATTAATAAAAACAAAATATTTTTAGTCGCCAGAAAATAAAACGAATTTATTGTAATATTACTTAAATTAGTATAATACTCTATATACGATACAATTAATTAAATTTATTCTATGGATGTATAGTGGCGGTTTTGATTATTCGATCACTTTATACTCTCACTATTTTATTTGAGACAAAAATACTACTTACGTAATTTCGAAATCGTAACAAACAATAATATATTTTAAAATAATCAACGAAACACAACGCAGACGAAAGCAAATAAATATTGTTGACCAAAAATTTGAGTAGGCAAAGAATTGTACTTACAATAAACTCGGCTGCAGAGGGCACTTACAAGTAGGTTAGGTTTCCCTACCAAGATGGTTGAAGGACGTTTTAGAGGTCGATTCCCGTTCCGTCTTTTGCTTCAATCCCACAGAACTAATAATAAGCATCGTCCTTTAGATCCATGGAGCCGATGCTTATTTATTTTTGTCACTCATATTAGTTTTTTCTGCTGACTAAATCATTAATTCGTGTCTTCTATCGTATCAGATTGGTAATATGACTTCGCTTGGAAGGTGGCTCTTGTCTTCTGAGGGGAGTCTACCACCGCCGAGGATTAATGCAAAACAGGGGCCTTTTTTAATTTTAATTTGGATGCATGGGAAATTCTTGGAGCGCAGGCACATCAAACGCTTTACGAACAAAAAGTTAATAAAATAGCGACGTTACGTTCATAACGATAGAGTAGTATAAGGAATTTAAATAAAAAAAAAACAGCGGAAGGTAATACGGAAAAGATTGTTTTCAGGTATTCGCCATGGGAAAATTGCTCGGTAACGGAGTGCGTGTTGTCGTACCGGACGAAAGACATAACTACAGCGGATGCGGTGATTTTTCATTTACACTTGACGAAAGCCGTATCGGATTTGCCAGTTAGAAAACGACGGGAACAAAGATGGATATTCTTGACCGACGAATCACCGATACATACTTTCCTCTATGGGAATCAACAAATATCAGACTACAATGGTCTGTTCAACTGGTCAATGACTTATCGAATGGACAGCGACATTCCGGTACCATACGGACGAGTAATATCTAGATCGCATATAAATGTTGAATATGATCGTTTTACAAAAGACTTTTTGAAAAAGACCAAGAAGAAACTGATCGCCGTGATGGGTAGCAACTGTGCTGGAACTAACAACAGATGGAGTTACGTGAGCGAACTTAAAACAATTCTCCGCGACGATCTAGATATATATGGAAAATGCTTGAAAGGCAACGTAACCGCATGCCCGGGCCATTTCGACAACGATTGTCGTGGTCTGAATGTTTACAAATTTTATTTAGCTTTCGAGAACTCGAATTGCAAAGAGTACGTGACGGAGAAGGTGTTTTGGAACGCCTACCAAAAACTAGCTATCCCGATAATAATGGGCACATCGAAGAAAGATTGCGAACGGTTATTACCACCCCATTCTTTCCTTCATGTCTCTGATTTTGCTAATCCAGCGACTTTAGTCAATTATGTTCGGTACCTAGATCGTCATGATGAACAGTATCTCGAGTACCACGAATGGCGTAAATATTATAAAGTAATTAATGAGCACGGTTATTTTGGAAGCATGTCGCGACATTACTGTCGCGTTTGCGAGGCTCTACATTATAATTCGAATACCTCTAAGGTTTACGAAAATATACAGTCATTTTGGAATAGAAATCGAGACTGCGTCCCTTAATATCTTTAAATACGTTATTTCCATTGTTATTGTTATATACAATTGTAATACAGCAGATCAAATAAAACATCTTTTTGTAGTTCATCAAAACATGCAAATATGATATGATACACTAGGCTGTTATCTCCTATCACTAACTTTTTCAAAGATACGCGTTCTAGCCTTTGATTAACAATGTATAACAATAATAAGTAGAAAGGTTAGTGTATATTCGTAAATAGTAAGATTGTGTAAAAAACAATATCCAGGCATTTTGTATTACTATACAATAATAGTAAGCGCAGCCTTACGAAGAAATTTTTAATCATTTGATATATTACATAAATATTATATGATAAGATTATAATTTATTTGAAACAATTTTTAAAATTTTACAGTTCATATTAGGCACTACATATAATAAATTCGCACATTATATATTTCGCAAAATAATTCTTTATAAGAATGTTGGCAAGCTATATACGAAGACTGGTACAATACATTTATTGTTAACGTTTTTATAATGATATCATTAAGGTTAGAATGTTCCATTCTGTTCATGTTGCGCGACATACGACAATAAAAAATGTTCAATTCATGTTACATAAAGAATTCCAGCAATGTTTTTCTATCCTTACGAGACAAGGTCATAAAAGTGATTATGGTAGAACCTTTTATCGGAAAACTTCTGAAAAAGACTGTCGTTCAATATGTACATTGGTAGAAGTTCCAATGCACGGAACTATATCTATAAAATTGTGTCACGTTACCACACTGTTTAATCAGCGCCGATTTTTATCGAAATTCCGGAACGTTATTCCTTCGGTATTACATTTTACAACGAACTGTGTTGAATCGTCTTCAGTCATGTCTTTAAAGTGTTTTAAAGGGCACACCGATCATTATAATGGCATAACTATCGATTCAAACAAAGAATCTTGCGAACCAGAAGTATTTACACAACGCCTTGCAAGTATGCAATATAACGTTTATTAATAGAAAATTAGAAAATATTTTTTTTTACCAAAATTTTATTGTTCATTATTGTTATAATATTAATTTATGACATCTGTAAATTCTCTGCTATTTAAAATGTATATGTATAAATATTAATGCTTTTATTCTAACTATAACTTTATAATAGTTTCATTACAAGAATGGATAAAGGATAATAAGCGTACAATTTGGTTTCGTGTACATTTACCACAGTCTGAATGGGTACCAATACTTGTCAAAGGAGGATTTAAATTCCATCATGCACGGGATGAGTATGTTACATTGTACAAATGGATGGTTAAAGACGAGGAATGCAATGTTCCACATTATGCTCACACTAATCTAGGTGTTGGGGCATTTGTGTATAATGAGGAAACTAAAGAAATTTTAGTTATTAAGGAGAAATATTCATACAAAAGACCATTTTGGAAACTGCCAGGTGGATATGTAAATCCAGGTATAAACATCTATATTTTATTAGGAAATGTGTGTTAATTCTAATAATTAATAATTGTTCCGTTTGCATTAGGTGAAGATTTAGAAGCAGCTGTGAAAAGAGAAGTTCTAGAAGAAACTGGTATTCAAACTACTTTTAAATGTCTAATCGGTTTTAGACATTCTCATAATTTTGCATTCAGCTGTTCCGATATATATATCGTTTCTTATCTAACTCCAAATGATTTTGAAATTAAAAAATGTAATAGAGAAATTTCTGAATGTCAATGGATGAAGGTAATTCAATATTTTCCACTATATGTATACGTGAGATTTTAGTGTGTTACTATTATTTTTTATTATTTTCATATAGTTATCAGAGTATCTGGAACATTCTGAAGTACACGAAAATAACAAATTAGTTGCAAGAAAAATGTTGGAATTTTTCGACCATAAAATAGGTTTTACTGTGGAGTATTCGCAACACCCTACTTTCAAGAAACCTATATCCATGTATACTATGTCAAAAGTCAACTAAGCAAAATAATAATTAATTGCAAACAATTCGGTACTTAACGTGGACTTAGTGCTACAGAATCACTGTAAAAGATAACCTTTATACTTTTCATACAAACGAATAATAGGGAATTAAAAATTATTTTAAAAAGGGAGTATACTATAAAGATTGTTGTATAAAGATTGTTACAATATAGTTATATACATACATACATGAACTGTAAAATATAATGTAAGAACTATTTTCAAATGTGTAGTATATACAATAAATACTTTAAATATAATGTAATCGTGATGAATAAAATGATACCGATTAATTTAAATAAGCATAGTAAAATTAACATCTCTTTGTGGCTGCGTCTTTTTGTGGTGTGGTTTCACTATATTTTATCAATAAACATTAGCGAAAAATGTGTTCTTTTCTTAACTTGCGGAACTTATTTTTTTGCCTCGCCCGTACAATTTTCCAATGCCAGATCAGACCTGCCCTGTGGGTAAAAGCAGGTAAAAGCAACACCACTTGGTAAAAGCCCCGTCCCCGTCCCCTGGTAAGTTTCGCCCCCTTCTATGTAGAGGGGCGGATTCTTACGCGCGGGTACGGGCAATGCATTTTTCCTATGTAGAAAAAACGTGAAATGGCCGCGCGATATCGGTCTATTACTCTATTTGACATTGGCAATACCGAAATCAGCCAAAATACACTCGGAACGGAACATTTTTACCTAATCTCTCGATCCAGCCCACTGTGCGACGCGGCGCATTATACGAAATTATAATTGACAAAATAAGTTAAATATAATAAGAGTAAAGTAAAAATGAACGAGTAATTATCGATTAAATGACCGATATTCGAAAATATATATTACAGTTTTCATAAATATTTATACAGAATGTGAGATATGAGATACGGCGACGATTCCCCTTTCCCCTCTAAAGTACATTTTAGCTTCGCGGTACTGCGACCAACTGCGACTGCGACTCACTGCGACTTCTCAACAGACTATAGAACTCTGCCCACATCCATCATCTGATACTTAGAAGAAGTAATCTTGGATCATGGCATGTTATCCTAAGCCAGATCTATAATCCATATAATTTTAAAATAGTAAGTATAAAGCTATAAATAATAAGGTCCCAGACATATTATCTGGTCTAAGACCTCTCCAAACTCCAATAGGAAAGGGATAAATACGAGCTCTCTTCGAGTTAGTGAAATGAACCCTTTTTTAAATGGCAGTCAAGAACACCATAATTGATAGTTACTAATATAGGATATTAATTCAGCATAATGCACTAAGCAAATCAAATGATAGATTTTAATGAATATCTACGATGTTTTTCTATATTTTTCTCTCTGATATCGTAAAGAGAGATCAATTTTGGTGTGGGTTTCACGCCATCTCACAGTGGATGCTGACATTAGTATTACATTTCACTAGCCACATCTACCTAGCCTATCGCCATTTCAGAATAAAAATTTGTTTTAGACGCGTTGACATTTGCTAATCCCATTGTTACACATACAATATTGTTTCTCGAAAGAAAATACGTGGTTGTAGCTAATTAACACTAGAATGGGCGAAGATTACAATGGAGGTAAGCATTCGAAATATTTCCAAGAACACTATGCTTTTCGCCACTGTTCCCGCGTTACAGTCAGGTAAATAAGTCGGTGATTGCAATGGCCGTAGAAACGCATTCGTGAAAGTGATAAACATACCTTCAGACAAATTTCATTACAACTTTTCCGTGAAAACGAACGAAACTTTTGTCCGCAAGTCGTCCAAATTTCATTTCAAAGTAAACCGAGCAACATCCAGTCATTCTTCACGAGATTCTGCGAATTTATCGTTAACCTGATAAACAAGCATCTAAATAGGAGATTGTTCTTATGGGTATACTGTTCATCATATATTAAGTGTTTTGTATCCTTTAAGATTCCATTGTCGCTTATCATGTTACATTTAAAAACCGTATTATTTCTGTAATTCAGATATTGAGAATACATATAATATATATGTATACATGTATATGTGTATGCATATAGTATACTTATATATACAGCAAGTGATGTATATAGGCAATAACTCCGTTAATTATTTATATGTGTGCGATGAATAACACAATCCTAAAATAAAAGTATATCAGAAACAGTTTTATCAAATTTTATATTTTTTCAAACAACACAAATCTGTTATTATTGTTAAAAATTATTGATTTTCTATATTTTTTGTAGATCGAGATCGTCAAGACCGAGACAAGGATAGGGACAGGGACAGAGATCGTGATAGGAGACACAGATCTCGTAGTAGAGAACGTAGGAAACGTTCGCGTTCACGGTCAAAAGACGGACGAAGAGATAGAAAAAGGAGTAGTTCACCCAAAAAGAATCGTAGTTCTAGAAGGAGAAAACCGTCGCTTTACTGGGATGTACCACCACCCGGATTCGAGCACATTACTCCTTTGCAGGTAAATGTTTCTAACAGATTCTGTCAGAACATTAACACGTTTACTGCTGAGCGAGTTTTCCTGGTTTTGTCTCAGACGTTGGAGTGATATTGCCCATGTTAGAATCACATCATTAGACCGCGGATCTTTATGCATTTATAGCTTCAAGAAATTTTCAAAAAATGCTAGAAAATAAGATTCTACAGAACTTAGTAGGATTTTTATTTATTTTAGATCTAGAAAGACTACTACCACTGAAAATAACATTTCACGTGATTCCACTTCCTTAAAATTTGCCTACAAAAATTGAAAATTGCATAAACATCCGCTGTCTACGCATCATATATTTATATGTATATTTGAGTTTATAATACTAACAATATATTCAAGTTGTAATTTAACTATTGAAATAATTCTGAAACTGTTATTCAAATAGTATAAAGCGATGCAAGCTGCTGGACAAATACCAGCAAATATAGTAGCTGACACACCTCAAGCGGCTGTGCCAGTAGTTGGTAGTACAATCACTCGACAAGCAAGAAGACTTTACGTAGGAAACATTCCATTCGGTGTGACTGAAGAAGAAATGATGGAGTTTTTCAATCAACAAATGCATCTTTCTGGGCTTGCACAGGCTGCTGGAAATCCAGTATTAGCGTGCCAGATCAATTTAGACAAAAACTTTGCTTTCTTAGAGGTATAAATGTTTGCTTGAACATGAAGTTACAGCAATGTCCGACCGTAAGTCGTTTCTCGGTTCTGTGTTGCGACCTAGATACGAGTGGGACACTGTTTTTGTGGCTTCAAAGGACGATGAAGCTCGAGATGCCTCGGTCGCCGAGAAGTGTAAACATAACTAATCCAATAACAAAACTTCTTTATTTTGCATTATTTTTTTATGGGACTTTGACCAACATATTCGTGGCATTTTTCTAATGAAAATGATGAACGATGAAAGTTTTCGACGCAAAGAAGGACAGCGTATGGGAAAGAAAGAGACGCGGAGAGTCGGCACAGTTCAAAGCATTTCCCGTACGCTGTTCTTCCTTGCGTCTGAAACATTCATCGTACATGAATAAATCGTAACTTACAGTCGGACATTACTGTATTACGCTTTTAAAACGTCTTCTATTGCAATGTACTTATCCCATTCTTTTTTAGTTTCGTTCGATAGACGAAACGACACAAGCCATGGCGTTTGATGGCATCAATTTTAAGGGGCAAAGTTTGAAAATAAGAAGACCACATGACTACCAACCGATGCCAGGAATGACAGATAATCCAAGCATGAACGTGCCAGGTACGGTTCCCGGTATGTTTTATACATACTCCTTACATATGTTATATACTTTTCAAGAAGAATTCTCTTTTACCATTACATAGAAAAATTTGACAAATGTAACTTTTCATGATTTCAGATTCTCCGCACAAGATCTTCATTGGTGGTTTACCCAATTATTTGAACGAAGAACAGGTATGTAGACAAATCCGTAGCATAATATTTCGTTTATTGCACACCTTTGGATGCAGTTGTTTAGTCACTGATGTCGATACTAGAATTAATCTAGTTTGTTTGATCGAAATCGCAAAAGGAAAACAGTGTAGAATATACAGAATACGTTTGAATGGCATCAGAGATTAAATGAATTGCGCCGCAGTATAACAATGCTGTAGAATTACTTTAACTATATGCTAGTTCTCAGCATTGTGAGATGTACCAAAGGATTAAATTATAACATAGGTATTTAGCTATTTAGCGGAGTTCAAAACTTGCGAAGATGTGTCAACTATCCAAATGCCATAGAGGTACGTATGTGTATCCATTGGATTCCAGCGTCGACTAGGTGTTATTTAAAACTATAGTTGAGTCAGGTTGCAATTCCATTTGTGTGTCTCTGGCTAAGATTTGGTGGTGTCGAACATTATTGTCCCTTGGAAAGTTCATCTCTCCTCGAATCGTCATTATTCGTTAGCAGATTAGGGAATTGGTTGTTAGTGGTGTTGCAGCATTCAGGCGGCATGCGGTTTCCAGCAGTCGCGTTTATTTACAGTTCTTTGAAGATCATCGTGGACCCAGCCAAGGGAATACGAAATACCGTTTTTTTTTTCTTTACACTCAGGAACTTCCGTCATGAATATCAAATCAGACATTTATAAAGGAAAGGGTATAGGAGGGAAGAGTAGTTGTACATTTGAAATAATGATGGAAATTGAGAATTGTTAGGAGCGAAGGATTCTCTTCAGTGATAAAGGTTCTTTGCATTCCTTACATATCTAGAACACATTTACAGAATCAGTCTGTTCACCTGCTATGGTATTTGCATCTGAAACAGATTTTTTAGGACGACAAGAGATAAATCAACGTTCTCTCGAGTGCATCGGTTCCATTTGTTTTTTTTTGTTTAATGGGATTACAGGGTCAACACATAAATCTTATGTGCATCTGGTAACAGCTCCAAGTCCTTTGGCATCTATTCTTTTTCAGGAGTATCTTTTCTCTTGCAGCTGTTTTCTTTACAGGCTTTTCAGGCTTTACAGCTCTTCGTCCTTGTGCCTTGATACATTTACAGGTTACACGAATGAACTTATGTGTTTATAAGTATCAGTAATGTGCATTTGTACAAAGACAAAGTGCCAAGAGAAAGTAAGAAAATCAAAGTCGATAAAAATGTGATTATCTTGAACGTCGGAAAAAGTTAATGCTGTGTTCTTACAGTGATACGTTATTGAAATAATGATCGAAAAAAAAGAAATGAAAAAAAAAGAAAAAGAAACAAAGAAATATAACCATTTGGTTATTGTATAGTAACTGTGGACTGATACCAGTGCCCTTTCTCCCCATTTCTTAGCTTAGGGTCGCGCCGATCAAAAGCATTTGCTTACCACTACCACTACTTCTACCACTACTTCTACCACTACTACTACTACTACTGAACATGACAAAATACCACACTGCCTGGAGAGAGGCTAGCCCTGTCCCTCGAGGCAAGTACTTATATCATTTTCATGCCTTCGTATTGGGCTTATGCGACTTTTGCAGCCCCTTTTTTGAAGATTTTGGTCCTTCTATACAAATGGTGCGTTTTCTAATTCGATAGTATTTTTTTATTGATAATAGCGTGTTGCTTGCTCACATGAGTACGAATGGTGCTATTAGGGATTACCGAATAGATAGAAAAAGGATAAAACGGTCAAATCCTTATGAATGTACGAAACTTCTGTAGTTACTTGAACAAAGTGGCTTAGTCTCCCAGGTGGTTATAATGTTTAAGCTAAATTCAGATCTAGTATTCTTCACAATGATATAGTTCTTATTGAGGTATATGCATAGAAGTGCCTGTAAATGTCTTGATTAAATCATGTACATACTTCTTGGATTATGTATGTAATGTTTTAATCAATACAGGATAGGGTTGAGTCTACGTATACTTTGATAAACTAATTGAAACGCTTATAAAACATCCGTTATTGAGCCGTGTGCATCACAGTGTTACTCGGAAATACCAACTTCCGGTAACAATAGTAAATCTTCATTAAATGCAACATGCTGTTATCTCTGCTTTAGAGTTTTCAGTACTTCAGGGAAATGGAAAAAAAACGTAAGTAAATTTAAGGTACACTTCTTTCTGAAGAGAGAATCAAAATGAGTGTGGGAGAATTCCGCGTTCGAAGAGCAAGAGTGTTCTGTTCGAAATATTGACAAAAATCTGTTCCAGACTGGAGTAAAACTTTTGTATGTAAGAAAGATATTGTGTGAAGATGTTAAATGGAAATCAAATAGGCGAGATATAACACATCTATCCTTTCATACTGAATTCTTTACCATTGGATTATGCAACTTCCATCGTCCCATCCATGGAATAAAGAATCATCTCCATAAATTCCAATTTAGACTTGTCTCTTCGTACTTTGAAAGCATACGATAATAGTTCAATTATTACATAATACAATTATAGAATTGTTATTGTTGATTGTTATTACAATAGTACAACTATAATCGCTTCACATTAATAGAAAAGAAATGAGTATTAACGATCCTCAGACGGGGCAGGGGTCTGGTTCTATCTTGACCAGGCTTTTCAAAGTCTTCATTTAGCTTTTCTGACGGCTAATTTAAATTGTTAGCTATTCGTACTAGCTTTAACCTTTAGAGGACCGGCATTTTGCCACGGACAACTTAAATTTTCTTTACGAAATTCTTTCTTTTCACTTTTCCGTGTAGAATTACTTCATAATCGATTGTCTGTGCGTTTATCCTTCGCCACCCCGGCTCTCTAAAGTTTAATAAGGATGCATATATATATATGATAAATGAATAAATAACGATCTAAATTGGTTTAAATGTCATCGCCTATGAAGCCTTAAAAACTGTCCACTTTCTGAGGGTTAATTAGAAAAGAGAGTTGCATAGTCTAAGCTGTTCTAGATGATTTTACAGCAACATAAGTAAATAAGTAATGTTATTTTCGTAACACAGGTGAAGGAGTTATTGATGAGCTTTGGACAACTAAGAGCATTCAATCTAGTAAAGGATTCAGCTACAGGTCTGTCCAAGGGTTACGCATTCTGCGAGTATGTTGACGTGTCAATGACTGACCAAGCAATTGCTGGATTAAATGGGATGCAGCTGGGAGATAAGAAACTGATCGTTCAACGGGCTAGCGTAGGTGCCAAAAATCCTATGATCGGTGCACAGGCACCAGTACAAATTCAGGTGCCTGGACTGTCAATGGTGGGAACCAGTGGTCCAGCAACTGAGGTAACATAATCAATTTCATATATGCTTTGTTTCAAGGCGGTGGACTCGTTTCCAGACTTGCAAGGGTGCGGGATGCGCGTTCTCATTTCTCGATAATGCAAAGAAGGGGTTTTTCAGTAGTCAAAAGCGCTAGATAAAAGATCGATCTAGGCCGCGATCGCCTTCGGAAGTCCTATTTTTACGTTTATAAGGCGTAATTTAGCATTACCTACCCATTCCACTGCCTGTCACAGACTGTTGGTCGTGCAAACCCCGGCTTTTAGACAACGAAAGGGCGATTACTGTATTCACAGTCACAGCTTTATGAAAATAGCTACATGTGCAGTTGTATGCTTCCGAATGATGCAAATTATGCCACGTAAATGAAAAAATAGTACTTTTGAGGGCGACCTAGATCGATCTTTTATCTATTCTTTATTTTGACTACTCAAGAACCTCATTTTTGTATTATCGAGAAATGAGAACTTGCAATTCAGGAAAAACGAGTCTGCTCCCTTAATCACATTTCGAATGTTATAAAAATTGTTCGAATAATGTACGCAGGTGCTTTGCCTACTGAACATGGTAACGCCCGAGGAATTAATGGAAGAAGAAGAGTATGAAGACATTCTAGAAGACATTAAAGAAGAATGTAACAAATATGGCGTAGTTAGATCAGTGGAAATACCAAGGCCTATAGAAGGTGTTGATGTACCTGGATGTGGAAAAGTACGTTTTATAATAATATATGCATACAATTTCCTTACACATATTTTTTAATGAAATATAAAACACATTTTTTTTCACATTGTCGCTGTTTCGTTTCAGGTATTCGTCGAATTTAATAGCGTGATCGATTGCCAGAAAGCACAGCAAACACTCACAGGACGAAAATTCAATAATCGTGTTGTTGTGACATCTTACTTCGATTCTGACAAGTATCACCGCAGAGAATTTTAAATAATAGAATTATTTCTCTTTTCATACCGATTAATAATTAACTACCAATGTATAATATATATATTGAATTAATAATCTAACAAGCTCGAAAATTAATAATTTTCTTTTATCCGATTGTACAAAGCCAATTGTAATTGATTTCCGATCGTATTGTCCAATTGAATGATGTTTATTGTAACTTGCGAATTTTTCGATAACCGATATAACCGTATTTAATTAATGTGTAATTTATGAGACATAATAATTCACAATTTTGAGCTAGTAAAAGAATAAAAAATACTGCGAAAGGTACAATTATACAAGCGATATATTTAATTTCGATAATCAATCAAAGAGATTAAAATACTTGATAATCAACGGCGGAGTTATACTAACACTGTTTAGGTCGACAGGCAGAATTCATGAAATTATGTTTTACTGAAACATTTATTACCAGTATGTAAATTCAATTGGAAATTTTTTTATAAAAAAATCGAAATATGCTGACGTTCTCTACACGATTGTTAAATGAAAGCATCACTCAATGACCACATCGTCTCTCGAATGTTTTGAAATCAATAACACATTGTTACTGTGTTCACATAAAATCTCTTCTTTTTTTACCTACACCCAAGTTTTGGTATATCCTTCAATTTAAGCTTCATTTTGTAAAGCAGGTGAATACACATGTCCTTCTCCAGTGTCAGCACTGTCAACCACAAGTTTCTGTAGCGCCACGTAAAGTCCGCCGCCAGCAAGCAGCAGACCAATTCCTATTATCACAACTATAGACCATGCTGGAATAGCAGTTCCCCCTAAAAAATTCAACACTCATTATTATATCCGCTGTCACTCATCTTTTTAATTATATATTCATATATTTTTCGCTTACAGTAGTAACGTCGATTAATTGTTTTCCGACCCCTTAAAATTTTACGCCTAGCTTCGACTTCGTCCATAAAAAGTCCTGTGATCACTGTTTAAAGTCATTCGATTAATATGAAGTGATTTTTATTATAATATGAATTTTTGTACTATTCGGCTTATAAATTCTCTGTGTTATAAAGAAAAAAGAAACAATGTCGATAATACTATTGTGTTAAAATTAATTTTTCTTAGTAATTTATACAATTGTAGTAGGACATGAATATGCTTTTGTAAAGATGTATATTTAATTTCGCACTTTGTAGAGATATTGTCGACTAGTTTTGGTGTGCAATTAAAAAGATAGATGCATTAAAAATTGTCATTATTCCAAAAATGAATCGTATAAGATTATTAATTGTTAAATGATACGTAAATTTATGTATTTACTTACGTAGACTTATAGTAAAGTAGCAGAGTAACTTTCTCGACCACATTTTTTCATTAAACAGATGAAAACCTTCAAGATTAATGAAATTAAAGACCACTTCAGGACAGAAATAATTGTTGTGAGTAAGGTGAAATCGCGTTAGAGAGGACACCGAAGCGTTATGAACGTGAATCCGCTGTGAATCAACGGTTTGATAAGGTGTATCTGATAACAGGTGGAAAATGCAGCTTATCTGTTCTTGTAAGAGATAAAAAAAGTATTCTGACTATGTAGCTGTATTAGGAGTACAGAATCGACACACTTTACGTACTTTAATAGTCTTTGTTTATCGATTATATTTCTTTGCAAGCGGATATTTAACTGTATAATTCTAATATTACGTATAATTTTATATATATTACATACATAACATTTAAAACGTTTTAAATATACAGAAAAAAGCTTGGTTTCGTTTCAATGGATTTATAATACAAGGATAAACATATGTTTGTACAAATTTATAATAAATCTTTAAAAAAACTGGACATCCAAAAAGCAGCTGGTATTTAATCGTGCGGGGGAGTGCAGGTTGAAGATTCGGGTGAGTAGGAGTGGGATCTATCGAACAGAAAAGATTCACGGTCAATTATTAATATATCTCTTAATCGCATACGGACTTTTTATTCATTCAAAATCAAGAGAACAAAGTTATACAAATGTCAGCCGGTTACATGATCGTCGTGATACTGTTATCGGTGGATGTTAAACTCACAAAAAGGACCCTCGAATCGAATGTGAAATCAAAGACCTTTTGCTGTACCATGGCAGTATATTACATAAATATACCCTATTTATAACATATATCCTGAGTTACATAGTATAAAGTATAATTTAGAAGGAACATCGCATGTTAACTAATACTTCCCCTATAGTTTTGTTACTAATCTTTCGAAATGTTTACTTGTATATTTAGTTTAAATTTATGTAATATTGTAATATAACATAATTTCAATTTCGAACGATATAGAATATCTAAAACCGTTGGTATCAGTGTTATATATATTAATTTTTTACAATCAATATACATTCCTTGTGTTTCAAACAACATTCAACGCAAACACCGTGAAAGTAAGACATATTCTGTAGATTGGCGAATATATGTAATTACCGCAATAATAGAAATAGAAACAACTGGCATATACAGCATGTATATTATATATATATACACAAGGCATTCTAAAACATCGTGTTTCACATAACAATCTGATCCGCCTCATGCAGCAGCACTCGTATTTTTTTTCCTTTCTTCACTTTCTTCATCTATTCACTCTATTTTTTTTTTTACTTAACACATTCTCTCACTCCCTTTCTTTCTCTCAATCTTTCAATCTCTCATGCTTTCTCTCTCTCACTCTCTCTCTTTCTGTTTCTTATATGGAAACTGTAATTTCATTGGTATGACATAATTTAGTGATGGGTATATTCAAACCAACGTTGACGGCTTTAAACTCGAGCCCGCTCAAGCGCCTTAATGTTCAAACTAGTGTTGTAAAAATTGAAAAGTTCGAATTTGGAATTCTATCAAATATTTGTCTAACTATTTTATTCGGATATTATTCTAACCATGAGCTATATATTAAGCGATCGTATTTATCTGTCGATTTAAAATATTTACTTGGATTCTGTTTAATCTTTTCTAATAATTCGACAGTATTATATATATGCTACTATAAATTCTTATCAAACTAATTGTCTTCCACCCGGAATACTAATAAACTTTCAAAATCTTTGATTTTAGGTAACTAAGTAACTCTCGATAGCTTTTAAACTTCGTTTGAACTTTATTTACATCTCTAGTTCGAACATACATAAGCGGCTTGAATGTTTAAACCACCGCGAACAAAATTTAAATTTTTATATTTTTCACTATATTAGAATGAAAGCATTATCAATGCTTATCAAGACAGAAATGGAATCGAACGAATAGTTCTTAATAGTATGCTATGTCATTAGTTACTTTTTCATCATAATACAGCGAACAATATAAAAGTTTAAATTATTAGTTACAGATGAATAATCTCGAGGATTGATGAAAAGAAAAAGACGCATACAGCGTTTGCAAGCTCGAACAGGTTGAAGTTTCTCCATCACTCTCCCCCCTACCCCCTTCCGACACCACGTCATTTTTTTTCTCATTTGTTTCTAGTCAGCACCATTATATTTTCGAAGAAATCTTCGCGCGAATAAATACATACTTCGTTTTTTAACCAAGTTGCCACATAACTGCCACAACCGAGTCCCATTATCATGACAATTCCAAAGTTATTGTATTTTAAAGGAGTTCTCTGACGTTACAATCTACACGATATTTGACTTGAGAGTACAATAGATTTAATTCATTCGAGATAGAATCGTTAAGAAAGTTGTTTCGTATAATAAAGGAAATGTAATACTGCATTTAAATATTTTATACACGGTATTCCCAGAAAATTCTCAAGACCAATATATAATTATATTATCCCGTACAAGTTTGTTCATTGTAAGTTTCCCTAAAAACAACTTTTTTTTTCGTTCTCAATAGTTGGAAAACAAATTTGTGTGTACATACATCTACAGCAGGGAGTTCCAACTTGTTCCCCTCCGAGAACCGCAAGGTCCCCACCTCTTCCCACTACAGCAATGTCCGACCAGTGTCACCAGAATCGACCAAAAACGGTCGATTTTCCCACTCCGCCTTCTCCCCTTCACTATCCCATTCCATCGTCATACTATACTCCAACATCCCCCACTAAAACCGTAGACTGGTCGCGTAACATGTCACGTATTAGGGTCGATTCATACCTCACTAGTAACGATAAACGGACCGAGATTCTTACCCAGGTTTTTAAGTGAAACACTTCATATCTGAGCGGTAACCCATGGGGTTAGGGTAGCAAGTGACACGATCTTCGGCACACGGCCTTTGTTCGAGTATCTCGAACCTTTCTCAGGTTGCCGTAGAATCGGAACGATAAACTATAAACTCGCAAGACCGATCCGATAATCGTTCCGCTGAGATATGAATCGACCCTTAATCTGGTTATCAGAGAGGGGGTAAACTGTATTCCCCTCGATTTCCCCGATCTGGCGACACTGCAACGATGAAGGCTAAGAGTGGGGGTAAAACCTAAGCGCGTATGACTCGCGAGCCACAAGTTGGAACTCACTGATCTACAGTATACCTGATCATACTCCATTTGTTCACGTCTCGCGTCTACTTCTGGATTTCATTTGACACGATGGAAACAAACTTTTGAATTCTGCTGAAACAGTGTAATTTGAAACTGGCTCACGTATACATTAAACAGAGACCCGTGCATTAATGTTTCAAATTACGGGTTACAACACCGTATACACATTTGAATACAATGCATATACTATTGACCTCTATCTGACAACAAAAACTGCCTCATCATTTATTTATTAATATATAAATATTTAGTGTATAAATAAAGAAATGCATGACAAATGTTATCTGGTGTAATATAGAAACATTTCTAGAGATATGCGACATAAAACTATAAATTAAAAAAAAAAGGAAACGTTACTTAAAATGAAAACAAAATTTGTACACGTAACCGCTCAAAATGTTACATTTCTTAACAATATAAACAACCGGTTACATAAATAATTACTCTAAATTAATAAATTCTTAGGTTTCGAGGTAATAAATAAATACAATGTACTAATAATCGCGTAACAAAATAAAAAAAACGAAAACAAAGTACGTTCGTCTTGACACAGTGATCATTCATGAATTCTTCGTTGCATTCGGTATCTTTTTCATAATGAACTTTCCGATTTCAATTATATGTGTCCGGTTTTTGGAATTTGTAGAGCTAAGGGGGTGTATGAAATTAAATAAAAAAATAAATATCAATAATATTGTAAAACGCTCGTGTTGCAGGGTAAGTACTAATGCTCTCTGCAATTCTTGTGGTAATACTATAAGTACAGTTTGTTATTATACTTTTATCCGTGACATATCAAAAGAAAGCTCAGCAAGAGTCATAACGACACTCAATTCCCTACAAATGTACGAAAAAAAAGCATTGATCAATGAAACTGTACTTTAGGTAATAGAGCATCACTAAGGTAATTTCGCTAGACTTTACAAGCTACGTTAGAAGTGTCTCTAACAGTGGACTTAGTCGTTACGGGTTCTCATCTAAATACGAATCTTTCTGTCTAAGCTAAAATCTAGTTTCAATCAAAGTCACTTCGCAATTTCACTTCAAATACTGTATTTAGTGGATGGCATAATGACTTCTAAGGTAGTTGAAGGTCAATGAGTCTTTTTTTAATTAACCTTTTCGGTACGATTGCAGATTATAGTTCACACGGTCACCAAATACTCGAATTTACTGATTGCTTTTCTTTTTTTTTATATAACTGTTGTAAATTGTCTTCGGTGAATCTAATTTGGCATTTATGTGTATTCGGTAGAGTATGCATTCCCATCCGATATACTTATTCGTTCGCGCATTATTAACATATTGCTGATCAGCTGTTTTATGCAGAAGTTAACGCGTGTCACTGGCTATTTTCGTAACCGGGTAGAACGATCAAGCAGACATTATCCAACACAATAAATAATAATACAAATGAAATATTACAGATTTTGGCCTTCGATAATTATAATACATATGTGTTTAGGCCAGGCTACAACGTTTGTGCATGAAAACACTTGTATATAGTTTTTGTAACCGATCAACAAGCTGTTATCAACGCGACCATAGGAAAGAATTCAACGTGACGATATAGAATTTCGTCGTCCCTAGAGTTTCGGCCATCGAATTGCACTTCGTGGATGTCTCTGCCGTACCAAAAAGGTCGAATTGGTGATGTTGTTACTCGAAGTATGCTCACTGAAATGCATTCGAAATTAATATCTATTATTATTGTGTCCCTTAAACACTATTGCGATGTATTTCTTATGTTGGCTCGACGTATTGCTACCAGCCACGTTACCTTTCTCTTAATTTTTATCAATTTTTCTTTTTCTCTTTTTTTCTTTTTTTTTTTAACAAAGTGACAATTCTTTTTTGTCTTTTCAATACCCGAGATTGTTTCCGCCCCTACCACCTGTTTATTAAATCAGTCGAGTTGTTATTGCGTTTTCATGGAACGCCCTATCCTCATTGCAGAATTATATGTATAACTAAATGCATGTGGTATTCTATTTATTCTTTTCCGAGGTCTCTATTCCACACATGTTCAGCGTATCTGTGATGGTATGCGAGGGTTGTCTGAAACGTTTCTTCAACATGAAGATAACGTTACTCGTCAAAATCATTCTGGTATTACAATGTAATGCTTTGAAAGATGCCTGTGAAAATTTCAGGCAGTTTGGATGCTCAGTTGTTGTTTCACAGTCGTTTGTGTTAGGCGATGTTAGTGTTTTTGTAAAGAAAGTGTTGTTCCATCAAGACAACACACCTGCTCACACTTCGGCGGTCGCCATGGTCAAAATTCACGAATTCCACTTAGAATTGGTTGACCACCCACCGTATTCACCAGATCTGCCATCCAGCGACTTTTTCCTGTTTCCTAAGCTAAAATTGCGCTCGGGGGACAGAGATTTTCGACGAACGAGGAGGTCATCAACTTCGTAAACAACCTCGTAACATCGCCTGACACAAACGACTGTCAAAAAACAACTGAGCGTCCAAACTGCCTGAAATTTTCACAGGCATTGTAGTACCAGAATGGTTTTGACAAGTAACGTTATCTTCATGTTGAGATCGGGAACTTTTCAGACAACCCTCGTATCTACTAACAAAAAACCCACAAATTAAAATACGAATATATTAACAAATGTGAAATAGGAATCTCTAAATACACAAGGTAAACGTTACACGTATCGCAGATCTAAATACGAGCAACGCATGTACTTAGATGGATACTTTCGTTTCACGTGTACCTGTGAAATGAATACATGTTCAAAGCTGTGACCTCCCAATTCTTTTATCTCCCAACAAAATATTAATTTAACATTAGTAGACTGCGGATATTCGTGCAATTTTTGTAGACGTATTTTAAGAAACTCGAATCAAATGAAATCTTATTTTCCGTGGTAGTAGCCCTTTTTAGATCTGAAATAAATTAAAATCGTACTAAATTCTGTCGTATTTTATGTCCTAGCATTTTTTGAAAAGTTTTAAAAGCCATAATTGCATAAAGATCCGCAGTCTATATAATCATTAGTTGATAATTATATTGTTATATATTATATATAACGTTCCATTTGTATATACAGGGTGTCCCAAAACTTCTTCAACTCCTGGAAAGGGAGGTTCCTTAGGTCATTTGAAGCGACATTTTCCTTTGCAAAAATGTTATCCGCGGCTTTGTTTAGGAGTTATTAACGAAAAACACGGACCAATCAGAGCGCGACCTAGACGCGAATTGGCACAGTCGGCCAATAGACATATCAGCCAAGAACAGGTGTGGCAGCGACCCGTTTTTATGAGACGCGCGAGAATTGTGGGGCCAGAGGGCCGCGCGACTCAGTGACAATCGGGGCAGTTGAATAGAGGGGCGGTCCATGGACCGTCCCGGGTGTGCTTAGGTTTTTACTGGGTATGCCTACTCCGACTATCTGAGAGGTGAGACCCACACTACCTCCCACCTCCATCTAGGGGGCTGTACGTAATTCTATTTTCCTCCACACCCTTAAAAAAAAATGTCGGCCAATAGACAGTTGGCGCGCCGGGCCGACTGTGCCAACTCGCGTCTAGGTCGCGCTCTGATTGGTGAGATTGGTCTGTGTTTTTCGCTAATAGCTCCTAAACAAAGCCGCTGCGGCCATTTTTGCAAAGGAAAATGTCGCTTCAAATGACCTAAGGAACCTCCCATTTCCGGGAGTTGAAGGAGTTTTGGTACACCCTGTATATACCATATAACATTATAAATTCATTTCATAATATATCCTGTATATAAGTTTGCAATATTTTCTATGCAAGAGCCAAGATCTTCGAAAGCTCTCGTGCCGTGCTCGTATGAACGTATTTAGTTATGTTACTATTGTGATTACTTCAGAGTAACAAGTATATTTCTAGCTGCGGAGCAAAGACAGCGGCGTTTCTGTTACAATGTTATCATTCGTTAATAATAGTGTTAATATTTAATAAATAGATACCGCAATTATCATTGAACGTACTTTTTTTTTAAACATATGTATATATAATATATATCACATACATAGATATATATATATATGTACATACATACACATATGTATTATATATATATATATATACATGCATGTGTGTAATAAATTAATTGAATATATTACCGCATAGTCGGGTACGTTCTACGTGTTAAATTTTTAGGTTTAAACTTAGGTTTACCTTGTGGCTAGCTGATGGTACGATCCGAGCTGTTTTTCTTCGTTTCGCTTGATGGCATAGTAGACATATTCGTCGAGGAAGATGAAACAATGTCCTTAGACAGGCTACCGTTCGGTGTTAATTTGTTGCTACTATCCTGCGGAGTGCTGCTCTTTTTATTGTTGTCACAATCTTTCACGCTATCGTCAGTGGCTGTACATGGTTCGTTACACTCATGCTTGGTACTGTTTGTTTGTTCCTTCGTCATTGCACTGTTTCCTACACTGCTGCCGCTTCCAAAGATGCCTTCTTTGAGCAGTACATCTCTAAACGTGGCCAAGGTTTTACGGAGCGTTATGCAAAAACCTCTAGATGCAGGTATCAACGGAAATTCAGGGAGAATCTTGTTGTCTACAAGAAGAAAGGACTATTACTTTATGGACTATCACTTTAACCCTCACACGGTCTATTGATCATTTCTAGGAGATAAGCTTATTTTTGGTTCTGAAGAAATAGCAATGACTAGACTGCGGATCTTTATGCAAAATAAAAATGTTTTGATCTTAACAACTTTGTTACGTTAAAAGCAACATTACAACAATCTTGAATTTTTAAAATCTTTTACTGTTTTACATTTCGTCCAACCAAGTTTTTTATAAATCCATAAAGATCCGCAGTCTAGTAATGATAATAATTAAATTTCATTTAATCCAAGTGGTCAACAGTGACCACGAATATCCTTAGCGTTGTTTTAAATGAAGATCGTACGAGGGTTAAATTAATATATAGGCAACAAGAAGGAAAGAGAAAATGATTGCGACGTACCAACGTCTGATATCTGTTTAAACGTAGTGGGTGTTACCGGAGACAGTGGATGTTGATTGTTGTGTTGTTCAGAAATTTCCATCCACAAGTCTAACCGCTGTAAAAATTTCTTCGAGTGTCTCTTAAAATGTTCAACAATGATGTCTTTGAAAATAGTTGGCGGGTGCTGTAGTAGTTTGGTCTGAGCTTGAACTAATTTCAGCACAACCATTTCATTATACATCCTTGAATTCTCCCTTCCTTCTTGGGAGCCCTTCTGTTTCTCGAAACCGGCTTCGTTGAAGTATGGCTCGGGTACTAGAATAAGGCCCTGAATTGAGACTATAACTTGCAATAACGTTGAAGAACTTGTCCATACTTCTGTTCCACGACCAGACCATGTTCCAAGCAGACTCACGCATACTTTACCATCTTCGTAGAGATTGGGATTTAATCTATCGTTACAATAGGATATATAATGGCAGAGCGGAGGAGCGACCGGGTAATCGGCGGACAATTGGAAATCAAACAGGAAGAGACCGTCCTCGTATGGTGTTTTTTCCGGTCCGCGAAACATCACCGAGTATAAATCTATCCTATCTTCGAATCCTTTCACCCATATACCAGGTGGAAGCGAACTCTTCAAGAGTTTTAACTCCTTGGAAACAGTGCGGAAAAAGTTCGTGGGGTCTGTAGGTTGGAACATGGTTAATTTAAATTTATGACTATC
>CM052316.1:8759780-8826500 GCA_028455605.1 Lasioglossum malachurum | reverse complement strand
GGCACGTCGGGTATCGGCTCTGGCCGGAGTTGGTTGCAAGCATTGTATGCGCCGCGTCACCTTCGAACCAGAGCCTTCTGCTTTGGTTCGCGCTTGTTTCTCACTTTGAAAGAATCAGAGCCTTCTGCCTGATTCGCGTTTGGCTCCCGTGGATCGGAGACTTCTTCTCCGACTCACACCTTTTGCTCCGCGATAATTACTCGACATACTTGCGTAATTTAATATAAGTCCGTCGTTGTAAGAAAGGGAGCCAGAAGGAATATTGCATTCGTTCTGACTCCCTTTCGGGTCTCTTGTGCAGCAACCTCCTCGTGGTGAGACCTGGGCAATGGGTATTATCCTCTATTTGTAAGAACTACTAGTGTCTTATGAATAGAGGATAATATCGAGCTAATAGCTGCATATTTAATAAATATGTTGATTTTCAATAAATTCTATTCCTGTACCTATTGTCTTCCATAACATTTTGCAATTTCGCCTTTCTTCAGAACCAAATGTATGTATTATTCAAGCTGGTTCACCCCGGGCGTGAACACTGTCATATATTCTCTGGTTATATTTAGGTAAAGAGTGCGGAACCACCGACACCGACGAAGTAGTATCTCGTTGGCGATAGTGTTATAAGGCAATTACAGAATGGGTAATGTCAGCATTCTACTATATCATTCTTCTTCTACTTGACGACAAGTATCTGGTCGGTGGTGGAACTTTTAGCGGTGTGGTATATCAGATCACTGTAAGCTCCACGTTATCCCCGCGCCCAGTTGCGCCCGGTTACTGGTCTCGCTGAATAGCACAGGGGCTGGCAGTCTTTAATAGTATCTCGTCGGTGGCTGGGCCAATAACGAAAGTTTAAAAGATGTGTTTGGTAAGCTTGTATAAATCATGGAAAATTGCAATTTTTATTCGGAGACGTCGAATAAATCCTCGAACAATTTCACAAATAAAACCACTATGCACAGTCCAAATTCTATCGGCTCGTATCACTTTCATGAAAAAATTATGAAAAATAAACAAGATCTGCAATTTACTTAGTGGTTTTATGCCGATATACTTTTTAAAATAAATTTTTATAAATAATGCCCAACTCTGCGTCTCGGACGAAGTCGGATTCACTGTGATCTTACAATTAACCATGTTCGACGTTTTTGCGTGGTTGCCTACGTTCCGAGACCTCCAAATGTTGCACCCATTGCACCCGACGAAAACGCACGCGTTCCTCGACACAATACAGTAGATGCAGTCCAGTCCAGACTGGAGCTGTTACTCGATCCCATTCCAAGCTTCGATTTCAGGAACGTTGGAGGTGATAATAATGAAAGTATCAAAGCTTCAAAGGGTATAGCTGGATAAGCATGGGCCAGCGGCCCCCGATCCGATTTTCCTGATTCCTGTCTTAAAATATCGCTTTATGTCTAAAAAAACATTGTGTAAAATTTAAAATGTCTACCACCACCTATGGGGGTGATATAGGGGTAAATTCCCCCGCACTTAAATGCAATTTGCGAGAGAAAAAATATCGACATGGGAGAAACGGCAAACAAAAGATATAGATACTCTCTATATTTCAGATTTTTTCAGAATTTTTTGCTAATTATTTATAGTTGAAAATAATAAATTAATTCTTTGAGAGTTTTTTTAACTATTTTCCCCTGGGTTGACACCTACCAAAAAATTCTAAAATATTGCTATGATGCTAATCTATTATGTATAAAAATCTCAGAAGTGTCCGTTTGGTGGAACAGTGTCAAAAAAAATAAAGTATGCCGGCGAACGGGAAGGTTGTGGGAGGGGGAAATCCGCTCTACCGTGCGCATAGGAGCTGATCCAGGCTAAGCGTCCACTCTACCGTACGCATAGGAGCTGATCCAGGCTAAGATTTTGTGTGGGGGCAGCACTATACCGTAGGCATCGAAAACCCGGGCGTGAGCATTCTCATATCCTCTCTGGCGTATTACTCCAATAATGTCCGATGTTACCGATAATTCGCGAATTCAGATTTATTGTAGGTTTTGCACTTCAAATTCACCCTTTTGCGAATCAGTTTCTTAAGAATATATTTAAAATTAATTATTTATTTATTTAGATTAAATTATATATGTACTTTAATCAGAAAATGGCTACAATGAATTAATTTATTTAGATTAAATTATATATGCATATAAGTAGATCAGTGGTGTCTGATTATGTCTGATCTAACATCTAACTACAGATCATCACTTGGTGGCAACAAATGCAGACGGCGCGGCGGTAGTGTATTCAAACGATGTAAACAGCGATTACGGAATATAAAATCTCTAAAATTCTTTTCTTTTAATTTCTACCTTCACGTAGGAAAAATCAAATGATCGAACAGTTTAAATACTTCGTATCGAACGGTTCGGGTAAGATCGATGAAGTGTTCGGGTAAATTCGGTTAAATTCGGTTGCGTTCGTTGCAGAACTATTAGTATACACATGATTCCGCGAAAACAAAGTTCATATGATAACAATGATAACGTGCGTATCATCTCTGCGTGTATTAATTCTTAAGTGATCGCATGATGAAGGCTTGAGAGCAATCGACACACCCGTCGTCAGTATTGGTCAGTATATCTTGAACCGCATAAAGTTTTACTACTGTCCGTTTGTTTTTACAAGTACATTACTGAATTATTCAAACGTCATCTTTTGACACGTTAGTGCGTAATTTCGTTGCATTATTAGAAAATTCCAGTGGTACTAAATACAAACAGATTTCAGGACCGTTAACAATGGCAACTGTGATACCTATCGTGGACGAAATTAAATCAAAGGCTTTGGAAGTCTACGTGAAAGAATTTGGCGAGGAGGCTGACATTTGCGTATGCGCGCCAGGTCGCGTAAATTTGATCGGAGAACATACCGATTACAATGAAGGCTTCGTTTTGCCGATGGTAAACATTTCGAATGTTGAATGAATGTAGTAGAATATGTACATATATTTCATCAAACAATTAAACAATTGTTTCGGATATATATTTTTTTTGGCTTTGTTATGTCAACATGTAAATATTAATTTCTTGGTGAATATATACATTATTTCGCTGTACTTGCTATTTTAATAATAATATTATTATTTATATATATTCAACGATTATTAATTATTTAGAAATAATTTTTCACTGATTTTTTCCTTATTTATATATATTCAATGATTAATAATTATTTAGAAATAATTTTTTCACTCATAAAAAATTTATTTTTATCAATATTTGATATCGTTTCATAACAAAAACGATATGTAATCTAATTTGTCGCGATAATCTTTATCGCATTTACTCGATTGCGTAACAAAAAGAAAGGTACAAACATGTAATACATTTTTTAAATACTTTTAACTTTTTAAAGCTCAATTTCCAATATGCGTATGTAATTATAATTATTAATAGACAAGAATATCAACATTTATATTTCTAGGCGTTACCCATGGTCACAGTTATGGTTGGTAAAAGAAATAATACCGACAAATGCAAGATTATTTCAATTAATGAGACACTTGGTTCTGAAAACTGGGTTGAATTCGAACCAAGCCCTCGTAAGAGCATAAAGAAAGGAGAACCGAAATGGGCTAACTATGTAAAAGGATGCATAGCTTATTTCTTTTGTGAGCAATATTTTATTTATTTCCAATAGTCTAGAATCCAGTCGTTAGAAATTTAATTACACGTTTGTTTATAGGCGATGTACCGTGTTTTAATGCTGTAATTGCATCATCTGTACCAGTTGGGGCTGGTCTTAGTAGTTCTGCTGCGCTAGAAGTTGCTACATACACGTTTTTAGAAACATTAATTGGAAAGCAGACAAAGAAGCTTGAGGATAAGGTATAACCGAGAAATTATCTTAGAGTAACATTTTTTTAAAAATAACAAAAAGTAAAAGTGTATGTACCATGTTTTATAGGCTTCTTCATGTCAGCGTGTCGAGCATGATTTTGCTAATGTGCCGTGCGGCATAATGGATCAATTTATCTCTGTGATGGGGAAAGAAGGGTACGCCCTTCTTCTTGACTGTAGAGACCTAAGCACCAAGCTAATACCTATGTCACAAATCGACGACTATGTTTTTCTTATTATCAATTCCAATGCTCCGCACAAGTTAAGTTCCAGTGCATACTGCGACCGTAGAGATAGTTGCTACGAAGCTGCAAAGAAATTGAACAAAAAGAGTTTACGCGAAGCATCTATGAGTGATATTAAATGTAAGAAACACAGTTAACATTGAACAAGTATTATTTTATTAAATTTGGGATTTTTTTTTCAGTATTGCAATCACAAAATGTGTCAGAAACTATGATAAAAAGAGCTCGCCATGTAGTTACAGAAATTCAAAGAACAATCGATGCAGTGAATGCACTCGAGAATGGAGATTTTATTAAGCTTGGACAATTAATGAATGAAAGTCACGATTCATTGAAAAATGATTATGAAGTTTCTTCGGTTGAACTTGATACGTTGGTGTCAGCAGCGAGAGAGATAGAAGGTGTTTTAGGGAGTCGTTTGACCGGTGCTGGTTTTGGAGGTTGTACAGTATCTTTACTAAAAAAAGATGTGATCAATGAAGTAATTGATCACATTAGAGCCAAGTAAGATTTCATTTTCTTTTTAACACTATCAATTCTACGATGATTTTACACAAATACTGTTTCCCCGTAGGTATCCCGGTAACGCAACATTTTACATTGCACAACCTGCAATGGGAGCAAGAGTTCTGACCATACAGAACTGAAACGGTGCATTTACCAGTAAAAAAAGAATGGAAAATGACTTAGTCTCAAAAATAACGAGTATACACGCGTCAGGTCTCCTAAACAAAACCATTCCAGACTTTTTCATTCGAAAAGTTTGTTAAAAAAATATTTTTGTAAATACAGACAGATTTCTCAGAGAAAGCAGATTGATGCAGATATGTGTAATGTAAACTTCAATCGTGTTCGTCAATGTTCGATAACTTTTTTTCGAATAATATACATTTAGAAAACGCATACCAAAGATAATAAAATGTTACTAATAACAAATAAGTAGAGATATGTATAATAGTATATATAGGGTGTTTGATAACTGATGGGATAAATTTTGAAGATTGATTCTATGTAACAAAAAGAGATCAAGCCCAAGAATATTGACATCTTTTAATGAATTTTCATATTATAGAGTTTAGGGTGATTTTTTAAAAACTTATCCCAGCTGTTGAATCCTTTTATGTACAAAAAACATGTAAATCTATTACCATATATATACATGCACGTGTATACATATAGACATATTCAGGCATATCCATGTATTCAGTATATGTACATTTACGTACATTTTGCTGTCGAATTAAGATAAGAAATCGTGAGAAACGTGTTTCTGTTCGCTTTGCATGCACACGTAAACCAGTGCGTTCAGACTTTCTCTGTTTTCCTAACAGAATGATAACAGAGCATGGCATAACAATAATATACACGACTAATATAAACATTGTTTTCCTTAAAACAGTACGTTCTATGTAGTCGTTCGTCTTCGTGTTAATATAATACTGATTAGAACATATAAAAGAAGAGTGGTTGCAGGACGGATTGCTCATCGACATCTGATGACTATATTGTTAGTATCTATTCGCAGTAGCTGCCGGAACGTTCGAAAGTTCTGCAAAGAAAATAAGATTGTTTCATCATAATTAGTTTACCGAAGACACACTCGTAGACACTCAAAAAGTGTGGCAATTTAACTAGCTACCTTTGAGGCTGTCGTTAAGCTCGTGCTCGTTGGAACTACATCTTAAAACAGACGGTTTCACGCCTTTGAAAATTTCAATAACACTCGGTTTCAAGTTGTAGAAAATTAGGGGTTGGCCGCGTTTCGAAAAATCCTCTGTCAAATTTTTAACGCCCTGTAAATTAAAAAGAAGCGTATAATAGAGTAGTTGGAGGTCCAGGTGCACAGCTATTATGATCATTAGACTACGGATCTTTCTGCAAAATAAAAATTTTCTGCATCAATTTTAAGAAACAGGAGGCGTGGAAAAAGTTCTTTGCTTTTTTAATAATTTTACTGGGCTGAAAATAAAATATTGGTGTTCTAAATTCTCTTCAACTGTAAACTTTCTTTAAATTGGCCTCACCCATTTTAGTTATAAATACATAAAATCCGCAGTCGAATGATCATTAGCGCATCCCGGATCTTTCCTTCTGCAAAATAGACTATATTACAAGTACCTTCGCGGCTGTAAAATCTGCTGCTTGGATATGCGTCGAATCGATGACCACAGGGACCGCGGTTCCTTGCTTGGTGCCCTGTTTGCTGATCACAGCTCGCACGTATTCGACGCTCGGGAAAACGAGGCTTCTATCGGGCGTTATGACCAGGTATTCGCAGCCGTTCACACTCTGTGACAACATTTATATTCATAATAAATTAGACACTATTTAACTCGGCTGATTAAATCGTAAGCTGATTTCTTATTCGTTCGAATCTTCATTGCTGAACGAATCACGCTGTAAAATATAACAAATAGAACTCTTACCGTATTTTTATGAACTCGTAACGACGGCCGCGCTGAAGCGTAAAGTAGGAACAGGACGTTTATACCGATACCAATCACTATACCTATCTCGAGTCTTATGAAAAGACAGCATAGAAACGTGGCCAGTGCTGGTATGAGATCAATTTCTGGAAAAGGAAATTCAGATTGAATGCTGTGCTTCCTGTTTTAAACTTTAGAGGGCCGGTGTTTTTCCATTGTGTAAATTTAATTTTTCTTTATAGTGTCTATAGCATTCCAAGGAATGCAGGAGAGTTATGCAACTGAAGAACGTACTCTTTGTTCGCCAGATAGGCTTGATCACGTGCAGTTCCACCATGAAGATGACCGCGGCGATGATGATGGCTGCGAGTGCGGCGTTGGGAATGAAGTAGAGGTACGGGGTGAGGAACTGAAGCGACAAGAGTACCAAAATACCGGTGTATATGCCACCTATTGTAGTCTTTACACCGGATGAATGATTTACGGCTCCACGACTGAGTCCACCGCTGACGGGCATCGAAGAGACAAAAGCCGACGCGACGTTGCATACCCCTAACGCCAGCATTTCCTGAGTCGCATCGATTGGTTTACCTTCATCTGCAACAATTGTTCTTCGTAAATACCATTAGCTCTCGGTACGTTGCCAGTCAGCCAGGCCTGCCTCGAGCAGAAATCGAGCCCATCTGCCTTTTGCTTACTGGGTTTTAGCCTTAGAGAACCATCGTGCATTTTGCTTACTGGGTTTTCGCCTTGATACGAGCACTTACTGAATACTTTGGCGATGGAAATGGTCTCTAAAAGGCTCAATAGAGGGATGACCAGACACCCGGAACCGAGGGCGGAAACCATGTCGACGAAATTATACGTCTCGTTCTTGTGGGTCGTTTGGAATGGCGGCAGCTGAAACTCCGGAAGTCCTTGTTTCACGTGGCCAGTCAGTCGCACCGGCGAGGAACCCAAATGATTTTCCAGAAACCAACACATCACCGCGCACACGAGGACTACGAGGATGTTGCGGGACGTGGAAATCAACCATAAAAATTTCTCCATTATCGTTCGCATTCTCGATGGAGTCTTCGCTCCCTCTTGCGTCACCGATATATCTTTGATTTTCTGCAAAGAACAGACATAGTCGAGTTGTACCATTACACTCTTAATTTTCTTAGAAGAAATGTCAAAATAATGGATACAGTATTTTATCGATAAATGTCCCAAATGTCTGGCCGACAATTGTCCCAGAACTATCCCACACTCCTGTGGGGTTTACCCCCTGAGGGGCCAAGAAGCTCGAGAGGCTTCGGTCGCCGAGAAGTATGACATCATACCGCTCGGGGGTATATCGGTGAGACCACACTAATCCAATGACAAAACTTCTTTATTCTTCATTATTTTTTTATGGGATTTTGACCAACATATTCGTGGCATTTTTTAAATGAAAATGATACCAAATATGATATAATTCCGATAATATTTACAATGAATATAAGAGTATTTACAAAGAAGAACAGCATATGGGAAATTCTTTGAACTGCCGACGCGCTGCGACTCTCCGCGTCTCTTTCTTTCCCATACGCTGTCCTTCTTTGCGTCGAAAACTTTCATCGTTCATTACACAAGCAAATATAATTGGAGTTATATCATATTTGGTATCATTTTCATTAGAAAAATGCCACGAATATGTTGGTCAAAATTCCATAAAAAATAATGCAAAATAAAGAAGTTTTGTTATTGGATGTTTACACGTCTCGGCGAGCAAGGCTGGATAAAATACTGTACCTTTGATCAATGCACCGGAAGGTTAACAAATATAAGAACTAACAGTTAACGAAGAGAAAAGTACAATGAAACGAAAAAGGGAGAGGATACTGACCCTAAGGAGGAGAAGAACGATTATGCACGTGATACCCAAAGCGGTGTCCCACAGTCTCGTTTCTCCGATTTGTTCGAATATCTTTCGCCATACGTCGACGAATTTACTGCCGCTGATGTGAATACCTAAGATGTCCTTTACTTGGCTCGTTGCGATTATGATCGCCGCTGCTGACGTGAAACCGACCGAAACTGGTCCCGAGATGAAGTCCAATAGGAAACCTGGTCAAAGACACGCGGAAATGTAATATATTAAGTAAACGTTTATTCAATCTGATAAGCGCGTTTTCATACTTTTGCGTGCCTAACGTTTCAGAACATTGATTCTCGAAAACTAGACAAATTCTAGCGACTAGTTGAAGAGTTGTTTGCGCGTTCGTTGTCCGGAAAGTTAAATAAATTTCGATTCGTTCGTTACCTAATTGTAGGATACCCATCAGCATACAAGTGCATCCAGACACGAAGGTTAATAGGACCGCGAAATCTGGTCCCAAGTCACTTTTTTGCAACGTTTCCCTAGTCAAGATCGCAATTATTGCTGTCGGCCCGACTGGCACATCTTTGCAGGATCCTAGGATGGTGTACACGAAGCATGCCATGAAAGAAGAATACAAACCGTACTGCAAAGTAAAACATAGTTTCGTTTGCTCCTCTCGTTTCGATCCCAAACGTTCTTCGAACAATTTTCACACCGCCTAACATCATTTGATCAACTTCTTGCCGAATTCGAATTCAACCGTGCATATGATGGTAGAAGTAAATATACATTTCATCGAACCACTTAATAAATAATATTCTGTTATTTTGTCTCTATTGCAGACCCAAAATTTTGTTTTTTTTCCATTGAAGGGCACAGTATTGTGCGAATTAATATGAGTGTACATAGTAGAATAATTTGGTGCAGGATACATTCTCACATTTAATTTTCAAGAGAAAATAATGTTTACAGTTTCAACGTCATAGGAAGAACTCTATTGCGGAATCGTGCAATTTGAAGGGTGAAGCTGAAGGATGATGGAACGTCAATGTCCTCACCTGTAAAGGTAATCCTGCAACGTTCGCGTAAGCTATCGCTTGCGGTATAACGGTAAGGCCTACGGTAATACCGGCTACCAGATCACTCGCTATGTAATCCTTGCGATACATTTGTAACCACGTTACGATTGGCAGTCTTCTGTAGATTAACTTTTTCTTGCAGGACCGTTTGATCCGTTGGTACAACCACCGCCTTCCCAGGGAGCACAACAAGTTCTTCTCAGGACTCGCTGAAACTGAAACGAACGATTATCTGCTAGTGAAAATCGTTCGTTGCCACCTCAAATAGCTTTGTTGTTTTTAAAGATACGTCAAATGTCTGAAGGACAAAGTTGAATGGTAAAATCGGGCTCATACGATACCAACAAAACTTTTGTTTTTATATTATTTTTTTTAGAGAAATGGAGGTCACCTTCATTTTTTTAAATGGAATGAGACGTTACACTAGTAAATAAACGCTAATGTCTTAGTATTCACTCATCGACATACTCACTTTTCGACATACAATGGTTAGTACTTTTTTATAACGTATGTTTAGCTGCATGGATTGATGTATTAAAAAATACCTCATTCCATTTAAAAAAATGAAGGTGACTTCCATTTCTCTAAAAAAAATAATATAAAAATAAAAATTTTGATGGTATCGTATGAGCCTCATTTTACCATTCAACTTTGTCCTTCAGAAATTTTACGTATCTTTAAAAACAACAAAGATATTTGAGATGGCAGCGTTATGTGACTCGCCCTGTATATTAGGGAATTATAATTTAGATAGAACGTTTGTCACCCTGGGTATAAACGGACCCAAGTCCCATGATCGGAAGGTTAACTTTCCCATAAATATTGATCTGTGCGTCACGCGGAGCGCGTGACTTCTCCAGTAGCTTTCGAAAGTACGAAAAAAAGGAGGAAATACTAAAAAACCGCGGTCACGAGGTATTTTAATTTATGACCATCGTGTGCTGACTTTCAAAGTATATATACAGTATATTACATATATATCTTATGTATATGCATCTGGTTAGGCGTATATCCAGCGACAATTACGTCCAAAAACAAGGTGAGACAGGTTTGACTGGTTTCAAACGACGGCACGTGATGCTAATGCGGAAAAAGTGATCGATTAAGAATGCACTGCCATTGATTCGATTCACGTTTAATCCCGTGACGATAGTGTCCATAATATGTACGGTTTGCCTAGCAAACCCCTTCATCTGACCATTGCAAATGTCCTTGAATCGAATGAAATCGACGAGGGACCATAGAATACTTCTAATGCAACATTTCAATAGTTAGAATATAATTTTTAGAATGGTTAACTACGCACAATTCATTCAGTTCTGGACGACTTTTATCGACTTATACGACTGTCCCCATTTATATAAAATCGCCATTGATCAAGATCAATCGTTATAACTCACTCTAAGTGTTCGTTACATAGTCGGAAAAGAATTTCCAGTATTCGTCGAGGTGCAATTAAATGAGACTACAGGTTAAACTGGCATTGTAAGATAACGATCGATGCATTGTTAAAACATTCTTCGGAATAATAAACGAGGAGCTAGTGTAAACTCGATTCTACAAAGTAATAATTCACACGTTTCAACAAAATATCTTGCGAGCCGATGTCTTTTCTATTTAGCGAGATATGTGGATCAATGAATTATAATCAATAACGGAGTTTCTCGGAAGCTTTGTAGACTGAGAACGCTAGATGCGAGAGAACATCGATAATGAAAATGGATTCGCGCTTTCACCGAGCATTCGCTCCAAAAAAATATTCATTCGGATAAGCCGTGATGCCATGCCGGCGAATTAATCAAAGCGATCGATCAATTAGTCGTTACACTAAGCCTGGGATTACTATGCTATTGAGTGTTGCTCGGTTATCGGTAGGCAGAATAATTTTCTTTCAAACTTTGTCCGAATAAATAAGTTTCTGTGGTTAGTGTCCTCAAAAACATTTTTACAAGTGTGAATATTGTGAAATAAAGACTCCGAAATTCGCCATTTTGACGGGTCCCGTATACCTAGTAATGAGTGTGTCTGAATATTAATGGGAGTCACTGTACAGGGTGTATAAAAAGTAATGGTCATCCGTTCTAGGGGTGAATCTACACTTCTGGATCGGTGGACATCTGTAAGAGAAACTTGTCGCAAAATCGCGTTTATAACAAAGAAAATTGTTAGTAAAGTTGTTTTTTTTTTTACCACGCTTATATTAACTTGCCGTGTTGTTATGCGTCAAATCTTGTGATCGAATTTTAAACCTCTTCCCATAGCCCAATCTTGCTCAAATTTTATAAATACAAATCTTTTTAAAAACCACGCTTATATATTAAAATGCACTAAAAAGGAGAGAATAATTAAATAATAGAAAAATTTAATATAAATTTAAATAAGAGAGAGAGAGGGAGACTATAAAAATAAAAGCGTAGAGCGCTAAACTATATTAACATAATCTTCGTGTGGGCGCTCTGTGGCAGTTTTACTTATATAGTCACTAAAATGTGTGTGTGTGTGTGTGTCATGATTTTATTTAAATTTATAACGGACTACCCTTATAAATCACGTCATTGATGACCGTAGACGTAGGCAATCCCAAAAAGAATTTCTTTGACAGTTCTCAACCTAAAGTCCTTCTGACACGTCCCCGTCCAATTAACAAACGCAACATTTCCCCACCAAAATCCACCCTTAACCATTCATGAAAGACCGAAGTGACAACCGCAGTACTATTTTGACCGTGGTCGTTGTAACTTCTTCGCGTTCGCTGTCACGATTTTGGGAAACGTGTTGTTTTGTGCTTCACATTTATTGACGTATTCGCGCAAATGGGAGTACCCTGTTGAGTTTTTTGTTGTGTAGTGTCCAGTGTGTAGAAGATTGTGTAAAAGTGTGGTGTTTTGTGCTTCATCGTTAATAAGACGTATTCGCGAAAATGGCAGTGTCCACTTGGTCCGACGGAGGAACAGAAGATTCTGATAAATTTGTAAGTACCTATACTTGACATTAGTATTTTATAATGTAGGATTAATATTCTTATGTGTAACAATGGATATAAGGTATTCTGTCACATTTTGCAACTTCTTTACGATTTGAATGGGCTGGGAGACGATCACTGTCTCATCGACACAATACACACAATACACACAATAATTATGTGTGTGCGACATGTGGCTCCCTTTAAACTTTTTCTCTTCTCAGTTAGTAGAAGATATTTTACAAATGTCTACCGAAGCAGAGGTGTAGATGCACCCCTACAACGGATGACCATTACTTTTTATACACTCTGTACGTATTCTTCTTCTTGGACCGTGTTATATAAAAATCGTGTAAAAAAGGCGTTCGAACATAAAATTAAAAGCCAGCACGGTCAGAGAACTATGGCATGCTATAGTGTCGGAGAAGTGGACCCGTTCAAGCTCGGGACTCACCGTCATTGTTCACGATTTTGTCGTTTTTACTGGAGACATGGATGCTGCTGAGCCTGTTCTCGAGGTTGCTGGTCTGATTAGGATTGTTGTTATCGTTCCGAAGCGGATCTTCGAAAGCGGCGTTGCTGTAGCCAGTCAGTTGGACCTGCTTCCCCGTTTCGAGGTCGAATTCTTGAATGTTGTATTTCGACATGATCGCGGAGAGGACAACGTGCAGAAACAACCGATAAGGGGAGGAACGGGATGGTGTTCTTCGGGGACTCTAGTTTTACTAGGGATGTCTCAATTCCAAGGTGTTGCGTATCGCTCCTCGTCAAACAAACTCCATTGTTCGGTATCCCGTACTCGTCTCGACCCTGAAAGATAGAAACAAGCGGATTAGTTCACTCGCCTGTGCCCGTTACACGCACCAGTCTTTTCCCTTGACTCTCGGACGTCATCCTCGTCAGACTCTTTTCCTTCGATTCGTTAAACCTTTTACCAGGTGCAGAATCACGCAACAGCGCGTTCAAGGATCTTTGTATTTATTCGCTGCACCGCCTTCACTGTTGTTCCAGTTGCTCCATTTTTTTCCGCTCCCATCCGGGGAATACACCTGGGTCTACCTTCTACAGCGCGAACAACGTGTTGACAACCGAGTACAGGGACTGATTACATTATTCTGAACACCTTCGAATCGAATACTTGTTTGAAGTGTTCGACTGTGGATCTTTGTGTAAAATAAAAATTATTCTCTACATCAATTGCAGGAACACACTCGATGTTCTTTAATTCTTTTAATTTCTCCATCGTTCTCAATCAGACCAACTCGTTTTTGTCAGAAATGCATAAAATTCGCAGTCTACTTGTCATAATAACTATTTCATTGAAGAATATATTGTTACGTTTCGTATCATTTGCCGATCATTTTATATTATTCAAAAATGAAAGAACTGCTGCAATAAGGAAGCAATTTTACTGAATTTGTCGTTAATTAATATCACTGTTTACTATGTCGGTCAGCAAGGCAATTTTTGAGTGTACGTACGAACGAATGATTCGCTAATGTAGGAAAACCGTGGTTTCAAAGAATTTCTTTAGATCGTAGACACGAAGAAATTAGCATATCGAGTGGTACTCTCGAAACCGTGTCCAACTTTCATTTTCAATGTTTCTGTGTATGTATGTATGTCGAACAGTGTACGAGTGGTTCGCAACCGTCAAATTAAATGCATCATCCCGTCTATAAGAGAAAGTACTGTTTGTTTAAGATACAAGTATCTTTGTGAAATTGTTACCTGTAATCTTTTTAGCTGGCACGAAAATTACAATTACTGCCTTCAAATATGTAATTCCTTTAATTTCTTAAACAAAAAGTAATTGATTTATCATTCGACGTTTTCTGAAATGAATCTTGATACAAAGTAAACACAAATTTGTACAAATCTTCAAAAATTTTGCAATGATTTCTACTGTTCACAAAGTATAAAAGATGTTTCATTGCATCTAGATAGAACATACACCGAGTAGATGACTAATGGAGTAACCATTTTCGATCCATCCACGGATAAGCTATGATTTCCCAAGCAACATGAAAATTGCATCGCATAAAATTTCGCTGGCTCGTCAACATTTCGTAACACGTTTCACGAAAAACCGACAAGAGCGTTGCTTCCGCGGTAACGATTATGCTGATTACTGTACACATAACGTAGCTTTTCACTTAGGTTTGTAAACTCGGACACGCACCATTCTCGGTGAATTATTAAATTTTTTTTTCATGTATCCGGTGTCTTCCTGTTTACGTTTCTTGGTGTTCGTTCCTGCCTACACCGACACGTGTACAATGCCGTTCATAAATCATCGGGACACCTGGCTATTCTAAAGAAGATCTAAGTCGACAAGAGGTAGCAATCTTACCTAACTATTTCCTCCTGCTATTATACAATGAACGTAAAATATTCCGCATGTTTTTAAACTATGTTTTAAAAATCAGCAGCTGTAGGAAGAATTTCTGTGAAAGGTTTGAAAAGGTTCAAAAAGAAACATTTTTTAATTATTTCAAAGTTCTAAAATTTGAAAGTCAGAATTTCCCGTAGAATTAAATTTTTAAATACTGAAATTGATGGAGAAAAACGAATTTCAAAAAATCTATGAAACCTGTAACAGTCTGGTAATCGAATCGTAAAAAAATTGATGGACAGTATAAATAAAACGGCGACTTATGAACGAGAGTGTACCCGCGCGATTTTCGTAATGAATAACGTCACAAATGTTTCACAAGTATCGTGCGATGTGTAACTTTTACAAACTTCCGACTCTTTCGCCGTCTAAACAATTGTGCTTGTTTAGACAGTAGAACTACAGCTCGGGATCATCGTGCAGGTTGACGAGTTCCGTTAAATGCCGTTAATTTAAATCGTACACACGATTCGATACGTCTCACCGGTTTAAAGTAACGGTATTGATTGTAACATTGGGTGCGGGGGATTGGATTACGCGGATACGCAGTTAAGTTAATGTTTAATTGATTTATTAACGAGTAGATGATGCAATTCAGTTGAGATTTGCAAATGATTGAATAGAAACTATGGTGGGGAGCACGTATACGATGGTTGAACGTTTTGTTGCACGTTTATAGTAATACGTGTATCGGTTTTCTTGTCTTCTTTTTTCTATTCCCTTCTTTTTCCTACTAACATTTTTTTAAATTAACAGTGCGATATTTTGATTTCCAATTTTTTATTTCACTCTGTTTTTATCCGTCGCATTTGAATATACTAAAATGTACTAGAATATACCAGAATATAGTAAGATATACGAGAATATACTATAATTAATTGATAAAAATCTGATTTTTCTCCATATTAAAAGACTGTTCAATGTATGCGCCAATTTTCTAAATGCTTTAATAATGGCAAGGTTATTAATATTTTTATTATTGGAAGCAATTTTTCAATTTACTGAAAAGATTTTGATTTCAACGAACACCGTAAAAAAATGGATTAATTTGAGTTCATATTACAATTCGGAGTGGAAAATTCTAAAAAATACACTCTTACATATTTTACAATGACGCGCGGCGACGCAGGAAACAAAAAGAAAGGAAATTCTTACTCGGTCGGATCATCGAGCGGTGAGACTTGAATAAGCTGAGGCCGAGCGTTAGATTAGCAGATTAGCAGTTGAAGAGCATAGATTACGAGTAGTGATTTTATTAGCCGATTAGCTCGCGCGCGTTATTAACAAAATTTGCGATTGAAACCGCGTAACTAATTAACTGATTCTGAAGTCAGACGAAGCGGACAGAAATAATATTAAACGTGTTTTCCACTCCGCAATTATAAATGTATGTTCGCTGTTCGATGCCGCAAAAAGGTGAAAAAAAGAGCGTCTCGTGTGTATTTCCTCTAATTTTAATATGAAATTATATTAGTTCCTGCAGTCTCTGGTAATATATTTTTTTTTTGGTTTGGAGAAAAGTTCGTAGTGTTTTCAAATTAAGAATCGAAGATAAAATTAAGGTATTTAATTATACAGTGGGTGTACAAAGTATTCGTACAGGTTTTAAAAACTAATAACTTTTTATAATTGTACCAAGCGACCTGATTTTTTATAATCAATTCGCGAAGGTTTACGAAATGATATGCAAAAAAGATTTTCCAAAAATTATAATCTACGAGGTTACATGCAATTTTATTTGGGCCCTCAATGAAAATCTAAAAATCCCTTTTTTATTTTTGCATGTAACCTTGTAAATTATAATTTTTGGAAAATCTTTTGGAAAATATGTTATTGAATAAATCTATGAAGAAATGTCTGAATTTCAACTTTCAATTTTAATTTACAAACGCTACGAACTTTTGTTTCAACCCAACATTAATATTTTTCACTAACATTTGTACGTGCTATTTTTGTCCATTCAGTAGATTTCAGCAGAACATGCGACGCAACGATAAAACGTGATCGTTAAAAATGTCGAAGATTGTCGACCCGCAATTATGTTTTGTTCGAATCACTCTTTGCGTCAGGTACCACGTGTATTCGAAGATTTTTCCCGGCTGCTCAGTAGCTCACGTTTCTCACTACACAATAGTATGCACACACATACATAGATCTATGACCGAGAACGACGAACACGTGGCAGTCGTGTGATCGAGGTTTTTATATCGGATAATACGAAAGCTCTCGCGAGGACGTAATCGGTTGATCGATTAATAAGCCGTTATTCATCGGACGCGTGGTCACGCATACGACCAGCTAAATTATCTCGAGAAGTCCTACGGCCTCCCATCGAGGAAGAAACTTTGCCGGCTCTTCGGAATTTCCATTTCGCGTTCTCGGTTCCGGGAAGTTCGATCTGGCGACTTCGTCTCGCAACCTCTGGCGGACAATCGTGCTCAAATGAACCGAGGAATTCACTCTCCTATCATTAGTCATTTATTCTTTTTTCGCTTCGCAGGAGGAAGTGGCACGCTTACGTCGCTTAATCTCTTTACATTTTTAACCTTTTGCGGTCATCGGATTCTTTGCAGGGGAATCCCTACGGGAAGATGGTATTTTCTTAAAATTGACTTGACGAGTTATGGTATTTCAATGGGGAAGTCCGCTTTACCAACTTCGGAAGATTGATTGTTTCGCTTTAAGCCTTTGCACCGGAGAGATGTTAGTTTTAAAATTACTTTCCTCCGGCTTGGAATATTTCTATATCATTTTTCTCGTTGGTCGTTTCTTGTTTACTACTATTTTAGGTCTTACAGTATTTTTGTGTCTTTCACAGTAGACATTTCATTAAGTCTTAGAACATTTAGGATTTTAAAATATTCAATCAAAATATCTTCCGACTTTACAACATCGAAACATTTGTGATGAATATTTGGGTTAAGTTATTTTTAATAAATGTCTTAATTTTAGAACTTCTTTCCTTACCATTAACATAGGACATTATCATTAGCAAGGTTGTCTGCTTAATAAGATGTTGATGACACTGATGTTAGCTGTGCCCACTCAACATATGCACAATCGTGGGTTTCAATATACGAATTTATATGTTAATGTGATCTTATTGAATTAATTCAGCTGAGAAAAATCATTGATGAAACTTTGTCTGGAAATAGTGTGTTTAAATCCTGGCGCCTCCAGACTACTTTCTCTAACACCCACACACTTGATTTTTAACTTTCGTAATTTCCATAATTTTGAAGATTTAAAAAAAATTCTTTCATGTACTTTCTCTAGAGGAACCACAAAGCTTATTGTGTATGAGAAGTTTTCAAAGATTTTTTAAAGTTTCTTGAAGAAGTTTTTGATATCAGAATGCACATAAAACTGTTACCTAATATTTTTTATATTAACACACACAAAATGTGTGTTAGCTGATAAAAATGACAAGGCTCTATTTAGATTTCGTGCAATTTTTATTCCAATATGCGCTTGGGTAAAGAAATTTATCAAATTATTTTCCATATAAGCAACGTCATAATTTCAATAATTATAAAATTAAAAATGTAAGACCGGCCATTCGACCGGCAATGGTAGGTTTAGTGTTGAGGTATTTGATAGCTAGCTCGTAGCTCCGACTACGTTTATTCATCACTTCAGGGACCCATTACTAAGCAAACATGGGACCATAATTAAGAAGGTGACGAGGCAAACATGGAAGACTTCTTTTCGAACAATTAGTGATTAAAAACTCTCTGTGAACTATGACGATTGGACAATAATGGTATGCGCGAGTCAGGTCAGTGCCAGCGTGGACAATGACGTATCTACCGTGCAAAAAAGAAACATAAACTTGACTCACGTGCCGCTATTGGTGGATTTTGAATTGTTAATAGCTTCTCTACCAACGTCATACATCTGCGATGACCACCACTTCATATTTTATGCAAAGGAAATCAGATTAATTTTACATACATTATTAATATAACTTTTTAATATCTTCTCAGACACAATCCATTTAATCTTCATGAATTCCTCCTGTAGAAAAGTCCCACCAATTTTCGTTTTTCAAATTGTAAAATTGTAAAATAATTTCTGTTCGTGTTGGAAGACTTCAATGTGAAATTACTAGACCTTTATGCAAAAAGCTCTAGAATTGCAAGCTGTAGGAGCTAAGTAAAAATTCATTTTCCTTATTAATGCTTTTTATATGTTAAAAGTGGTATATCGCGGCATTGTTAAACTCTTTTAATCTTTTTCCTGTTTTGAATTACACGTACTCATTTTTTTCATAAATGCATAAAATCCGCATTCTAGAAATTACAAATCAATTAGTTGATTTCAAATGTAAAGCAAAAAAATGGGTGAAGTATTAACCTAAGATCCTTCTCGTGCAACTATTTCTGAAGAGTACACGAAGGTTAACAAAAAACTGTAATTACAAGGAGTATCATTTACATACACTTATTTACAAAGCATGCAGTGCAGAATTTCATCACTCTCAAATCTGTTTGTCATTTAGGTTTTGAAAGTCATCTTCTCTAAAAGGACGACCACTTGTAGCCGAGTACTCTGGTGATACACGTGTTCAAATTCGTCATCGTGTTGTTCAACGTTTCAGCTCACGTGACGAGGTAAGTACATGGAGATTTATTAATATCGAAGTGTTTTAGGAAATTTAATTGCATCGTAAACCTTGATGTAACGTGGGAGATAGGATCGATATCGTACACGTTTTGCATATATGTAAGGATCGTCGGCCGAGAGGCGATCATTTTTGTGAAAGTGCTAAATAATTCATCTCAATGTTGCTCAATGTTTACGAATTCAAATTCTAAACAGCCGAAAGATGTCAAACCAGTTTACTCGCGATTAATGTGGTATAATAAGTCTGCGAACTCTTCCCGGAGTAATCTCATTCACTGATAAAATCTCGTGTCCTTTTATAATTGAAACATTACGAAATTATCGTCTCTTTTATTCTCATTAGCATTTTAAATCTTTCTTGCGGTTAAAGCCATTTGCCATCGAGTTTACTGGATTTTTATAGGCTCAGATGTGAGTCAGTCTCGATACTAATAGCGTAGTAAAATGATTCTGAAAACTCGCTGAAATTGTTCAGAAAAGAAATGAGCGTCTATGTAGCTCTTGCAATTAGCTCAAACAATTTTTATTTTGGATAAAATCCACAATTTAACGAATTAAACCAATGAATTATATAGAATTTTAAATAATTAATCTGTCATCTGCTTTCTGGTAATAAGTTCCAAAATTATTTATCGCAATCTTACGAAAATACGTACTAATTATTTTAGTATCAATTTCTTCGAGTTACGCTTTCCATTCATTCGCTTGGAGAAACACAATTAGAGCAGAAAAAATAAATGTCTGAGTGTATACAAAATCTACCGTTATTTTTTAATATACCTGTAACTATATCTTCTTTCATAGTGCAACAGAATTTTGTTTGGGAATTTTCGTATTCGAACAGCAAAGATTAATTAATTCTAAACAAATATTTTTTTTAACACTTCTTCTCGTGATCGTATAGTTTGAGAAGTATCATTCGTCGAATGACTTCCGTCCATTTGCATTCTCCTCTATGCAGTCGAAAATATTCAGGGTAATTCTCTGAGCGTAAATATCCTCGATCTTATCCAATTTGCAGCAGCACTTAGGCTAGTCAAGGCCACAGTTACGTCTCTGCGGTTTAATTTTTTCATGGCTTTTCGGTTGGAGCTTTGTTTTCCGTTTTTCGCTATTTTCAGTCACGAATCTTTCAGGCATGCACAACCACTAAATGCATTTTATAAATAGTCACAAGGTCTTCTTCGGACGCGGAGACAATTGTTACACAATTTTAAAGGACGCGAACCGAGTTCCAGATATGCTACAGCAATGTTTATTTAATACGGCACCATCGTGTGGCGCCGGTCGATCACTTTTCATTCATGAATCCATCGGCTTACAATCGGAAGACGAAATCAACGCTGTTGAATAATTAATGGGAATTAACGGTTGTTCGTTTGGGCACATGTTTTCGGGCGAATTAATTCAGCGAGATTGAGCAAGTGTTTGGCATATTAGTATTATCCCGTTTAAACCTCTTTTCGGATTGTCTGGCGTTATTATAGGAATTGATGGTTTCACGATTTCGTGGTTAAATATTTTGAATAGAAAACTAATGTTCAGCTAGAGGCCCTTAATTCTTCTTCAAAATTTATAATCCTCTCTACCCATTAAGATCTAACATTTTTCTTCTTCATCACTAGGAATGTTTTAGATCACACATACTGTTTTCACGTAGCTTTCTGCTATAGACGATTTTTCTATGTTGTCCTAAGGATAATACATGTACAATCATGAACAATCATGTACATGCATATACATATACAGGGTGTTCGCGATAATTTGTACCAGCGTTCTTTTCGTAAACGGTAAACATTAGAAAAAAACCGAAGAGAAGGAAGTTGTAGTATATTTTACTAGCAATATGATAGCCTATCTCAATTTTTTTTATTTCGAATATTTTTCTAGAAACAAAGTCGACCTTCATATTTGTAAATAAAATGCTACATATTTTTTTTACATCAAATGAAAGCTGACATTAAGACGAGTTCAACCAGGTAGTATACCATGATCTTCAGGGTCATACAAGGGCAGGAATAAAAGAAATTATGTTGTAATACTGTATTTACTAGTACATATGTTGTTTTGATAAGACTACATTTAACATTTTACGAGATCCATATTTTTACACTGGAATTCTAAAAGGATATAAGTACTTACAATTTCTAAATTGTGAATTTAAAAATTATTAGCAATCACTGCCATTGTTTCTTGTACGAGATCTGCGCTTCCAACAAGACGGACCTTGGACGATTTGCAAACTAAGATAAAAGAAGCGAGTGCATCCATATTCAGTGCGACATTAGCAGAAACTACTAGGAATATGGTCAACAGAACTCAGAAATGCATTCTTGCTAATTGAACACGATAGTCTTATCAATACAACATACTAATAAATACAGTATTACGAAATGTTAAATATATTCCTTTTATCTCTGCCCTTGTAAGACCCATGAAGACCATAGAATATTACCTGGTTTAACTCGTCTTAATGCCAGCTTCTAATTGAAGTAAAAAATAAAATATATAAAAAAACTATTTAAAAACCACGCTTATATTAAAATGCACTAAAAAGGAGAAAATAATTTTTTTCCTGGGGGGTTCTAAAAAAAGAAATTTAACTGGATTCGGTATTTTATGGAGAACCAGGAAAAAATTATTTTCTTCTTTTTAGTGCATTTCAATATAAGCGTGGTTTATAAAAAGTTTTCTTTGTATATTTCATTTTCTACTTTTATTGTCATCGGAAGCAAGTGTGTATAGAAAATTTCAGTTCAGCAAGATTGGACTCTGGGAAGAGGTTTAAAATTCGATTACACGATTTGACGGATACAACAACACGGCAAATTAATATAAGCGTGGTAAAAGATATGTAGCATTTCATTAAAAAAAAATAAACCACCCTTGTTTCTAGAAAAATATTAAATATATAAATAATTGAGGTACGCTATCATATTGCTAGTAAAATATACTACAACTTCCTCCTCTTCGGTTTTTTTCTAGCGTTTATTGTTTACGGATAAAACACTGGTACAAATTATCGCGAGCACCTTGTATAATCTACATGTACAAGTATGTAGAACGTTTTCTTGCGCGACAATCGAGGGTTAGCAATCCAATCGATGAAAATTGAAATCATCGCACATGAATTTTTTCCGATTGTCGCTCGCGTTTGTAAACATCAAATGAAAAAAAAAGCATGATCCCGCGGAAACGAGACACATAATCAGGACGAGCGTTGGGCTGGCTGTCTCACAGTCACGGAACGGTGCCGGAGAAAAGAACGGTGTAACAAGGTCTATTTTCTTCTGGACGTAGTATGTAGTACTTTCTTCACGAGTGTAGCGTCCCCACGGAAGTGTTCATTCATTTTCAACATTCTTCTCAGTCCTCCAACACGTCGCAGTGTCCTTGTGTGTATTCAACAGTTTTTTCGAAGCATTTTTAAAAAAGTTCCTATAATTTTCCTCACCTGAACAACAATTAAAACGGTGTAACTCATTTCTACCATTTTTTACAGTTTTCTAACGTGTCGCAATGTCCTTCAACAATGTATGTATTCAATAGTTTTTCCCCGGTGCATTCTTAAAAAATCTTCCTATAATTTTCTACGCTTCATGAATACTTCTTCATAAATACATTCTTTTCTCATAGGTCTTTCAAAGAAGAAGTAATCACTTTTAATGCTCCGTAGATTTAGTGTGACGAAATCTTGCTGCAATTTCTGTTCATCGGAACAGCGAACAAAAGGCATATGTTGCGAATTAACGATGAAAACGAACAATTGCAGGGGCTGTACCATATTCACTCGATTTGTCATTCGTTCCGATCACGCGTTATACCGAAGTGCGTGCGAAAGTTTATTAGAAGGCCTATAATCCTACATAAAAGCGGATGATGCTTTCTCTGAGCAATTTCGACGCGTATTACGCGCGAACCGATGAACTAATATTATCACCGGGGTTTTCATTCGTTAATTTGTTCCCCGGTCAACTCTGCTCGACCGTTTAATGCCACGGAATAATATTATTAATGAATAAAAAGAAGAATTACTCTCTTTTATACTATATAATAAAAGATTAGTTCTTTTAATTATACAAAAGGTTTTCGCGCGTGATATGATCGTTCATCTCCTTTACTGTATTTATTTGCACAGTAATAATTTGCCATTTTTCGTTTTGTTACGGTTAATATTATAATATTCTATCTTTGTTACGAGGAAGTTTTAACTATATTATTTTGAGTATTTCCAAAATGTGCAACAAGGAAGAAGTATTACGAACGTAATTACCATAGATTAACGTTGCGGAGTGTTTGAAGCTTTGTCACACAGAACGAAATTGAATTATGCAGAAGCTGAACGAGACTATACATCTTCAATCTTTTTTTTTTTTATTCAAACTGCATCGTCTATCGCGATAAATGATAATGTGTACCTATTCGCCGGTGAGATACATTGGAAGAAATTACAAAGGCTATGGATAAAATCGTAATTCACTTCGAGTAGGAAGAAGCGGAGCACTATAAATTACAATTTGATTGAGAGATAACGGCCGCATTGTTTTCATAGCATTACAGCCGTGGAGGTAATTAATTACAATTCTATCTCTCTCCTCTCTGCATTCGCAGAATGCACGGGTATTTTAAGGTTAAATGTATGCTCGTGCGGCTCGTTATTCCTATTCAAGTATTTTACTACTTTATTTTTAAAATAGCGAACACACCATTTTATTTTTAAAATAGCAAATATACTTTTTCCGTATTGAAACTAGTAGATACAGGTACTATTTGATTTGGGAAATAGTAAACGTATTATGTTATTTTTAAAAGAGTAAATATACTTTATTTCTAAAATAGTAAATACACTATTTCTAGAATAGAAAATTTACGTTTTTATTTGTAAAATAATAGAGACATAGATACCATTTTATTCCTCAAATAGTACATATACCACTTTATTTTTAGAATAATCAATAAGAAAATATCGCGTGTGTGTGTGGTACAGAACTCTTAAAAATTAATAGTTAGAAAGATTTAACGAAGTGCTGATTCAATGAGAATAATTGTATTATCACAAGCTGTTACTATTACCGTTTTTTTTTTTAATGGATCGTGGATTCCACTGTCTCATATTTGATGTTCGGCAGTGTTGCAAATAGAGAGCGTTGTGATACAATTTTTAAAATTTTTGTGCTTTCATTATAAAACACAAGTGAAGTAATTATATGAAAAGTTTGGAAGAGAGACATACATGCTTTGAATTTAAATTTTATATAGATACTACAAGGATATATCTTCAATTTTTTAACACTGCATAGCAGTCCTGATTTGAGTTCTCAAATCACATGTGAATTAAAAATATCAATATTTTACGACGAAAGACTTCGGTTTTTACCTTTAAAATTAACATACTGGAGAACAGATGAAAGAAATGGTTCCGACTGAAATCTTATTGTGAATTCGTATTCAAAATAGTATGAGATCATTTAGCTCACGACCCGAGTTTTGTGGGTCATCGTAGTAAACTGTAATTCTGAGAGGAATGCCATTAAAAACAACTTTGATAGCCGAGTTATCTGCATAGTCTAAAATTTTCAGATATTTTTTTTTAGAATAATAGTCAATTTCTACAAATTTAGAAAAAGTTGTGTTTATAATTTCGACTCTGGTAATCGAGATCCTTCAATTCAAATAATCTCATGATTTCTTAACTGTTTGAATTTTCATATTAAACTTACTTTATAACATTTTTGGAATCTACGAAAATATATGAGAAATTAATTTCAAAAAATTCTAGAAAAAATCAAATTTACAGTTTTTACTCTGACACTTAAGATTTGTGCATTTCCATACCAAACTCGCTTGATACAATTTTGAAAATTCGCCTTACCCGCTGCATTACGATTTATTTTACGGTTGTAATACTTGGACTTTTATCGTTCATAATTTCTTAGAAGAAGAAAGTTTCTTATCTGCATATGTATTCTCCAATAGCTGTGTATCGACGACAACAAAATATTGAGTTGGCAAAAAAGTACTTTCGGTATTTTAAGGTGAAATAAAACCGAATTTTTCTTTATTCAAGCTTTCATTAATAAAATATTTTCTTATTTTTTCCTGTTGACAAAAGATCATCGAACAAAAGGGAAAATATCTTATTCATTAAAGATCGTTGTTTAAATAAAAAATTGGGCTCTATTCTTCGAAATGACTTTCTTGCCAACCCAATAGGATTTTAAAACTAAAATTATGGTGCAAGGGGTTAATGAAATCGAGAGAAAAGATTTTCTAAAAATCTCAATTCTCTCAAAGAGGAATAAAACAAAATTGAAAATACCTCGAGTGTGTAACGTCACATCACATCGAACGATGAACCAGAACGTTCGGGCCTCCCGAAGCCATAATAGCCAGTGGCGCGTCTGCTGGCGTGCCGTTTGCGCCTGGAACCTGACAGCGGCGTTTCCGGTCCGTTTCTTCGTTTGTCTATCCGAAGAAACAAATTGTTTATCCACGTTACGAGTCAACGAAAAATTCTTGAATCTCGAACCGAACTGCTCACGGTGCAGATTTAAACTCGTAAGAACCACGTGCGATGATAGACGGTGTCAATGCACGCGCGAAATAAAACTGGAAAATTCGAACTGTGGAAAAATGGAGGAATGCGAGGTGTATCGCCGGTGGTTTGGAAAAGTGATGGAGTGGCGTTTTTCAGGGAAAATTGTTTTGGAAAACGGACTGAAAGCTTTATAAAGGTCCGAACGCCGCGAACGTCACCGTGCCTCGACCAGGGGAAACTCTCACCTGAGTGCAGACGCTCGAAAGCCGCGAGAATTCGCCTTTACGCGGTTGCGCGAACGCGCCTGCGCACTCGCACCTACTCTCCCTAAAACATTGTCACGTGCTTCTGAGTCAGAGCACGCTTCACGCTGTCCCATGCTGCCACGCTCCTCCTTGTTTTCGAACAGGATCAAAATAATGGGAAAGGGGGGGCGGGACGACGGGCTCCGGAATTCTTCTTTTCCTTTCGATCGACCACTTCAGAACCCGGGATATACCCATACCGCACCTGGGAATTATCCGAATAAATTATATATGAATTTTTTTTTTTTAGTACCTGTAATAGAAAGCGATTAACAAGAAATATTATTACCACATTTTATTCACTGTTTTCCGATTCTTTCGACGCTTTTTCTCAGACAGTGAAACTGACTTTGTTGCAATAGTAGCAGTCGACTTTAATTAAAAGATACTAGTATTGTCGTTTAACTTATTTTTCATGTGTTTATTAAATAAAATGTTTTTAGCAATTTCCACATTTGCCACTGTGCAAAACTGGAAAAATACAGTACAGCAGCGAGAAAGAAAGAGGATGACTGAATGTGTCTTGTTCTTTTAGCCATGTTTTACTCGAATACACAAAAAGATCGATTCGATGCTTAGTGTGTCAAGATTAGGGTCACGTGCATGCATCGGAGGTGTAGACAAGAATGAAAATGTTATGTTCCTTATAGCTTTGTCACAAGCGTAAACAAACTGTAACAAAAAATAACCAGTATATTTTTTCTGTGTGTGCATCTTCAAAATATATTTAGCGTAAATACTTTAATGAACAAATGCAAGTAACGTATCTAACATCATTTTAATAGTATGTTTAACATTCGGAAGTAGGTTTTTCTCTTAACTTTTCTCATTTTTCGAAAATCTAGATGACTCAGAGAGAGGGAGAGAGAGAGCATACATAAATAATTTCTGTCACAGACTTTCATTACGAAATCTCATCGATAACTTTTCGTTCCTCGCCAACACGCACGTGATCGATGCAGTAGAACCTGTTCTTAGTTCTGTGATTTTTGTCCACCGGTGCACGCAGGGATTTTATAAAAATTTCACGCCGTTTATTAATATGTTCGCAGATTGCTTTTACAATTATTTTCCTCCTCGCAAGCAGACTTTCAAATATTTTGTTTACAGGAGTTAGCAAAGTATCCTCTGAACAGCTGTTCACTCGTCCAGACGCCATCTTGAATCAGTTTAACGACAGTAAATAGCTGTTGCTAACCTTTCAATCAGGAATGAAAAGTGCACACATGATTTGTATTTATTTTTATCATTGACTTCTAGATCTTTGATTTATTTATTTAGGGATTCTTACATTAGAAGATATCATAATTTCCACAGGAATGCGAATTACGTCACGATTGTATCCATCTTGGAATGAATCGCTTCAGATCGTTATCATTTCTTCTTGCTTAGGCGCATTTGGATATTCATAGTCGATAAACCATACGATTAACACACAGAGGTACAGACCCAGTAAAGTCTAAATTAAGTTTATAGATAGATCTATGTACTTAATTAACAAACTGTGTGTGTGTGTGTGGATGTTATGAATTTGCGACAAAATAAAATATGTCTGAATTAATTCCAAAGAATAGTGAAACCGAAGAAAGATTAAAATTAAAGTACATTTTACATAAAAATCCATAATCTAGTAATAAATACAACAAGAAAGGAAGATGGCGATTCAACGAATAAATAAAAATCGGGCGGATTTACGGAAAAGAGTACGGACAAAACAAAAAACAATAGTAAAAGGTCGAACGACTTTTAACGTCCATTCCGTAGAATCAGTAGAACAAAGGAAAAAATGGAGTGCTCACTTGGAAATTGATATCAATCATCCAATTTTTGCTTGTTAGGGAAAAACACGTTTGTTAGGTTCGTTTGCGAGCGATATCGAAATATCGTCGTTAACGACGGAAGGTTGAAAACGAACCGGGAATCGATTCTGATGACGATGCGTTTTGATTGGTGTGTTGAAAACGCGTTACTCCGATTTCCTAACTGGGACTCGAATTACTAAATAGATTCTGTTTGGAAGCGCGCGGTCTCCGCAACGCTGATCGCGAATAATGAAACTTCTTGCGGTGTCGCGTGCGCAAATATATATCGCTCGTAAATTTAACGTTTCATTGGGTTCGATCCTCGGCGCAAAAGCATACTCATTATTTTTCAATTAAACGGGGAGAACGCAAAAAATCATGGAATTATTCTTGTAGACTGTAGGCGTTTTTCACACTGCTTGACTGTCGGCTGCTGCACCGCAGCGCAGCCTGCAATATTTATGCGCGAGATTGCGATGCACATGCAACAGATAAGCTTTGGAATTTGCTACAGAAAAATACTTTGCTGAAAGTCATGCGAAGAAAAATAATACTAAGCTTGTCTGCTTAGTTCCGTGCTTGTTTAGTTTCTTCTTTTATTAAAATAGCGATCTCTCTCTCTCTCTATATATATATACATATATATAATATATTTAATAATAGGAAAGATTACTAAAAATTACTCGTGTATAAGGAAAAGATAATACAGTTTCTCTCTGTTGTTCTCGTTGACTTTCTTCCTTTACTTTTTCGCTTAGCACGTTCGGCACGAGCGTCATACCTGTGTGCCGACAACGAAAATCAAATTACTTTTGGGCATGTCGTTATTTATAATTATGACGTGTTTGCAGGATATTCGGAGAATTTATAGCTTTTCTGTGAATAATATTTTCGTAAGGGATTACGGTGCAGAATGCAGCAGATTTCGAATTTACTGTAGAAAGAAAATAAAAATAATAAAGTTTCTCTGCTGTTTTCGCTTATTTCCTCTCTTTAGTTTTTCGAGTAAAATAATACATTATACATGCATAACAAATTTCGTATTTGCATAATATTTTTGCACAATGTTGTATCACGAAACGAAATACAAGAGATATGAGGTTCGGAAATTTCTAAAAATATTTTGTTTAAAATCATCCCCGTATACAGAAAGAATAATGAAATTTTTCTGCTGTTCTCTTTCAGTTCTTACCTTTACTTGTTCTTTGAAAACGGTAAGTTCGAATCAAACGATGTGTGATCAACAATATTTTATAGATTCAGGATACATTTCGACGAAATCAAAACACATTTTCGCGTTCAAATCACTATGGTATAGCGGAGATCCTCGGTGTATCGCATCTCACGTGCTCGCCGCGGATTTTTTATTCCCGAAACCTGTTTCTTGTGAAAGAAAAGTGTTTTCGAACGTAACATAAGTTGAACTGTACCAGGGACAAACCGCTCTGTATCCCGCACGAGTTCAACAAATTTTTAATGTTTCTGCGCGTGTTTTCTCCGCGGGAGAGCCAAGTTGACCGAAAATGATCCTCGCAGAAGGACTTGTAACTTCGAGTAATTTTCATTTACACAACTCTGCAAATGAAATCTTCGTTCAGGAAAAAATGTTTCGATGTTTTTACCGGTGACTGTGTTCGCAGTCTTTCATGCTGCATCATGCACAAATATCCTAGAAAAAAATGAACGATGACCACCGGAAGTAGAGGCTCGGAGCTGTACAACGAGCCTAAATGGACTATTGCACTATTTTTTTCCACGAAATTGTCATAGCTCAATTATTACCGATTTCTCGAAAATCGCATTGCACTTTTCCTGTCCACTGTGGGTAGGCGGAATATGCGAGTTCCAGTTTTGTGAAGAGCGTTTTCGGGAGCAAGGATCCAAACCAAAAATATTTGTGGCTGTGAAATGCACAAACGTATTTCGTGCAATACGCCACCCCTCTGGCCAGAAAGCCATAACTGTATGACTCTAATGTACCTATAAGTGAGATGGTCCATTTATCTTGAGACAGTCAATTATTACAGAAACCAGCAGGAATATGAAAAAATGTTTTATATAAAATATTCTTTAGAATATTTTTATTATTTTTTATTTTACTTTAGTATATTAGAATTGAATTGAAATTTGGCAGGCGGAATGATTCAAGTCCAAGCGCAACATCGCGTCCGGGGGAGCGCTTCAAAACTATTTCGCCGGGATACCATTAATTATTATTTACCAGCCGGAATTGTTACATCATTTGCCCGGTAATTGCACGGATCGTTAACGATAAGCGCATTTGCCAGCCGAAGATCGTTTCGTCCGTGTCTGGGTATCCTATCTTGCATTTCGTTTCCGTTCTCTTACGTCAGAGCGATGCATACTGGCGCAATTTCGCGGCGAATGAAGTTCGCGTGAACCGGTGATCGTTGTGGGAGCGATCGGATCGAGCGGAAGAGGGGAAAAAAAATGAGAGAAAAATATGTGTCGTCTCGTAACTGTGTCGCGAATCGAGCGAGCCAACGATCCAAGGTACGATCGTTTACCATCGGCGGTTTCGGTCGAACGATTCGATGCGCCGAGCGTTCGGTTCGCATTCGCGGAATATGTTGTGGCAAAAGTTCGTGTTCTTGGAAATTTCACGAGGCTGCGGGCGGCTGTGGTTTTCGACGCAGCGTCGAACTTCTGGATATAATTGGCCACGGGAAAAACTGGTTGAGGAAAACGAATCGCTATTTCGTTGCGAAACTTCCGACCTACCGCAGGGATGCATAGTTCAGAGAGGTTCTGTTCTGTTTTTCCCCGACCGTACGAAGTTGAAAACGGAACTGACGATACGCCATAATCACCTACGATTTCCATTAATTAACGAATTTCCAGGATACCTTTATTGGTCGATTTCCTCGAATGGGAAAACCAAACCTTGACAAAAGGCAATATTGAACACGTGTACGCTAAACAATTCGCTTGCTCATGCTACGTGCTATACTTCGGAGATTGTGTGCTTTTTATTTCTCGGCTATAGTTTTTTTGATTGCACTTGTAATTATAATACATTTGAATAACTTCAATGGATATTTAAATCTTCGAACCGTTTCTTTATATGCAGATCAGCAGAAACAATTATTTTTTAATAGATTTATGTATTTAGCAATGCAACTCACACTCACAAAGACTTACTGGGAATGTCCTCGATAGATCTATGGAAGATTAATGTAGAGTTCGCTGCGTAGACTGCATACCTATCCATAACATTATTATTGAAGTAAATTATTTTGTAAGCACCCTATTTTTATACGAAATTTCGATCTTTTGTATATATATATATACAACCTCAATTCAATTATTTTACACAGTTTGAAATTAATGTAATTTCTGTTTATTAACCATTAGAAATTCAATTTTTTATACACATATTTTTAGTGCGTCTTTCTTAACGTATATGAATGAAATGAAACGCAGCTTTATTAACTTATTTATTTTTATTGAGTGAAGTAGAATTATTAACGAAATACATATAGAGGTACAAAATGATAGCACACTTAACGAAAAACTTGAAATATAACAGAATTAATCGATAAAAATCAATGCTCAATATTTTGTAGGACCTCCTTTACAGCTAACGACTTAATCTTTAAATATTTATACAATTTTTTAATACTGTTTTGGCTAATATTCTCCCATTTGTTCAAAATGCTCTACTTTAAATCGTTAATATTTGAAATTGTTCGCCATTTTGGTACACAGCTCTGGCAAGATATCCCCAACAATTTTCAATAATGTTGAGGTTGGAGATCTTGCTGGCACTCCAAGACTCGAATAATTTTTGAAGAGAAGTATTTCTTGACCACATTCGCCGCATGGACTGCGACGTTATCTTGTTGTAAAATGTGTTTATTTGCAGCAATTCTTACAGCATAAGTGTTTAGTTATTCATTTATCATTTCAATATGTCGTTCACTATTCATTCGTCCTTTTAATTTACCGAATGAGGAAAAATAGATGATGTGCTATCTTTTTGTCCCGGAGTGTATTTGTTACAGTTACAGCAAATTATAATGAAATAGGTTTAAAAGAACAAACGAGGTGTCGATAAATAAATAATATTAACTGTACGTGTACTGTGAAATTCGAGATCTCAGATATCGTGGAAATCTAATTGGCGCAGTCCTTTTCTGTTCCAGCAACGTTTTCTCGTGCTCTGAACTTTCGTTGTAAACTTGTACTCGACCGGAATACAGAATCTATAAAATCTGATATGACGCGCGAGAAAAATTGCAGATTCGCAAACGAATAAACAGTTCTCAATTGTACCGTAGAATTCTATTCGATTGAGCGTTTACACTGATGAATTCTTAATCCCAATTACCCGTTACGTATAGAACGGCAATTATGTTACCCCGAGGCTGATTAGAAAGCGTTCTTCAGCTAATACGTGAAGTTCATGGAAATTAAGTGCGTTGGCACGAGAGGCGACCTCGTGATGAAAGGAATCCTGAATTTCTCGGTCGATAAATAATCTGCATTTGTAGGAGTAAACGGGACGCACGTGATTTCCCGTTATTAAGGATCGAACTCGCATTGTTTCCAGATGACGGTCTTCTTGGTTTGCATTCTTCACAGATTCTTGTAAACCATTGCCATATCTGAATCCGTTATTCCCCGTTTCATATTTCCCTTTCAATATTTGTATATCCTTTTTATGATTGCGCGTTTATTGAATCGTTCAAATTTATGCAATGCGGATTCCCCGGGTCTGCAGCGATCCCATCAAGCGCATATCTTTTCTTAAACGCTGTTCTTTTTTTACTCAAATAGTGCTAATTATAGCTTCTACACGTTGCCTGAATCCTATTATTCAAATAATATTTCTAGCCGCGTACAGTCACTCGCAATAATATATATATATATATATATTCGGACACTCTTAAAAAGACGATAACTTTCTACAACGAACAATTAGTTTTCTACATGACGTGACACAGACATTTTGGAAAAAATGCAAGTGGTCGGAATTGCAGAGAAAATACTACATTGTTTTTTTACGTGAGCCTACATTGAAAACTTAAACAAATACAATTTGTCGATCTGCATCGAAAGATGTAAGAAAAAGTTAGTCTTTTAAAACACTTACATTTTTCAATGCCTGTTGTTTTTATGATTTTTTCCTGAAAAACATTTTTACTATTCTTGTGAGGTTGTTGTCGCTCTATTTTACCATCGCTCATTTTCCATCGAAAAAAACAGGTATATTAACTGAAAATATATTGCAGTTTTTTTAAATGTTAATAAATGGCTATATAAAGGTAGATATTACTCTATATTTTATCATTTTGTATCATTTTGTTTGTAAATAGTCAACAAATTCCCGTAGAAGGGCTCCAAATTGATTCGTACACCAACTATATCATACCAGCCAGAAGTAGCAACAATCAGCAACAAAATGTTAGAGCTGCTTCGAATTTTTGCGCGGCAGTGTACGTGTCAATACCGAGCGGAACATTTTAAATAAATACCAAGCAATTTCCTCTGACAGATAGACTACTATAATTCCGTGGAAGGTAAACTGTTTATTACGTAATTAACAAGCTGCACGTCGAACTCATGAAACGGTTCGTCTGATTCTGGCCGGGGCATTCGTTCGAACGTTGCGGCTGTTCCTGTTCAATGAGCCGGAACGACAGAATCGTTTCGCACGCTGTGAACAAATATTATCGATTGTGCCGTGCAAGGTTGAGGACATTTGGACAGTGTCAGGAACAAGGGCAGCGTCGGGGAGAGATATACAGACGAGAAAAGACGCGACGTATACGGCGATGTAAAAATAGACTCAATGAAGAAGCGCTTGTCACTGGACGAGGTGGCCGAGTGGTTAAGGCGTTGGACTGCTAATCCAATGTGCTCTGCACGCGTGGGTTCGAATCCCATCCTCGTCGTTTCGCTTTTTGTCACTCGCGAAAATTCGGTAGGCTTCCTGTCCACCTGTTTCTACGCATTCCTATAGAAAAACGGAATTTCAAAGCTGTGAAAATTCTTTATACCGAAGGAAAACAATACGTAAACCGTAATTGTGCGCGCGCCGTCCGTATCACTTTGTTGCAAACCCGATCGTTTCTTCGAAACGCGTGATGTGTGTGTAATAAAGGATCTCAATTATTTCTTACAACGTAAACAAAATGTTTAATACTAAACCTATCACGGTCAAATTGACCGGTCTTCTGATCCATAGTTATTGGAATTATAAAAACGCTTTCATAGGGAATTACTGAATTGAATTCTTTATTTAAGCACATAGTATTCCATCTTCTCAATTTTATGAGGTGTTTCACTTTTATATGTTTTGAGCTTGGTAGGTTTTTTTTTAGTGTTAAAAAATATTAAAATATTAAATATAATATATATTATATATATAATATAATTAAAATGCACTAAAAAGGAGAAAATAATTTTTTCCTGTGTGGTTTTCCATTAAATATCGAAACCAGTTTCCCCAAAATTGTAAGCAATTAGTTCAAAATTTCTTCTGTTATAAAATTAATACGTGTGTCGGAATAAATAGAAAAATTTATTTATAATAAATAAAAACAAAAGCGTGGAACGCCCACGAAGATTACGTCAATATACAGTGGGTGTACAAAGTACTCGTACATCTTTTAAAAACTAATAACTTTTATACAATTATATCAAACGACCTGATTTTTCATAATCAATTAAAAGCATTGATTTACGAAATGATATGCAAAAAAGGTTTTCGATTGGCGCAGAAAAAACTATATAACTATGTTATAATATAAATATATATAAAATATAATATAAAATATAAAATATAAAATATATATAAAAATGTATAACTAACATAGATCTACAAAACATATATTTTAAATTTTCATTGAGGGCCCAAATAAAAAACTTTAAAAAAAATCCCTTTTTTATTTTTGCATGAAACCTTGTAACTTACAATATACCTAACACCTTTTATGGCCATTGGTTTAAAAAGTAACGGCCAGGTTTAAATAATTTTAGCCCTCCATGTAACTCTTTAAAAATTCAATAGCGTTCTTTTAAACTAATTTTTTGCAAACGCTTTTTTCAGTATTGAACTAACAAACTAACTAACGAACTTGGCCGTACTTTGTTTGATCTCACAACTTTTTACGGCCATAGGAACTTGGCTCCTGTGTACAGGATGTTTTTGTTGGGTTTCTATCTATCTCTGTCCTTGCCTTTTTGGGGGAAGGGGAAAATCCCTTCCAAATAACGCTGGTCTCCTCCAGACCTTACGCACGTGGGGTTCTTCCGGTCGCGGACGACCGCTGCCCTCTCGTCGAAGGTCCTTCGGCTCTCCACGGTTTATGGTACCCGCATGTCGCTATTGAGACTGTGACTAACGAAAGCTAAAATCCAGCCAGACTCTGAAACTACACAGTTATCTCAAAAATATCTTTGTCTAGTCACGCACACCATAAATCGTGTTCAGCTGTTTTTTACGCTTAGTTATCTTCAAGGACTTCGAGTTTCTTCGACTGGTCCTTACATAGTCTCTCTCTCTCTCTCACTAATGTCATGATTTTATATTTAAATTTATATTAAATTTTCCTATCTATTCGGACACACTAATTTTATAACAGAAGAAATTTTGAATTAATTTCTTAAAATTTTTTTGGGGAAAAATATTATTAATCATTTAACTGGATTCGATATTTTATGGAGAACCAGGAAAACCATTATTTTCTCCTTTTTAGTGCATTTTAATATAAGCGTAGTTTTTAAAAAGATTTTTTATATATTCTATTTTCTGCTTTCATTGTCATCGGAAGCAAGTATGTATACAAAATTTCAGCAAGATTAGACTATGAGAAGAGGTTTAAAATTCGATTACACAAGATTTGACGCATACAACAACAACACGGCAAGTTAATATAAGTGTGGTAATAAAAAACGAAAGATAAGGGGCTCGGGAAAAAGTCCTGCCTAGCGCGCGTGAAGTAATAAAATGTTTGCTACTTTTTGTTTTGCACTTAATTGGTAAAGAAAAGAATTATTTAACGGTCACCGAGTTTTCATGCCTTTTTCTCGAATAGGTATCAGTTTCACGTCGATTGGCTCTTAGCGTTGCGCAATCGATTACGTAAACACAGAATGTACTATGCGTTTGATTATGATTTTTTTAACGATTGTCGCTTTATTTTACGTTCGATCGCTTGTCGGAATAGAATCGTTCCGAGCTTATGAAATGAAGCACCGGTGACGATCGAGCCCGTGATAGATGGGTTTTTCTTACGGCAGTAATCTATTTGTAACATTAACTGCGCATTAGCGGTAGATTAATTCCAATCGAGCTGCGATCTAATTATGTCGTGGAACGTAACATTCGTTGTTTTCGGAACTGGAATAATGAAGATTACGGAACGAGCGTTTCCTCTTCGCGTGATTTATATTAAGTCGAAACAAAAATAATTTAAATTCAATTTTTACATTTTTTTTTTATATTTGTGTGAAGCAGACATCACTTTTGTGACAATACCTTTAAAAGTAATTTCAATTCCATGAACGTTTGGACTTTACTTGTTCTGGAATTAATCTTCCATTGTTTCATGCGTGTGGCATTTTTTGCAGCACTTTTTATGAAGTCCATCCGTCACGTTAAATTGGACGTGCACTCTGCTGCTTTTTGAATGTCACCAATTAAAATACCAGTGATCAACGAACGAGAATGAATTAACTATTTTTTGACTCGGTGGCAGACGTGCATATGAAAACACTTGTTCCTCGAACAAGGCAAGGTGCATTGTTTTCGTGCAAGTGCCAGTCACCTTTGTTATACTGGCATACACCCGCGAGCTATGCGAATGTATATATGAATGAGTAATTATGTATGAATGAATACAAGTAAGTCGCTCGACTGCAATATCGATGTTGGCAAGTCTCCTGTCACTTCTAACACGATAGAACTCAGTCTGTAACGAAATCAGATTTTTACACTTTTGCAAGGACATAACGACACACTTTTACCTGTACTCGATCGAGCGGTAGCCAATCAGTGATTCGAAAAAGTCGTTTTATTGGAAAATAATATATTGCGTCTTTTCACGAAAAAAAAAATAAAGCCAATTTTTTTATGAACAAAGGTAACTTTTTATTTATACAATAGAACTTGTCCAATCATTCGTGTCTGTTTTTTAAAGTATGGTTTAATTATCATCGCCAATAACAAAGCGAAGTACATAAATATATTTCGTTACGATGTTGCACTGAAATGCAAGGACACCGTGGTGTCATCATGTCTGTCGAATAAAAAGACGATCTGTTGATACAATTATTTCGCGAATCGCGGCACACGCGAGGCAATATCTTTTTGATCAAGGCTATCGATTCGATAATCAGTAGGAAGTAAGATCATCTACCGTAACCTCCTGATGGCGGATTTGCTTGTTCCGCATTTCGTCATACTTCGAAAACAGTTCACTTGAATTAGATTCGGGAAATCAAAATTTTAGTAGGATGCACATAAAGTAGATTGCAGATTTTGTGCATTTATGACGAAAATAAAAGTGGAACAAATTATAACTTCAACCTGTTTAGTCATTAGAAAAAAGGAAATTTCTCTTAGGGGTTCCTAGGTCTTTTGCATAAAAATGGGCAATCTACTCATTGGGGTATCATACAAGTATTCATAGAAGTATCATTTTCTATTAGGTTCCTAGGTCTTGCAATTGATAGAAATAATTTTTATTTTGCATGAAAATTGGCAATCTACTCATAAGTGCCATAAGTACTCATAGAAGTATGTACCATTTTTATTTTCCAAAACATTTCTACAGTCCAAATACTTAAATTCTAATTGCTCTAAGTTTGAATCTATTTGCAGGATACTGCATCCCATCAGACAATTTATAAATAATCTGTTCTGCGCGAGCAAATTACCCACGGACCATTTTAGTCCGTGGAAACGAAACGATTCGCAGAACGATCATGATTATCCGTGACATGTATAGTCGTGCGCCGACTATAATCGGTATGATTTCGTGATTGGGCATCGTAATTCGAAAAGAAGCGGAACGACTCTGTTCTATAGCAACTTTGTGTGACGAAGTTCAATGATGTTGTGAGCGTGCGTCCTCACGATAACATTCCCGCAGTCGCTTTACCAATCATGCTCTGCCTTATCGACAATGCCAGTATGCTCTTGGATCGTTCTTTTTCCGCTGGGACATGCGAGGCTTTTGTGTTTTCCAGTGTATACACGTAACCGCCTCGATATAGTTTTTGATTATGCAGAAATGCTGTACGAAAGGAGCATCGGAGAATCGACACCGTTGTTGAGTGAGTTTTATTGGCGAATTCTTGATTCGTTTCGTAATACTAGTCGTTGTTTATTCCATCAAGCATTAGTCGCTAGATTATTTGCTTGTATTATGTCTTCGATCGATCAAACCTCCGTGTGGAAATGCTGTATCGTTGGTTAGATCAATCGTTATACGTGATCGCGAAAGCTACGGAACGCGATGACAATCGGTGTTAATTATATTATTATTTAATGTTGTGTACTTGTTATATAAAGACGAGTTAGTATTTCTTCAATTCAAGAGACGACGTTCAATGGAGCAGTCGTGGCCGAGTGGTTAAGGCGTCTGACTAGAAATCAGATTCCCTCTGGGAGCGTAGGTTCGAGTCCTACCGACTGCGAAGTGGATTTCTTATTTTTTTTTATTTTTTGAAGTTTTTAAATAACCTCCAACATTTTATAGTTCGCTTCTTATTACTTCTACGATTTTTCTGAAATGTTCTATCAAATATTTTTACCAAATTCTACTCGTTTCACCTTTTAATTCTTACAAACTAATTTTGTTCACGAGCAAAGCATTTTTACTTTTAATCGTTCACTACTTATAGTCAGCAACTTTATATTACGACTCAATACATTCTATTTATTAAAACTATTGAAGAGAACGAAAGTTTCTACTCGCTTTCCGATTCTTGCAATTCACGTAGCAATTTCTATTTTGCGTAAAGATTCGCGATCTAATACTACGATGAACGGATCAAACCTGTACTCCTCAGCCTTTCGTTTTGCAACCATAAATAGCGACGTTCTTGCACCAAAATTTTTCGAGTTTCGAGGCTGAATGGATTCCGAAAAACAATATTCGACTCTTCATCTTAAGAGCAAGTGCTTATCGATGATAAAGACGGTCTTCCTCCTGTCGGCACCAGAGAATTGAGCATAACTTTTATTTATTTACACGAGATCAGAAGATAATGGGACAAGGATGAGACGTTAAAATTACATTCCCTTCTGCCGTACGATATCCGGAACGGTATCAGTCAGAGATAACAATTTTACTGATGTCCGTGGCAGCCTCGCAATAAAGATGAGAATCCGCCGATGTGATTTATTGGGCAATTATTCGATAAATCGGTTGATTCGGTAGGAGTCCGCGAATTGTTATTATCGGTAGTGTAAGGCTAATTCGAGAGTACGTGTATCAGCCGAGATAATACCGCAGACTTCCGAACTGAGCAATCAATATAAAGATAATGGATCGCGACACGTGACGCACACCGTTGCTTACAAGAATGTCTTTGTTCTATTCCGATACAAAATCGTCTCGTTCGTCATTTACAAACTTTCTTCCAGTTAGAAACGATCGATACACACCGGCGCCAATGAGCTCGCTGGCGAAGTCTATCAAGAATCGCTGGAAGTAAATATTCTAAATATTCATACGATCACCTACACGCCGATCGTACTTCGTAAAAATCAGAAAGTTTTTCGTGCCAATAACGCGGTGGCGTTTATCGTACGCTTTCCTATTGCTTGTCGCAAGATCAGATCCGAGCAAACACAGCCGAAGATTTCACAGATGCTGTAAAAAGATTATTCAAACATTGCTCTACGTTGAACAAATTTCAGTATGTATGAGTATATTAATACAGTTGTCAATACTAGTCTGTTTTCTACCTTTGAAAATTCGTAGTGAAAAACATCGACGAAGGTTAACAACCTAAGAGTCTAGCGACTAGATAGAGACGTCCATTCGGAGCATTTGATTCGCGACTTTAGGGGTGACACACAATCCTAATTTCGCGGCTCAGCATTCCGCTTTTACTGCACCGGGTTTCACACAAAGATGTCGCGAGCACGGCTCGTTTTATCAATTCTTGATTAACTTTAATCCAATACCGTTCAGGTGGTACTCACAGGTATGTACCTTCGATCTAACTTCACCTCTCCCACTTCCTTCCACGCATTGTTTATTTCGATTGTCTATCTGAAAAATACGTGTACTCAGATAATGCGTTCGTACGCGCTTTATTTATTAGAGTCGTGCATGAGCCTTCTGTATTATCCGTCTTCATCAGTGTTCAATATCGTGACTTCACATTTCTTTTTTCTTTTCATAAAATGTTCACGACTTTCCACAAGATCTGTCGGTGAGGCCAAATTGATTCAATGAGAAAACTGTTTTGTTCTTCACGATTCCGTCAAATTTTCATTAACACGTTGCTGACATACTTCTGATTAAAATGAGCCCAGACATGACGCAATTCGGAGGATGTTTGATTGTTCAATTGGCGATTCAGTAGTACCATAAATAGTTGTAATCTAAGATTTAATCTGACCCCTCAGCCAGATAACTGTTCTATTATCGGGACATGCATATTCGACTGATTGGAACATGAATACTGTGTTCGGATAGTCGAGGTTCTAGTATATCGTGCATTGAACACACAAATACGATTAAAACCGTGTCGTGTTTGGTGTCGTTTTAATCAGAAAAGAGTGGCGAGTACGTCGGTGCAAGTTTCCTAAAAAAATAATCTGAAGTAACAAAGTATTATCATCGAATATTGTCTCACCTCTTTGCCAAGAGATGGAAGGACAGCATCCGTACACGTTACAAGTGATAATTCGGTCCCGAAGTTTTCACACGTAGAATCGGGACATTGCTGTGACGATAGCGGCTATCAATCGCCTGTTGGTAATTACACTGTCATTTCCGTATCATCGCGATAGGAGAGTAGAAGCGGACCAGCCGTCAGCCAATGATCAATCGGCTCTCTAAAACCCGCCAGCTACCACGATTTATAATAGCCGGTATCTGAGACGTCGCGTCCAGGTATTCGCGTCGTTTGGTTTGTTAACGACCGATCACGGGTTCCGGCGAGTTTGAACAAGACCTTACCGTCAGGATTAGTCATGTGATCCGTTATCAGTCGGAATCGTAGTGTCAATACGATGCAGCTTCGAATGCTGTGTTATCTACGCGATCCGATTAATCCAGTGAATCGTGTTATCGGTGTACGATTGCTCGTCGAAAAAAAGGCGTGGAGTCCACCGCGTCTCTTAATTAGAACCGCGGGCTCGTTATGCGTGTCAGTCTATCGAAAAAGCTGTCCCTGGTTGCTGCGGCGCCTACAGCCGAGTCCGATCATCGAGCACCGATCGATGCGATCGGCGAACATCCGCGATCTAGAACAGTCGGCGAGGTGGGACCATCGCGGTAGCAGCACGGACTCGTTGGACCGAACGTGATCTGGTGCAGATCCGAAATTATGGTGCTGTGTAGGTACCTTCGAGAAATCGGACACTTGTACAGGATGTTTCGTAGTAGGTGGTGCAAACCCAGTGGTTCCCCGAAGCAATAGGAAAGTTCCCCTGATGACGGTTTTATGAAAAATGTAGTACTTCATTTGTTCTGTTCCACGGTATTTATGAATTAACGATACTTGAGAAATAAAGTGATAATCGACAGTTCCGTAATGGTTTGAAGAAATCGCGAAGTGTCCCCTACGTTTTGCAATGATCCTAAATACAATGGCAAAAACATTTTGGGACATTGTCACAAACCCTGCAGGTCAGAAATATATTTTTGAAAGTACTCAATTTTTCTATTTTTCCTAATACAGTTCATTCCATTAATTCGACAGAAACTGATCTAGCAGTTCATTAAAAGTTTAGCACTATTTGTCTTGACATCAGCCACGATATTATGAAGTCAGAAATATATATTGATTTTTACGAAATAACGGTGACCTTGACTTTTTATAGGATAAACATCTTTTAAAAAATTTTTTGTATTGCTATTTGTAGACCGCTAGAATAACTTTTGTTTCAAACATTTTTTTGTCTCATTATCGGAACTGCCTGAAAAATCATGTTCTGTTTTGAAATAAACAATAGTCCACAGTGGTATTTATGAAATGTTGACTTGTAAATGCTTGTTCGAATTATAAATTTTTATTCAATTTCAAGTTATTTTTTACCAAATGAACTGTTACATCGGCCGTCCGGACAACTGTGCTCTGGGTCCAAACAGACCCAAACTTAATATTTTGTCCAAAGACCTTCGACACAAAATATCAATAATACTAAATCTAATAATATTAAATCTTCTTAATACGACCGCTGCTTTAAATTGCGCGTAGCCAATTTTATCATGAATGCATAAAATCCGCAATCTTATGCAAAATAAAAATGCAGAAAATAGAAACTAAATTCAATGTTATTTCTTCCTTTAATAATTTTAATCGAGAGGAAATCGTATACGGACACCTTGAATTTTCAAAATTTTCCAACAATTTCGAATTTCACCTACTCAGTTTTGGTATAAATGCATAGAGATCCCGCGCAGTCTAGTCATCACAAATAAAGGATACATTTAGATGGAGCACCCTGTATACTAAGCTAAAATAAATGCAAAACCACGTGCTCCTTGTGACGTTCAGGATAAATGCGTAAATAATGATTTTTCAAGAAAATGGTTTTATCGGTTCAATTTTGCTCCTCGCCGTAGGTTCCTCGATGCGGCTCGCGTCCATGAGGCAATCAGTTCCCGTTTACGTGTACACCATGAACCGAAAACGCATTTATTTTTCAGCACACGCGAACAGACTGGCATTGTTCGGCCATACCTCGTCTATACGCTCAGGCTAATGCTTAATGGGTCTTGTTTTATGGGAAGGAAATGATAAGGTTGCTGGCAATTTCAAACGAATAGGCTGATATCACGAGGACATTAACGACTAACGGGTTATAGCCAATGATAATCAACATGTTGCAATGTCTCCTACTTCGGACATAATTACGGTTCTCCTCGTTTCTCATCCGGTGGCTATTGTTCTTGGCTGGGAGTGCTCTTTCATTCGTCTCTGTGGCAAGATTATCTCGCTGCGATCGATTTCTATCGTTTCTACCATTTGCCTGTAACAACGCGAAAAGTATTCGCTCGATTCTGACCTATAGAACTATAATTTACGTGGTGAAAATTGTGCGGCTTTTTCGTAAACATGTCGGGAGTGTACTCTCCGGTGCCGACAAGTAAGGATATTACATTTTTGATTTTGTTCGATAGTCTGATCAGAACTAAAAAAATGTAAATTCGGCTTGGTAGCATTTCCTTGCTATCTCCACGTTATTCCGCGATTAGAGTACAACAGGTTTCGAGATCGATCTGTGTTCGGGAATATCGTTACCATTCGCCGTTAACGCGGCAGTCGCAAGCTGCAGCATGTCCTCGTCGGTAGATACGATACCGACTTTCCTCGAAGTCTTCATCGTATCCCTAAAACGCGAGAAAGATTAGTTTCGATGACCCGTTGAAAAATCACGAGACCACGTAATGACTTCGGGCCAGCTCGGTCCGGTAGTTAGTTGCGAACTAATTAATTCGTCGTAAATAAATCGTCGTGGTTTGGCGAGTTCCAGGGCGAAGCGCGAGTTCGAGGATCGATCTGAAGCGGCTTCTTCTGCGGAGGATACCGATATTGGCATGGCTGCCCGTCTATAGTTGGAGCAAACTTTTGCAGGACACTCTGGCAGGGCTGACAGTCGGTCTGACTGCTATACCGCAGGGTATAGCGTACGCGATTGTTGCTGGACTTCCACCTCAGGTGCGTACGCCCGTTCTCAATAGCGTTCGACTTTCTTTCCCGCGGAAAGTTTCCACGTACGGGAACGATACGCTCGGAAACAAAGTTTGAATCGAAACGGTTCGACCTTTGCCACGTTTCCGACGTGCGTGCCGGTAAGAACACCGCGGTAACCGCGTGAATTCGTTGAGAATCGGTCGAAAACGTGCGCCGACCGCTTTGTCGAGCCGACACGATAGCTGCGCAAAACCGATTCCCGTTTAGTTGAACTTTTGAAAACTTCAGTACGGCCTGTACAGCAGTTTCATGGGATGCTTCGTCTACCTGGTGTTCGGTAGCTGCAAAGACATCACCGTCGGCCCTACCGCGATAATGGCCTTATTATCGCAGTACAACGTTATGAGGCTCGGAGAGGACGTCGCCGTAAGTGCACTTACACGCTCCTTTTTCCCCATCATTTTTCCGCGAGCTTTCCTTCGGCTAGCTCTTTATCTCAAGCTGGAAAATTCGTGCACCCTCTCCCGAGTCGCGTTTAACCCACGGACGACGGGACTCGGGTTCATTCGGAACCAGAGTTGCAAACTCTTTTATTTAAACTCTACCAGGTATGTAAATATGAAACCGGAATTTTTGTATAGAAAATACACGTTTATTGTATGACAATGATACAAAATATTTTATTCGAAGTATTGCCCATCGGTAGCTACACATTTTTCCCATCTCTCTGACAATTTGTGGATGCCACGCCAAAAAAACTGTTCCTCTTTTGAGGCAAACCAGTCATCGAGCCATTTTCGTACATTTTCGTAAGATGTGAAGCGCTGCTCAGCAAGAGCGTGTCCCATCGATGCAAACAACTAATAATCGGGTGGAGCCAAGTCTGGTGAGTAAAGATCGTCGCACACTAGAACGCTCCGCCGCCTCTCCGACACCGCGCGCCTCCAGCTGTTTTCGGTTTTTTCTATGTAGTTCATAGTTCTATGTTTTACATCACGCATGGGCAAATTTTTGCTCGATCAGAGGCATTTTCAAGGGATATCCCCACTTCTCCCGGCCGCGCGTCTCGCTCTCCGTGGCGGCCGTAGTGCCGTATGTCTTGAAATTTGCAAAATTTGTCCATGCATGATGTAAAACATACAAGTATGAACTACATAGAAGAAATCGAAAACAGAAAAGGTGCGCGGTGCCGGAGAGGCGGCGGGGCGTTCTAGTGTGCGTTGACCTTAAGCCGCATGCGAAAGTATTTCCCAACTAAACGCCTCAATCGTTTCCTTTACCGGTTTTGCTGTGTGTGATGGTGCATTATCACGAAGCAAAATCACTTTGTGTTGCCTTTTTTGATATTCAGGTCGTTTCTCACGCAAAGTTTGATTGAAATCGATCATTTGTTGTCGGTAGCGTTCAGTATTAACGGTTTTGCCAGGTTTTAGCAGCTCATAATAGATCACACCCTTCTGATCCCACCAAACACAGAGCAGTGTCTTCCGTTCATAGTGATTTGGCCTTGCAGTCGATGTCGATCGTTCGCCTGGAGTTACCCATGATCTCTTACGCTTAGGATTCTCGAAATATATCCACTTCTCATCGCCAGTCACAATTCGATGGAGAAATGACTTTCCTTTGTACCTGGCGAGCAGAATTTCACAAGTGGTTTTTCGGTTTTCCTGCTGCCTTTCATTCAGTTCATGTGGAAACCCATTTTCCCATCTTCTGAATCTTTCCCATGGCTTTCAAACGTATGGAGACGGCTTCTCGTGTGACATTTAACTGATCCGCGAGTTGTTGTTGCGTTTGGGCGTCATCCTCATCCAACAATGCTTGCAAATCGCTGTCTTCAAACTTTTTCGGTGGTCTTCCACGTTCTTCGTTTGTCACATCAAAATCACCATTTTTGAATTATTTAAACCACTCAAAGCATTGTGATTTACCAAGAGCATGCTCACCGTAAGCTTCGACAAGCATTCGATGCAATTCTGCAGCAGTTTTCTTCAAATGGAAACAGAAAATCAATGCTGTCCGCATTAAAAACTATGCTGTTGTATGAAACTTGTACGGTTGTGAGTTGAAAATCTTTACCAGATGTCAAAACAAGAAAATGGCGTCAATGACGCGGTTTGGCGGTAACTACATTGACAGCTAGAGCCACCTATGGGCACATTCCGGTTTCATATTTACATACCTGGTAGCTTTCCAGTCTCCAAGAAGTAAAGCCGAATTCTCACAGTTTTCTAAATTCACCACAAGTTCGAAAATATGTAGAACGAGCTGCTCGTTATTCCAGTTACAGTTGCGATGAAATTGTCAAAAACATTCGAGGGTTAATCCGAAAATTCTACAGTACGATATTCGACTAGGACGTTCTTTCCCCCAGGTGTTCGTCTGTTTCTTGTCCGGCTGCATTATTCTGCTGATGGGATTGCTGCACTTGGGATTCCTCGTGGAATTCGTTAGTATGCCGGTGATCTCCGGATTTAGCAACGCGGCCGCGTTAATAATTGCAACGTCTCAGCTCGGGACACTTCTCGGTCTGAGCGGCAGAAGCGACTCGTTCATCGACGCCATTGTCAAAGTTGTCGATCACGTGAACGAGATCACCCCTTGGGACACCTTGCTAGGAGTGTCTTCCATGATTGTAGTTGTCTGCTTGAAGGTATGCTTGCTCTATCCAAATCGTTTCGACAAGATTTGATCCTTCAGTGATTTTAGGATCCGCGAAGAAGATTGCCATCCTTTTGTTCCGATTAGAAAAGTACTCTTCTGTGGAGGTATCATTCAGTAGAATGAGGATTTTCATCAAAATCCGCAGAATCCACTTTTTCATCCCTTCAAAGGAGAATGCTCCGGTAATTTCTCTGGAGCAGATTCGCAATCTACATACAATTTTGTTTTATTAACACGCGCGGATGAAAAGTTCGATTTCGTCGGATTCGATCTATACGCTATTACACTGAAGATTAAATCCTGTAATATGAAAAGTTTCTTGTCGAAGTAGCAAGATAAAAGTTTGTTTGAAAAATGTTGAAACAGAATTTGCCGGGCAAGAAGACCGGAACACCGTTCCAGAAGTTCCTGTGGCTCACGTCGCTGGCTAGGAACGCCATAGTCGTTATCATCGGAATAATATTAAGCTATTCATTGTTCTCGAGCGGTATTAAACCTTTCAAAATTACTGGAAACATCACGGAAGGCTTACCGCCTTTCCGTCCACCGCCATTCTCCATCGTGACCGGGAATCATACATATAATTTCATGGAGTCGGTCACCGAACTCGGAAGCACCGTCGTATCAGTGCCTCTGGTTGCCATTTTGGAGAGTATTGCCATCGCGAAATCTTTCGGTAAGTTCCTCAAAGGCGGATTAAACCATTTTCGCGCATCCCCCTTTCAACATTACGTCGTTTGAGACATCCAATTCGGACGAAATCGTTGCGATTTTAAACCGTATTAACTTTAGCGCAAGCATGTCCGCGCTTAAAACGTGTTTTACCAATTGAAATAGGAATCATGAAAATTCGTACATTTTCGTTGAGAGGAAACAGGTCTGTTAAACCCTTTTATCGCAAGAAATTGCTAGAATTCCGAAAAAGATAGTACTTTATCGAAAAGATGTTTATCGAAAATCACTTAGACCTCAATTCATCCAATTTACGCAGAGTCACTCGCGAGATATGCAGTCGGCCGTTATCGTGAAAAAATATAGGTTTTTTCAATTGATGAATTTTTTAAAATTCTCAAACCGCACAATAGAATCGCTTGAATCCCCTTTTTTCCGTGTTTACTTCGACATGGTGGAATGAACAGCGCGAAACAGTGAAAACAAAACTATTTGCATAAATCAATAGAGCGAACTTTGCGCTTTAAAACGGCGCGTTACATAAACCGATTTGAATAAAAATTTATTCGGGAACAAACAACCGAAGTTTCAACGGGCAAAAGCTGCGATTTTGTTATCAACTTAATAATTCTCATATGGAGAAAAGCGTTTTATTAAATATTAACACTTTACCTACCGGAAACCTATTAATAGGACTTTCAATAATTGTGCTGTTCCAAAAGAAAGCATAGAAATTTTCTTTTACTGATAGTGACTTGTTAGTACACAATGAAAATTGCTGTTGCTATTGAAGGTTCCATTAAAAGGTGCTTAGCCATGTACCATAGATTTTTCAAAATAATGCAATAATCACCGGTCGGTAATGTGTTAAAAGATAATAGTAGGTAACAGTTCAATAAAGTCCTATAAAATAATGAAAAGTTCGGATGATCGAGGGTCTGCTTTATCGTGAATGAAACGAGTAGGTACGTTCCAAATGGTGTCGTGTTTGGTATCATTTCAATCCGAAGAACGTGACGAATGCATCGGTGAAGGTTTCATAATAAAATGATTAGTAACGAGAAAGTTGTATCATCGAATCAGTATTGTCTCGCCGGTATCCGTTTCAACGCTCGACGGTAGAGCAAGAGATCGAGGAACATTGTCTGTACACTTTGTAAGTGACAGTTCGGTCCCGAGCTTTTCAGATATATCGAGACATCACAGTGCTCGTTGAAAGAGCTAAAGTTCTAAAAAGCAGCGAAGCTCCGGTGAATTCTGCGGAGGCACTCACGTTCGAAACGGGTTTTTTTTTTGTTTCAGCGAAAGGGAAAACGGTCGATGCTAATCAGGAGATGTTCGCTCTGGGACTTTGCAACATTTTCGGTAGCCTGGTCCGTTCGATGCCGGCCACGGGCAGCTTCACAAGGACCGCCGTAAACAACGCGTCGGGCGTAAAAACACCGATGGGCGGTGTAATCACCGGATGCCTGGTGCTTTTAGCGTGCGGCCTCCTGACCTCGACTTTCGAGTTCATCCCGAAAGCGACGCTCGCAGCTGTGATTATAGTCGCGATGTACTACATGTTCGAGGTCCGCATTTTCGGCGTGCTCTGGAGGACGAAAAGTAAGAAATCCGATTACAGTATTATCTCTGTAACTGACGTAAAGCTCTCTAAACTGTCAAAACTGTATCCCCACCACTGGTGGATCCTCCTTGGAACCAATCAATCGAAAACACGCCGAACTAGCCAGCGAGGAGTCGAGTACCGGCGTGACCCACACTAACGCAAGCTAAGCAAAAGATTGCAACTTCTCTAATTTTTTTTTAATGAAACTTGTACCATCGTCTTATCTTTTTCAATTAAAATGATAACAAATAAGATAGAAGATACAACAGTTACATCTTAGGTGACGCGTTAATTAACGTACTACAACCATTGATACCTCAGAAAATACTTGTCAATTCAACTTGAAAATTTGCACTGAATCATGTCTTGATGTATACGCTATCATTCGGCACAAAAAATTGCGAAAATCAGGGAACGCAAAAGGGGCGAATTTTTGGGTCACTTTACATGCTCCGCATTGGTTCGTATTTGCTGTCATTTCAATCAGGAAAATGTCAACGGGTATGTTGGTAAAGGTTTCATAACAAAATAATTAAACAGCAAAAGTTAATGTCGAGTCTAGGTTCGACGTGAGACTATGAAAGGTTAAGGGAATGCAAAAAGTCGATTTTTTTCAAGGTTCTACACCAGAGTTCCCCGTTAACAAAGAAAGGCTGACGGCGGTGTGCACACGGTTCGATAAATCGGATGTTTACCTCTGCCCGTAGAGATCGATCTGATACCGTTGACGGTGACTTTCCTGAGTTGCCTGGTGATCGGGCCGGAATACGGGATGATTGCCGGGATCGCGGTAAATTTAATTCTCCTGCTCTATTTCGCGGCTAGGCCGGGCTTATTGATCGAGGAACGCGTTGTCGATGGACTGACGATTCTGTTTGTATCGCCGAAACAGTCTCTGAGCTACCCGGCCGCGGAGTATCTACGCGAGTGCGTCATGTCCTGGTGAGTAAACCGCACGTCACTTACATCTCTGTAATTTCGACCGTAAATCCTTCCGGCTCGTCTGGTTCACTTTATTTACTCCGTATGCCGCGATGGCGATGGTTCCCTTAGGTGTGACAGCAGGTCGGAGACGATTCCGGTGATAGTGGAGGGTCGTCACGTGCACAGAATCGACGCGACCGTTGCCAAGAACCTTGCCCTGCTGCTGATGGACCTGGAGGCGAGGAACCAGAAGCTCGTCTTCTGGAATTGGTGCGAGGACGCCAGGCGGACCTTGATCAGCTATGACTCCTCCCTGACGATGTCCTTTAGGACATCCGGCAGCGTCGCTCAAATATTTTCGAGCAGAATCGTGCCGCCCCGCGTTCCGCGTGAGTGACATTCCAGATCCAACGAATGCGAGGAACACTTTCCATGGAACGCCACCAATCGTATTCGCTTCAGCAGCCGTGCGCGCTCTATCGCGGAATTTGCGGATCCTCGCCGGTCTCAAATACATGGTTCATTTTACCGAGCAGCGGCTGCTAATTGCTCATCGTATGGAAACCCCAGGACGACTCGGACCACTCCTTAGTTTCGTAAAGGACGCCGCTGTCGTTAATCCTCGCCACACGTACACTGCTAACGCTGCTACCGTGGTGAGATGAGAAGATCAGCTGCGGAACAGCACAGGGGCAAGAGGGGTCCATCGTTAGTCCCAATCTCTCTTTGACGTCACGCGCTACACAGTGACCGTTTTAGCCAATACATACGTATTGGACTAAGCGTGTCTATTCGTCTTCTCATCTCACTACGGTACCTGTCCTTTATAGGCTCTTAGCATTTGGTTGCTTTAAAGCAGGCGTGGGCGGAGATCGCTCTCTGGGTTCAGAGAGCTACGAAACCACGCCCACTCGGGACATTCGTGCCCCCAATTAAGAATTTAGGCTTCCTCCGTCTCGCGGATGAGGCAGAGAGAGGAAGACAGAACTACTTCACGGGCTCTGCTCTTCTTTAAAGGGGCTCCTGGACGATCAATAATATTGTCAATTAGGTTGACAATAGTATTTAAGCTCCCGAATTAACAATAAATTAATTAATTGATAATGCGTTTGATACCCTGCTAAACGGTCAGTATGCCCTTTCAATGCGCCTCGTCAAAATTATTGATAGGCGTATTGACAATGTTATTGATCGTCTAGGGGCCCCTTTAGTCATGTCAGTTCAATGCAGTGGTGAGCACGAATGTGCCCGCGAGCGACAAGCGAGAGCTGAGAGCTACGAAGCCACGCCCACATGCGCAAAGGGGGATATAGAGGCTGCATGAAACCTAGAGCTCTATACAGGGTGTCCTAAAACTCCTTCAACTCCCGGAAATGGGAGGTTCCTTAGGTCATTTGAAGCGACATTCTACTTTGCAAAAATGGCCGCAGCGGCTTTGTTTAGGAGTTATTAGCGAAAAACACAGGCCAATCTCACAGCAATTACAGCGCGACCACTAGACACTTGGCGCGCCGGGCCGACTGTGCCAACTCGCGTCTAGGTCGCGCTTTGATTGGTCTGTGTTTTTCGTTAATAATTCCTAAAAATTCCAAAGCCGCGACGGAAATTTTTGCAAAGGAAAATGTCGCTTCAAATGACCTAAGGAACCTCCCATTTCCAGGTGTTGAAGGAGTTTTGGGACACCCTGTATATTATCAAGCTCCGAAGCATTGCTTCCGTGGGAAATCCGAAGCTCCAGGAGCGTTCGTCGCCCGTGCCTGCTTTAGAGCAACAAGTGACCGAATGTGTGTAGACTGCTAGGCATCAAAGAATTAATAATCTCGACGCTAGAAACTTATAAATAGTGTGAAACGATTGCGCAACGGAGATACAACGGGTCCGCGCGGACCTGGCACCGGACAGTATTGCGAGGATGGAGCGTTTTACACGCGACCAAACTGTATTTGAAAACTTTAAGACTCGATAAACGTGTAACGATGAGGACGAGCTTGCTGGTTACGTATTCCATTTTAATCAGCCCGGCGCGGTACGTAACGATAAACATTTTCTATTTACAAGGATACACGATGCCGTTGGAATGGCCAGTTCGCATAGAATAGTTCGCGGGCAACAAGTAACAACCTAACGTTTGCGTAACCGTGCCGATCCTGATTGCCGGAAACGCCGGGGAACCGTTCCGGGAATGAAACTTTATTCCAAATGTTTCCGCGGATAACTGTCAGGAAGTTCGATGGGAGGAATTTTCATCGGCACATATCTACGTGACTGCTATCGAAAATTTTCGAACGTTTGTTCGCGACTGCGAGCTGCGTCGTCGTGTGTAAAAGCATATGTAATTGCTTGACGGTAAGTGCACGCAGTCATGGCGGCCCACTTGAAAATCATGCGGTAATACTTGATTCCGTTTGTTCGTTTCTGGATTCAAATGAACCACGGCGGAACCCGGTAAAGAGTACGTTTCACCTGTCAATTTCGTTTTGAAGCACATGCTAGAACGTTTCAAACATCATTTTTAAATATTATTATTAAGACTGGGAATAAGTACTTCCGACAAGTTGAACACTGCTATTTAAATGGAAGAATTCTCTCACTCCTTTACAGTTCACAGTGCTAGAACGTCGTTATAACAATTAACAAAATTAACTCTTTGCAGTGTAAGCATCAAAAACATGTTTGTTATTATTTCCTTCTCGAAAAACACATAGAGGCATAAGATATATGTAAACTTTCTTCTTCTTTTAAGAAATAATGGACGACAAAGAGGTTTTAATCACTGCAGGAGTAAATAAATTGTAGTGCAAGGGGTTGATACTGGACGCTATTATTCGATTAACCCTCGGACAACGGTCGATTTTTATAGTATATAATTGTATAGGCAATGCTTAGGACCGTTCACAACACTAATTAATAATTTTTTAAAATTTACTTTTGATATCTCGTGTAGACCATTAATCTTTCCGATATGCTCAATGAAACAGCTATTCAGTTAGTTTAATTGCCACAAGTTGAGTACATAACCTTCCCAGACAAAATAGACTCCGGCACAGCACTCGGAGGGTTAAACAGTGCAACGAAATATTTTACCCGTGAAAAATTGATGGTAGCAAATAGTGTAATAAAACTAGCGAGTTTTAAGAAATAAAGAAAACATAAACAATGAAATGGATGCAGATCTTACAAGCTATTCCAAACTATGCCATTCTACCGGATGTTGCCTCTAAAGCAACTGAATGTGTAATTTGCTTACAGAGTAATGGTAAAGGAATCCACCGGCAAGCTAAGCTAACAATAAGTTATGCTATGCTATGCTATGCTATGTTGTGCTGTACTATGTTATACTATGCTGTAATTATGGTATACTATACTATGCTATGCTATGCTATGCGATGCCATGCTGCGTGAAGTTTGCGTATTTTTTTTCACTTAAAATTAAATGCGTGTTGTATTCGAGATCGTTTTGCATTAGGCGTCATTATTTGTCTTATATGACTTTCAACCGTGTATTTATTACGGAACAGATAGAACTCCAGAGATTAACTCCGAAAGAGGTAAATACAATAGGACCTCGATTAATCGGATCCTGATTACAAACAAATATCCGTTTAAATATGATTATATTATGAAGGGAAATAAATTTTCAAAAATAAAAAATTTATTTTGGCATATAATGTACATTTTTAAAATTATGTCTCCTTCGGGTCTCGATTATCCATCGGGCCTTAATTTTTATCCGGGATGTTTGTCTCCCGATCAAGCCGGTTAATCGAGGTCCTACTGTAGCGACAAAAGGGGGCCCAGGTAGACCAAGGGGCAGATATATGTATAGGAAAAAGAAATGGGTCCCCTTTTGTCAATATTTACCCCCAATAAAATTGTTCTGTATGACGAAGAAGTAGTTAGATCCATTACAAAAACTAATTTCAGCATTAAGAAGCCCTTAGACGATCAATAATATTGTCAATGTAGGCTGACAATAATATTGAAGCTCCCGAATTAACAATGAATTAATTAAGTGGCAATGCGTTTGAACCCCTGCTATACAGTCAATATGCCCTTGCAATGCACCTTGTCAATATTATTGATATAAGTATATGCGTATTGACAATATTATTGATCGTCTAGGGGCCCCTTCAGACGTCCATCAAGTTGAAAAAAATTCACGACAATTGTCTCGCAACGTTCAAAAAGGAGAATGCCCCTTTAAAACACCCTCTATAAGAATATATATAACTCGTGTAGTTCCGATCGTTTCGACTCTGCGAAACTAATTGACATATTCCATCCATAGATACGTGTGCGAAATTTGAATGCAGCAGGTTCGGTAGTTTATCTGAGAAAAATTGATAAACTTGTGAAAAAAGTGGCATTCAAAGCAGGAATTGAAGGGTGCGAAACGCGTGCGCGGCAGTGCCGGTTGCGCGCGCAGTGTCAACCGGCCAATCAGAGAGCCGGGTGGTAGAGGGTGCTCCGATCGATGCGCTCGGGCCTGGGAGCGTGCGCCAGTGACCGAGCGTTTACAGCGCGATAAGCGTCGTGGCGGACCGAAGTATATAAAGATCCTGGCCGTGGGTGTTTCGGTTCCCCTGTTTTCTCGCGATTCCTTACTGAAAACTCGCGGCCCTTATCCTCGTTCGTCGCTTATCAGTGCTGTCACGTGACCCGCGATGAAACGATGAAGCAGTCGAGCACGAGCAGCGACGACTGTCAGGAAGATGCCGGTAAACCGCTCTCGCACGGGAAATGCGGCCCAGCCGGACACTGTGGAGTTCTAAACGTAAGTAAATTCGAATTTCATTCGTCCCGCGAGTATACCTGCTCGCAGAAACAACCACTTCGTCCCTGTCCGACCGTTTCCTTGAAAGGTCACTGTACTTGTCACGATCCACCGAACCCCTATCCGATGTCACCGTCGATTTCATAGTGTGATATCTCGAATCGACTTTCCACCGATAAACAGTCCTAGATACTCGAAAGAAAAACAGGAAAATCGCTCGATCGCGGACACCGTTCATTGAAAAGTTAACCAGTTTCCGAGGTGGAGTTTCTTTCTAACCTTGATTTATATTTCAGCACCCCACTGTTCGTATTTTTATCGATGGCAAACTTGCTGTCTTTTTGTCGAGAGATCGATTTCGGATTTCAATTAGGTTAGACGCAGGGGACTCGTCTCGAATTTGTTCCGTTTCGTTCAGTTTCTATTTTGGTTTTATACTTCGGCGTTGGCTTTGTTTAAAGTGCTTCGGGTATGTTCGAGTGACACATATGCTGGGGGCAAATGTGTTTCGTGATCGCTAGAGTGTAAGCCCGCGTAGCAAAACCTTCGATTGAATTACGGTGAATCGAAAATTTTGGTAGGTGTTCGGTTCCGTGCTACTTTTCAATCCATGTCATAGTAACCGGGAAACCGGTACGATCTTTTATTTTATTTAAACATTTTATTGCCTCTGGGGTAAAGATTGAAAAGTTGGAATTTACATTTATTAAACGATTTTATATTATTTTGGGTATATATTGGCATGAAGGTTAGTGAAAAATTCAGGACAGAAGGATTGGAATCTGCGTGCTGTCGCAATTATAATTATGTCGATATCTCATTGAAATTGGTTTAACGCATTACCGACGGGTACTTCTCCAATAATGTACGTAGGACTGGCGGATTTTAATGACTCGCTGCTACATTTAAATATTTCGCGTTCGTTACATTTTTGTTATATCAATTTTCAGATGTAAAATGTTTCGTATCTGAAATTATTCGTTTCTGCATATTTTTATCCCAGACCGCTGTTGGTTTTATATAAAAATTGCAAGCAATATGTTAACAACATTTTTGTGCAACTTTAGACGAATTTAGTACTTACTAAATTATATTTTGAGGGGGCTGGGAACTATGTACATATACTGAAGTCGACTATCTTAAAAACTGTGAGAGCTAGAAGAACGTTATTACTAGTTGCAAAATTGTATATTTTGATTAAACGATAAAATTGTGCAAATAGGTTTCAGGAATTCTTTTTTGTGGCCAAACATTAATTAATTTTCCTATATATTTCTGCGTATAAATATGTTCGAATATAAAATACGGATATCCTCTCAATTTTGCATTATAAGAAATCATTACAGTTTAACTTTTTCCGTATTATTTCTGTGTGGCGAATTTCTTACGAACGGAAAATCAAACAGGTAGCAAACTTCGGCGATATTTTGAGGAATGACGTTTTCTGAGATCTGCTTGCACAGCCGGATTCCTTATTCAAGAATACACAATTTTGCCATTTACAACTTTCTTCTGGCTCTACTAGTTCCCAAGATATTCGACCAAGTATGTTTCCCACCCCCAGCTCCGAGGGATGTTTTCACCTCTTCAATATGAAGGTTGTCAGATATAAAAAGATACAAATCAAATACTTCTTAAGAACTATTTTCATTACAGTTTCGGAGAAATCTGCAATTACTTGGCACTTCTTCTTTTATTAGTTTCATCCAATACACATCTTGCAAATTAAATGAATTCTTTATAGATACATGCACGTACATTTTGTAATTATACAAAATTCAATTTCTACATTGATTAAGATGACATATACAATGAATATTAACCATAGGAAATATATATATGTAATAAAACGAAACAGCTTTATTAAATGAATAGACGTAAAATTGATTTTATTTATTTATAATACAAAATAAAATTGACATTATAACAACAAAGTAAACATTAAAAGAAACATTAAGATAAACATTAAAATGAACGTTAAAAGAAACATTAAAATTGCTGGTAGGTTTGATAAATTATTATCATCTTCAATAAAGCCTTCCCCGTTTATTACGAGGGTAAGAGACCGAAATCATGATTAAGTGTATGGAAATAATTTCAACCCCTTTGAGTATTCTATAAATCATTTTAGAGTATAGGGTGAGTTGGGGAGTGTCGGTCCACTTTTCCAGAAAGATATCGGTAAAGTACGAATAAAATCGATATTTATGGCAACGGGATATATTTATAGAAGTAAACACACCTACATCATAACATTGAGATCAAATAAAATAAGAATCCCCCTCGAAGTTTTAATACATTTGAAACTGCCTAAATTTTTAAATGTAGAAAAATTCCTTTTTCTAACCCCCACCGATTTTTTACGGTAGAAATAAAATAATAAAACTTCTCTTGTTTTTCTGATTAAAATGATACTAAACACGATATTTATAATTTGAACTGTGTTTATATATACATAATGGTTTCATCGACGATATGTAGTGCGCCTTCGGCCGCGCGGTCCGTGTTTACTGTTTACTCGCGCTATCCTTTTCTACGTTCGGCGCGGTCACAAAAACTACGATTTAACCCCCGCAAGGTAAGGTCTATATAACACATAAAGTCGGGGTCTCTTATCGTATATATATATATATAGATCCCGACAAATGAATTTCATAAATAACCTCGTTTTTAATAAATTTGGGATAAAGAATAACGCGGGATAGAAAGTAAACAAACAGATTTAATTTTATTCATATATAAACTTCCCTAAAATCTGGAGCTGGGATCTCTGAACCCCACATTACCTTGCGAAGGTTAAGAAACAGCTCAGACCCGAGCGTTTGTTAGTCGAATTTTTACTGTACACACACACCCATTCACAGCCGAGTATATTAATTTTTGTTCACATTACTAGTTCCAAAAACCGAAAATTGCTCTCGCCCGCATGACCGTATCACTCGGAATTACTATGCATAAGCTGTTCAACAAAGCAAATCGGTTTCTGCTGCTACAGCAGTGGGACCGTTAACCTGCATTTGTCGAGTGAATTTCGCGTGTGCCTGTGAACGCGTGTCGCGTTTCACGTCTCGGCAACGCGCAAAATAGAAAAACGAGACTTCTCGTTTCCCCTTTAGATAATGCGTTTTAATTACGGTGCAAAAACTAACCGATGGAATCCAACGACTCGAGCCTGCACCCTTTGCTTGGCCGGATATGTTTCCAACGTGAATTACGACAGAAACACGCATACGATAATGGATTCCGATAACAATGTAACGATATCGTAGTGACCCGTCGTCTATTCTATTGTTCGTTCGCGTTATTCGGACGCGAAATGCAAAAATAGTTCTCGTGACAATCGAAATTTTCCGAGAAATCGAGAGAAGTACCAACCGCGCGCGGGAAGGAAATTGAATCGTTAACGAGCGGTAATTAATAAGCACGCGTGCAGAGCTTGCTAGACGGAAGGGGGAACAAGGAGCTTTCTCGTTTTGATTACGGGTGGCTGATTTCGCCGTTAATTTTTCATTATGTCGCAACACAGGAACTTGCGTATCGCGGTTCATGAATGACAAACGGGCCCGCGATCAAATTTAATTCAATCGGTCGATCTCGATGGCCTCGCGTATAATGATCGACCAGATTTGCACGTGTTCTATAAACCGCCGCAAAACTTGCACAATTCTTCCTCGAATCATGCGTTTACACGCATCAGGTCGCTTTCACACGTTGATTTCACCCGGAAAAATTCTTTCTCCCGAATATGATCACCGTTATCGCCATTACTGTTATTACTAGACTGCGGGTTTCATGCATTTATTATAGTATGCACAGTGCGAAAGAATATCACACGTACTTTTTAATCCATCATCGTTCACGTTGACTGTGCGGAAACTGCCCTCAAAGTTGGGAGTAGGGATCATGTTTGGTTTAATATCATGGAAACTTGGTAGCAAACTCTGTAAGAAACTTGAAAGTTCAAAAAGAATATGTAAGTGGGAATATTGCGTACTTTTTAATAAAGGATCATCCAGTTATTTGATCAAGCAGATTTTAGAAAACTCTTCTATCCAACTGCGATACATCGAAGAAATACAGTTTTTGTTGACAAAATGAACAATATTTGTAAACGTGCTTTTTAATCTATCATCGCTCACATTGAATCTACGGAAATTGCCATCAAAGTTGGGAGTAGGGATCATGTTTGGTTTAATATCTTGGAAACTTGGTAGCAAACTCTGTAAGAAACTTGTGATAGTTCAAAAAGAATACGTAAGTAGGAATATTGCGTACTTTTTAATAAAGGATCATCCAGTTATTTGATCGAGCGGATTTTAGAAAACTCTTTTTATTCAACTGTTACATCAAAATATAACGATTAAAATTTTCAGAAAATAAAGTGAAATTACTTAGGTTTAGGGCTAATGAAGGTCAATATTTTTTTTACTGAGTATTCGACATTCTTTCATATTTTGGTATAAAAAATATAGTATTCCATTTTAAAAAACAAGGTCGACCTTCAAATCTCCGAAACGCTTCCGTCTGTAAAATAATAAATACACTGCATAATGTACCCCTTCAGACCATGCAACTTCTGTATACAAAACTTTTTCGTGCAACGCATACTTTGGAAGTTATGTATAAGTGTGCAAGTTGCGTGAACTACCCTGTATATCAACAAAATTGGTAGCACACTTTGTAAGAAACTTGATGCAAAAAGAACTGCTTAAGTGGGAATATTGCGTACTTTTTAATAAAGGATCACCCAGTTATCTGATAAAGCAGATTTTAGAAAACTCTTTTTATCCGACTAATATAAAAATCAAAAAATATCAGTTTTATTCAGCCAGAAAGAGTTAGTAAAATACTGGAATGATAAAGGTTGGCAGTGATCGAGTGAAGTATATACTACAATAGTAAAAATACTAGAAAACCAACTGTGATTGACAACGGTCTTTCAGCTTTATTAGTTCCCAAAACACTGAATCAAACAGTCCACCTCTCGCCTTCTTTTAGGGTTGTTTTTGCCGTGGCAGCGTGACCGATGGCAGATAAAAAACGTCCACACGTGAAATATTTTCAGCGAGTTCCCGAAATAGTTCCATGGAAATCTGCGATGATCGGTTCCGATATGTTTGTTTGTTTGACCTGGTTCGTGTCGATTTCAATCTATTTCGGTACAGTAATATGTACACCGGTTGTTTCGAACAATCGAGCACCTTCGATCAACAACCTTTCGTCGGAGGCGTTCGCCGTCTGAAAGCAAAGACTCATCTCTTACAGTTCGCGCGACGCTGCAACGGTAAACAATCGGAGCACCTAACTATTTTGTTCTGGCAATGAGCAACTAACTGGGATTGACACTGTCGCGGAACCGCGTCGCGAGAAAATTATAGAGAAACGTAACTCGATAACTCTTTTCTCCCCGGCGTGTCTGTCTCTGTTAACTTATTAAAGTTAAATTTGCGAACGGTGTTCTGTTTTGTATCGGGAAAGTTGCCGAGGGTCCGACAGGATAACAACGTATCGCAGCGCGCGAGCGGGACGCGCGGGACCCCTATTTTTCTCCAATTTAAACTTTCTTGAGCCGGCGACCACGAAAATTAAGTATGCCGAAGTTTTCGCCGCCTTGATAAACCGAATCGCCGTACGGTCTCTCGCGACGGCCAACAAACTTCGCGAGCGTTCGCCAAAGTTGCACGATTTCCTTTAAACCTGTTCCGACAATGTTCCTCGCGGACATTATGACGAATAATCTGCCGGTAGTTTTAATTACCTTCTCGCAGATTTTTCCGTGATCTTATCGCGTCTTGCTCGCGTTACCACTGGGCCATGAATCTTTATGCAAAATAAAAATTGTTCTAAAAATTGTCTGTTGGATAGAACAGTCAAAAGATATTGCACATTAAGGGGTCCGGTTTAGGGCTTCAATCGTCAAATCTGTGGTGGTTGTAATCCTTAAAAATAAAATATATCAAAAAAACTTTTTAAAAACCACGCTTATATTAAAATGCACTAAAAAGGATAAAATAATTTTTTCCCTAGTTCTCCATAAAATACCAAATCCAGTTAAATGATTAATGATATCATTTCCCAATATTTTAAGCAATTAGTTCAAAATTTCTTCTGCTATAAAATTAGTGTCGGAGAATAGATAGAAAAATTTAATATAAACTTAAATAAAATCATGAAATTAGTAAGAGAGATTTTATTTAAATTTGTATATTAAATTTTTCTATCTATTCCGACAGGAATACGATAGAAATTTTTATTACGGAGATATAGTAGTTTAACACTAAACCTACTACTGCCGGTCAAATAACCAGTTTTATATTTTTCATTTCACAGTTATTGAAATGAGAGAGAGATGAAGTTGCTGGCATGGAAATTGATTCGATAAATGTATTTATGCAAGCAGATATTGCAATAAAAATTGCACACAATCGAAATAAATAGAGCCTCGTCATTTTTGTAACGTAAAACATTTTAATCGCTTTTAGTGATCGGTAGGTTTAGTGTTAAAAATCAGATTTGCATCGAAAATCGACCGCTCCATTAATTTTGCACGCCAGCGTATACGTGCAGCGATAATTTAAAAAAGTCCAATGATTTATAATAATACGCTTGCAGTCATTCAACATTTATATCATATTTGCCGACAGGGTAATATTTCAAAACCGTCGTATCGATCTGTAAAACTTTTTCAAATTTACGACAAATAAACAAATGTGTACTAATGAAAATAATGTATATTCAAGAGACTGTTAGATAAATAGTAGTGTAATAAAACACATTACAATAATCTGGAATTAATTTAGAAATTTAGATTTATCAGGCTTGTATCTTGTTTTATGTGGCAGTTAATGTACAGAAAATGCTCGAACAATTGTTTGAAAAAGCTGCACATTCACCAGCCCAGACGACAGAATATACACAGTCGTTTTAAACAATTTTTCATCGCGCCCTGCGAGAGTCCACCGCTGCGAAAGTTTTTTAAAAATATATTGCAACGGATCGGTATTTTTTTGTGGTAATAACTCAGCTTTATTCGAGAAGATGTTTTACGAAAGTGCACGATATATGTATTTATATTCATGTAGCGAAGTGTGTGTGTGTGTGTGTGTGTGTTACTGCCTCTTGCTTCAGTTTATTGATTTATGTAGTTCGATAAAACGAAGTTGGCATAGTACCTGTATGTAGGTGATCTACAGATGCGCTATGAATACGGCAGAATAGACAGAGACTGTATAGGATTGCCAATATCTCTTTACACAAAGCAGATATAATACGTATCACATTCATGACGTTCTGGAATCGCAGTCTAACAGCGAATTATTCTGCACAAAGGAACAAGACCGGAAACACTGAACAGAATTATTTCCGAATTTTCTTGAAATTCAAATCTCCTAATACGGAACAAGCTAGACAGAATGAGCTAATTAGCTCTGCGACCTGGTTCATTATAGCATCTCTTCGTTCCAGCTTCAAGTTCTAGATTAATCCTTTGCACCCCAAATCCTTTTTCAACTTCGAAAATGTACTTCGGAGAACAGTTCCTCCGTTGGAATTCTAAAACAATCTTTCTATTAATTCGATCGAGCATAGCTTAATACAGTGTCGCTTATATCTGAAAAAAATTAATATTGTAGAATATAATGCGTATTTAAATGCTAAGCACGACTGACGTGCACAGTTGTAGAATTATGAGTGCTTAAACGAAGAAGTCTATTCCTCAATTTCTCGTGAAAACATTTGTAGAAACAGGTCGACGTAGAAGTGCAAAGCATTAATGTTATTATCTAATAAATCACCCAAGACAACAATCTAAACGAGTGAAATGTATTGTCAAGTAAAAAACGTAGGTGGAAGAAAGATACAAAATGAAGTTATCTGACATTTATTCACCGTGCGAATTTGAAAAATGTGAATAATGTTCTCTTAATGGGCACGATAAAAATCACACGGAAGTGAAAATAGAGCGTCCCCACTAACAGATAAGGACACGTTAATTAAGAAGTTCGTTAAGTTGAATTAATGTAACGCGCGTTATTCTTTGAGACCCACGACGCTCGGTATGATATTCAGATATAATCGACGATTTTTCTCTGTCAAATTTTTTAATATTCCGTGAAGGGTATACTTTTAATCACTGTCGCAACCGTGAAGAACCAGTCAGCACAGTAGTTTCATTTTACTTGTAGAGACGGCGCGCTGTAGAATCGTTTATGCCAGCATTGCCGTAGCATACTTTGCTGTACTTCTTTTTATTGGAACTTTGCAGCAAACGGAGGCACGCTGTTTTCATTTCAATCCAGCCTTCTCGAAAACGTCTAGTTTATTTCTATTGACTTCCGTGTGCCTGTAAATATAATCTCGCTGAGATATTAGGTTGCACGGAAACCTTTTTTTACGTTTTTACCTCGTTACACTCTGATGTTTTCTTTCTGTAGAACGCGGTGTATTTGATCAATAAAGTAAACCCTGTTTAGTCTCTGTTACTCTCTGCCAGACAAAGTTATGAAAATAAATATGCAGCGTGATTCACTTAAGCGCAGGTATCGTATTTTACTTTCTCAACAAAATGAAAAGATTGTTCCGTTCATTTACTTTGAGATTTCTTTCGGGTTTTTAATTGCAACAGGTAAAGCTTTTGATCCTGCCATTGGAAAAAGTACAAAAATTAAGAATTACCAAGATATTTCTGTTTTCTTCAAAATTACAGTAATAATATTTTAATTGTTACTCCCTCTCTCCCACTGTGTCCCAGAATAATAGCAGTTGATGAATTTAATTTGTTCTATAATAATAGTAGCAAAAGAAAATAAATATAGAGCGAAATATTTATTATCAAAAAACTAGATCACACATCTACATATACATATTACAAAAGAATTTATTTTATATATAAGAATATAAAGAAATCCGCAGTCTATCGATTACCTCATCTATTTGGCAGATGCAATCGTGTTTTGAAGAAGTAGAGTGGTCAGGTATGAGGACGCGGAGGGAAAATCGTTGCATCCGTAATCGGAGCGGCTCGCTTTGAACTTTTTCGCTAGGAAAACGTTAATTCGATTTTCCCGGTTGCGAAATCCGCAGGGGATCTGCAGTCGATCGCGGAGGAGGTGTCGTGTCGCGAAGATTTACCAGCGTGTATGGTAGTTCCCCGAACGATAAATTATAAAAAAATCTGCATAAAACCTGGCTGTGGGTTAGTATTGTTGCGCGGGGGTACGTTATCGCGAATCAATGTTCCCTTTTCACCCACTCCGATGTGTTTCCCATTGTATGCGCGTACACTGTTCAACGTTCAACGTTCAACGTCTCGCGAGGTAAGAGGCTATAATTGTTCCACTCGATTGCTCCGCCGACTTAAACTTTGCTCGACTTTCGAAAACTATAGAAGCCACGCATACGCCCGACCATAAGTTCACGCACACTTCCCACCGGTACACGTGGAATAACAGCGTATTGTTCCCGCGAACTTTCATAAATGGCCAATAACACTGTTGAATATTTATTAGCGCGCTGATTGCCGTATCGGTAATTGCTGGAATTCCACAAAGTCGATATAATTTGTTCAACTCTTTAGCGCACGAGTCGGGTCCACGATGTTCTATGAAAATGTTATTCTTTTGTTTAATTTTTATGTTACAGCGTAATTCGTGTCGCGTAAAAGAAGATTTCGCGGATTTTTTCATTCATTAAATTTTAAACAATTATATATGCAAAATTCGTCTGTATTTCGTAGCTTCAGATTTTAAAGGGCTTTAGTCCACCATTCAATCTATTGAATCATATTCAAAAATGTGAATGAGGAAATTTTTAAAATATGGTTTTGTAAATATTTTCACGGGGTTGGTTTTGTCCAAGATAAAAATTGGTAAAATAACTAAACTGCAGATTTCGCAGTAAAACATTCAAAACATATTTAGTAGCTCTTGCTCATCTAACGAGAGCGTTTACTGTGATTGTAAGCTTCTGCATAATTCTTGTTTCCTTGAATTAATCATTTAAAAAAACATGACTTTGTATAAGGATTCTAGTCACAACATTTCGAATGAGGAGATTCATTTTGAGACTTACTTCATGCTTTTCTTTTAGTGATATTCTTAAATGTGCATAAAGTATCGTAGCAACGCAGTATTTGCAACATTGAATTCTAAAGTTTGAATACTTTGGGAAATACATAGTGGCTTCCATTGGAACCGCAGCGTTCGGTGATGGGTGCAAATTGTTTTTGTCATTCGGTATATTACGAATTCAAAAATCAACCACGACACCTACGAACTGTGTGTAGAAAAGGACTGTTCACTTTACATAGGCTGGTGTTCGAATACCGTAAGCCACTTAGGAAGCCAAGAACGATTGAGCGATTATCGACAGTGGCTGTCGAAGATTCCGCTTTACTCGTGGAAAGCATGCTTTGTATCCCAGAAATTATTAATTGAAGATAAATTAACAAAAGTCATACCTTATTTCATCAGAAAACCAAATGAAAATTTTAAATAAATTTTTCTGTGCACGACATTTTTACACATTTTAGTGAGCTTTCGCTGAGAACTTGACTAATTGTAAACCTTTCTTTTCTTCTACAACAATCTTAATAGATCGAAAACACATTGACAATGTTTCTACTGTTTGAAATTGCACCGACTTGTTTTTCTCATAAATTCGTATTATTATGTAAAAGAAGACTTGCAAGGTTCCTGTTGTTACACCACTTCCGGCAGATAAATCGCTGAATACATATTATTTTACTTCAATGTGTACGATCACGAAATGTATCCGACCCGTGTATTTATGTTGAAAATATAGATATATATGTATATATAGATATTTATGTTGTAAATAGTAAATAATCTCCTATTTATTTTAAAGTGTGTGTGTGTGTGTATGTGTACAACTTTGAAAATAAAATAATTTTGAAAATATTTATATTTTGTCTTCATCTTCAATTTTTTTTAATTCCAAATATTATTGCTGAAAATCATGTGTGTGTGGTCCGAATTTAAAATAGTTTTTTAACGATAAGATTGACTGCATGTTTATGCGGTTTCTCAGAGTATTATAACAATGCAAAAAGTAAAATATTTTATTTCGTGTTTCAGATTGTTAAAATGGAAATATTTTATTTTGTTGGAATATTATATTTTCAGGTTCAGGTTGTTAAAATAGAAATATTTCATTTTCGAAATTGTATATCTTATTTAAAATACTATTTTCTTTCAGCAAAATAATATCTAAAATATTAAATATTGGGTTGGAAAGAAAGTTCTTACGGTGTACGTTATTTTGATTTTATGATAAAAGCCGCAAGAACTGTCTTTCCAACCCAATAGTATTTGAAATATTTGTTTCGCCAAATAATGCCCACCTCCGCCCCGAAAGCCCGTACCGAACCGCGGAAAGTGTACGGCGTTAAACGGAACGTACACACGGCGAACAAATGATCTGCAGAATCGCATTAAGACTACCATTTGTCTCGTTTACGTCTCCGCGATTACCCGGGTAATTGTATGTCGCCTCGTCACCGTGTAAAACGCCCGCGAATTTATCTTACCAACACCTGGCGATAACTTTTGCTTCTGTCCGCGGCGGCACCGGTACCGGGTATGATCGTTGTCTTTGTTAGATCCCCGATACACCAGCATTATTTGCGTTGCTTGTTCGATCGTGTTTCGACGACAGTGCAAACGGATCCGTTGCCGCGCCTCGTGTTTTCCCTTCATTAACACGGTATTTTTTTTTCTTTCGACTTCGCGGCGAACAGCAAATTTGTCAATTAACGTGGACCGCTTTTCCTTGCCGGTGATTGCACGCATTCTCCTGTTTCCGCGCAAACTACTGCGAACCGTTTGACGGCCGAGCACTCGGGACAATTGCGATGACGATCACTTCCCTGGCTGTGCCACTTAAACAGAAAAACACACGGTGAGTTGCTTGTTCTGTAAACAAATGTTTCTAAATAAGAGTTGTTTGGCATCGAGTGGGGTGTGTACAATGTGTTCATTAGTTTTGCTATTTTGTCGGGCTGTACAGTGTGTTCATTAGACGGAATCGTGCAGGTTGACAAATTATTGAATGATGAGTGAAACATTATTAAGATATGTGGTTCACTCGTTGATCAATACAGTAATTTTTCAGGACCGAAATGTATCTTAT
>CM052316.1:8746792-8759680 GCA_028455605.1 Lasioglossum malachurum | reverse complement strand
ACTTCGATCTGCAGCCACCCCGGGTACAAATCTACTGGATTACATACCAAATACATCGCAATTCATAAGAGAAAGGTACTAATTTTGTGTCCAGTAAAGTAAAGTTTACCCTAAATATATTAATTACTAGACTGCGGATCTGTATGCAAAATAAAACTTATCTGCGCCGAAAAATGAAAACTAAACAGAATGTTGTCCCTTCCTGTAGTAATTTTAATAGAGGAGAAATTATATATTGACATCTTCAATTTTCAAAATTTTCGTACAATTTTGAATTTCATCTACTCAATTTTTCTATAAATGCATAAAGATCCGCAGTCCATTGATTACAAACGAATCAAATTTTATCTAAAATGAAACGCGTAACACATTCATATTTGTTACACTTTGTTAAAAACCTTTATCACGAGTCTGGCTCGTCAAAGCACGGGGCAAGGGGTTAAGTTAACTATTACACTATTTTAAGCTTATCAAAATTATTGAAAGAAAAAGTACGTTTATTTAATTTTTCTACAATGAAGCTATCTTTACGAAACCAGTAATATCTCCTGATTAAATAACTTTTTCAAAGTAATTTGTCAACGTTAGGTTTCGTTCTCGGCAAATCAATCACTGAAAACTTAAAAGCTCTTAGCGAACTCTGCGCCGCTACACTTTTTATCCTACGCCCAAAGCGCAGAGCTCGTGCGACGCGCTTTGTCGAAAATTCCGGTTCTCACTTAGAATAATCAACACTCACCCTTTTATATATTTAATCTTATGATCGCGATAGTCCGGGGTGCGTCACGATAAACCAAAGTTCCTCGACGCGTTCTACTTCCCTCAGTTTTACTTTCCCAGTGACGGATCTATACGTTATATTGCGCGCGGGTGCCGCTAAAACGTAGAAAACTTTGTTGTTCCTGAAATTGGATTCCAAGTTCCGAGTTTGAACATCGTCTCCAATGTATAGCAGGTTCATGCGGAAGCATACTTACACGTACATTTGCTCCCACGACTCGTTCGAAAAAGTTTTTCAACGCGGAACGGGGGCTGGTCTTTCCCGTAAAAGTAGTTGAAATTGTAGAATGAAATTGTTTCTTATGAGGTTTCATTTTCACGGGAATCGAGTTTAACCCTTACGCGAATCGAATTCTTTATGGTGTTCGGCGAGTTTGAAATCTTCGCGCTCGGAACTTTGAACGCTTACGTGGAGTCAGTTGTCTGAGATAAAACGTGACGATGTCTTCGTCATTTGTAGTTGTACCACAAGACAGTACATCAGTTTCATTTTTCTCATTCAGTGTGTGCAGTAGCTTTAGACTTTTTCAACCGTTCATCCATAATGTCTTGTAATTGGACAGCGGATCTTTATGCAAAATAAAAATTTCCTTGCATTTGTTATAGAATATAGGAGCTATTTAAGTACGTTTTCTTTAATACTTAGAAAACTTACGTGTCGTTTTAATTAGAAAGACAAGAATACGATGGTAAAAGTTAAAAAGGAAAATAAAAAATTAGAAAAGGTGCAATCTTTTGTTTCGTTTGTGGTGGGGATAACATTTGGACAGTTACGGTAGAGATCTTTGTGACAATCACAGAGATAACTGAACTGCGGATCTTCATGCAAAATAAAGATTGTTTACATCAATTACAAAGAACAGAAGCTTCATTCCTCTGTTTATAAGAATAAGTTGAACCTAACACATTGATGTACCCAAATTACTTTTTACTAATTTTTGTCATAAATGCATGAAATCCGCACTGGAATCTGTCCGTAAATTTTTTATTTTTGCGGTGAATGCATAAAGGTCCGCAGTATAATTAGACTCCAGATTTGATGCATTTACGACAAAAATGAGTAGGTGCAGTTTAAAACAGTGAAAAGATTAGAAGACTTTAAGAGTATTATTATACAGTAGGACTTGGATTAACCGGGCCCCGATTACAAACAAATATAAGGAATATAATAAAAAATAAGGGAGATAAATTTTCGAAAATAAAAAATTTATTTTGGAATATAATGTACATTTTAATTATGTCCTACTGTATTATTTTCACTACATTAAAATTATTCGTGTGAAATGTAAATTCATTTTTAGATCCTGTGTCTTGCAAAATGATGCAGAAACTTTATATCTTGCATAAAGATCCGGAGTCTAGTTATGATGAATAGGTGTAGCGACTTTGGGACTGGTGACGGTGCGTTATGGTTGTTCAGTTGCAGAGCCTCTCGAGGATGGGTTCCCGAAGGAGCGGGTCCAGCGGAAGCCGGGCGAACGCGGGCGTCCTGAAGGAACGCGCCAACATGTCGTTCATGCTGGTGGTGATGTTCTTCGCGGTGTTCGGCTTGATCGTGCTTACAGAGATATTCCTGATCGACGAGAGGCGTGGCGTGGGTGTAGGTGGCACCGGAGCCTTGGGAGGTCACAGGAGCGGACATCGATTGCCGGCTGCGCCCGATCGTCCAGATTATGGGGAACTCGGAGTGAGTACGCAATTAGGACCATCTGTATTCGTTTAATTGACCGAGCCAAATCTCTCGCTACGATTAATCACCCGGGTCCCATTCCTGCTATCTAACAACCAGTCGTTTTACCAACTCTCCAGAGAGTCTTCTATGGTCTATCATTTTTTACCCGTTTTCCAATTGAAAAAAATTTGGCGTCGTTTTGGGAGTCGAGTGTTCTCCAACCGGCGCTCTTCTAGGAGATCGCTTTAGCAACTCTCCCTTGAGAGTCTTTTACTTTCACTATCTTAATCGTGTGTTCTTATCGAAAGATGGTACCTCTGAAAATGAGTCGTTTCGTGTTGAAAAATTGGCACACTGAACTATTTTTTTACCACGCTTATATTTTATTATTACCACGCGTATATTAGCTTGCCGAGTTGTCGTTGTCGTTGTTGTATTCGTCAAATCTTGAAATCGAATTTTAAACCACTTACCGATGAACTAGAGACTTGAAACTTTAAACATAGCTCAGAACTGGATGACAATGCAACATTAAAAAATAAATTTAAAATAAAAACTGTGCGTTTAGGAGAAAAAAAACATTTAAATATTAACCGGCACACCTCATCAGACCGTAAACCTAATGTTAAAGGCTAAATCTCTGGCTACAATTAATTTGACAGATTCTGTACCATTTCACCCACTCTCCAGATATGTAGTCTTCTTCGTAAAAGTGGAACAAGCAAAGTACGAACAAAAACTGACACTGAAATAAGTGAAAATGTAACTTGCCCTTTGCAAGGAATTTTTTACCGTTCGAGACTTTTATTTCTTGAAGGAGCGCAGAGAAATGTGAACGTCTTCTCTGATGATGACACAGAGAAAATCTTTTGACGCTGTGTATCCGGAAACCAAGCGCAACAAAACGTAAGACGCTGTTTGCTCAATCTTCTAATATAACAGTGCACGTGTGCGAAAAAGTTCCTCGGTAAATAATAAATTCCCGTTGATTCTTGAAGTGGTCTAGAGACGATATATAATATTATGAAACCATCGATTCCGAATTAAATTGGCTTCACGTTGCGTCACTTGACGATATAATAATCTTATTGCCTCAGCTATTTGTACGCTATACTTCCCTCTGTGATGTGATTTTCTCGAGGCCAAGCTGATTCTGTTTATTAACTGACGAAATATAGATCGGTCGATTAGATTCCGAGTTCTCGTCACGCCAATTTAAGCAAGTGGATTTAAAGAAATACGGGTGCAAGGATTCTGATTAAGTATCAAGATAACTACGAATTGGTCTGAAGTGTTTGGCTGCTATCCGCAGACCGTAAAGTCTCCCTCTTCCATACGGTCTCGAACACAACGATAGATCGATTCTAATTGTAAGTAGAGACCCTTACGACCTCATAGCAAACTGTTTGCCGCACCAAACTCTGAGTCGTTCCACTGAATAGGCGATAACTGCGCGACTCCTGCAAACTAAATTCTTTATCTCCTCAAAGAGAACACATTGAGAACTCCATTGAAATTCTATTGACACCTTTAAGAAACCTACAGTTTTATTCTTTTTTTTTTAGTAATTCTGAAGTGTACAAATTTCCAAATTTGCAATTTCTCAGCCCATAAATTGGAGGCTATCTCCTATACATTATAACTTGTAAGAGTACGCGAAACTTTAAACACGGTTTCGTAATTGGCTGAGTTCATATCTCGAAAGCCGATTTACTTGAAACTTTGTAAATAGGTTCACTCGATGTTCCCGCATCGTTCGAACTCTATAACAAGTCAACTTTTGCAAAATTAGAAAAATGATTTATGCCCTTTTTTATTCGAATTTGGACAACAATTATCCACTGATTAAGGATATTTTTTTTTAGTGATTCCCATATAAAACTATCCCTGATTATTTTCATTTAAAAAATACTGTGTGCTCTTGATATATTAATCAGGGACCATAACTGTTATAACCAAAAAGAAAAAAAGTCATAGAATAACAAATATTTCATCGACTATTGGTTACAAATAAGGATTATAAGTAAATAAGCACAACCAAAATGCATTTTCTCATCAATATTTATTATGAACATTGAACAAGTGAAAAGAAATTCGATCATCATTCTCAAAATTCCCAAAAATCAAACCAATTTAATTAATAATACGAATAGTGTTAACGTGTTAGTAATTTCAACGCTTAATAGTGTTACTGAAAAAATATTCTCGGAATTGATCGCTGTCGAGAGAGCTTCTCTAAAACGAAACAGAAACTTGCAAGCCAATCTTTGTCAAATTAATCTCGCAATATGCCCGGACGAACATTTCCCCGTGGAAACTAATTTTTCGTACCACTGTGAAACTGAAAAGTGTTTACGGGAGAAAATTGTTCATCGACCAGGTCAATTTGCATAAACGGCTAAAGAAAATCATGCGATCGCGTAATAATGGCGAAACACGTGCACCTCCGACAATCTTCTTAGAAAATAGCGCCGTACATCTACATTTTCTTTCGCATTATTTATTCATTCATTCAACTATCCATAGCAGAACATCCTTTCTACGGAAACGACGATGGCGAATTAGCATCGAAGAATAGCTATCACGTTAAACTTTCATCTGGTAGCCGGAATACACAGGCTGGTCGGTGCCTGGTGGAACAACCGAAGAAGAGATGTGACTACAACATAAAAAAATAAGTTGAAAATGTGGAATAAAATTTTTTCATAGAAGATCCGTTATATCCATTCATGTTGAGGATGGAATTAGTAGTATTTCTCACTGATATGTACTTCCAAACTCGATTTTCTCGAAAAGAAAGCCTCGGATCAATACATTTTATCCAACATTTTCGAATATTTTGTAATGTGGAATCACACCCTTCTCGGTTGTAGCACCCTGTATGATCCCGGAAGAATTACAATCCCAAAGGAGTGGATTTATACACGGTAATTTACGGATTCTGTCGAACAACCGTGCAGTTTTGTTCGAACACGCGCATTTCGAACGAAATTTTTGGTCTCTCTGTAGTGCGTGTGTGTGTTCGCTTGTTTCTTCTTTTTTTTTTATCCGGCCTCGTCGCGCCGGGCTAGTGATAGTTTTCATTGTCGACATCGGCTGTGAATTATGGCGCTCAATGGTTCGTTAACGCAAACGAATTGCGTTCATTAATCCGTTAGCGAGAACAAAAATTGTAATTCTTTCGTCGGCCGGTTTTGGCACCGCGCGAGGCGATCAATTCGTGTCATTTCCCGACGACCACGCGTATCGCATTACGGTTGCTAAATACTATACTCGGATAATGATAGCGCGCGTCGTTGTCGTTAGCCTCGGAGGCTAGCGTTTTTACCGAATACAGCGATGTCATTTAACGCTCGATCTTGGGAGCAATAAAAATTGATATTTCACAGTTTCACAGCACTTTATGAAGACAACAAGAATAATAAAACAACAATATAGATTTTGAGAAAATCAGAATTGTTAATTAACGTAAAATTTAAATAACCGTCTACTTTAACGTTAAACGAACTTTTAATGAGTTCACTGCACCTTTATTTTTAACTCCTTGACTGTATTTTGACGAGGCAGACTCGTGATGAAGATATTTAATACTAAACCTACCACCACCGGTCATATGACCGGCTTTTTTATTTCCAGGTTTTTTATTTCACAATTATTGAAATTATAAAGATGCTTTCATGGTAAATAAATACATTTAATAGCGGAGATATTATAGTATGAACCGTACAAAGTTCAAATAAATTTAATCTTGTTATTTTTATAATATTTAAGCATTAAAATAAATGTAACCATACGAAAAATACACATTTTCTTTTCCCTGTACTGTAAACTGTAAACAAAATGGTACGGCAAGAGGTTAACATGGAAAAAATGGTTACCTATGATATGATCATTAATAACTTCAGTGTTGAACGCGAACGCAAGCAAAAATGATAAAACTTTTAAAAGAAGTATAACTAGAATTGTTATTCAACTGAAAATTAACACGAAAGAAGTAAATCTAATACAACTGGATGGCGTGTCTGTCCATAACGCGGCTCTACTACTTAAAGCGAAAACAGTTTATATTATTAGACTGCGGATCTTCATGCAAAATGAAAATTGTTTGTATGAGTTGCAAGAAACAATAACCACACAGAAGTTTTTCTTTTTCTTTAACCCGTTGCCGTACCATTTTCTTTACAGTTACAGTAATTAAAACGTCTTTATCCGCAAAAATGTCGTAGAAAGGAAAAGAAAATATATATTTTTGGTATGACTAAATTTATTTTAACCCCTTGCCTTACAATATCGTGTCTAACTCGTGATGAAGATTCTAAACAGACTCTGATAAAAATGTATGTTAATAATTTCCTTTAAACCGAAATATATAAAATTCTATTTTGGTTTTGTTAATATACGGTTATTGGAGAACATATAGGAATACAATTTACATCAATATTCTCCTTTTTTAGGAAATTACAATCTACAAAAAAAGTTTTAATCACTGAAACCGTAAAATAAATCGTAGGACAAGGGGTTAATGCTTAAATATTAATTACAAACGAATCCAATTTTATTTCATCTAAAAAGAAACCCGTAATATTCATATTTGTTAGACTTTGTTACGATCTTCATGATGAGTCTGACTCGTTAAAATACGGCAAGGGGTTAATAACCTTAATAAGTCAAAAATAATACATTGACGTTCTTAAATTCTTTGAATCTTTGGGCTATTTTAACCATCTCACCATCTTCATCATCTCATTTTTATCATAAATGCATAAAGATCCGCAGTCTAATTATAAGTGACAAATAAACAATTAAAATTTCAAGATAAAACTTAAAATTATATTCTTGATCTTATGATTTTATCCTCAAATATAGGAAATACATTTTTGCACAGCTGCTGCCCTAACAAATTGACCAATCGTGCACGCGCGTCCACCGCGTTGTCGAATACAATTACCGATTGTACAGTTTTTTTTATTTCCCCCTTTCAATTCGGTTGCACTGCCAATTCCGCGAAATCAAATACAATGGAGTATTTCCTCTCGCTGTGAAGTTTCACCCGATTACTGACACACGATTAGTACCGAATTCCCCGTCGCGCTCCACGCGATCTGTAAAGTTAACGCATTTGCTAACGTCACCGTGGTAACGTATTATTGAACAAAAGCAGCGTATGCCTGCGGCGATTGTCTATTCGCAATAGTGCGAAGCAATCCGTATTCCACGGACATCTGCAAAAATGGAAAGCCTCCGAATATATCCGATAAACTGCGATAGGAATGTAGCCAAACCCAGTTCCCTATTGTCGAACAGCCATTATACAAATACGTTCACAATCGAACCAATTGTCTCATAGCAATAAATATTCCACCAATTAGAGATTCAGTTGTCCTATAGTGGACAATTTTTATCACTGCTTCGCCAATGAGTATCGGGAGTTTATGATCCCATAGCTTGCGTTTTAAATGTACAGTTAATTAATGTAGACATTCAATCGTCAACGGGACGTATCGATTTAGTTATTTCAGCGATAATTGGACCAGTAATTAAATATGAAATTTGTTTACATCGTGGCATAAATATCCGAGCACGAAGCTATCAAATACGTATTGAAATGTTGAAAATAAATTATAGTGCTGTAAGGAAACGTATTTCTATTGTAATAATATACGCCGTCACTGGTTTTGTTATTAATATTCAAACATTACCGAAACTGATGAATGCATTGAAAGCATACATTAAATTGAATTTACAGTGAGGAACAAAAGTGAACACACAAACGATATTTTTACAAAAATGTATTTGTATTTAATGTTTGCATATAGAATAAATAAAAAAAAACAAAATACACAGTATTAAGTACAATATTTTAGCTTCCCGAAAAATATTGAATATATTAATATAATGATATTATTATTATTTTGATAAATACAAATTGTTTTCGTGTAATCGGTTTTGCACCACAATTCATTTTCAAATAAACATTTCATATTTTGTCCAGAAGTCTTTGGCCGTGGCCGTGGCTTGAATGCGTTTAGGCATACTTGAAATTATATTTTCGCAGTATTTTGGAGGAATAGAATATGTACCACTGTCGCTGCATGCACTCTTTGCCACAAATCATTTATTGTCGTTGGTGGATCATTGTATGAATGATCGGGAAGTAATTCGAATTCAGTCAGAAGTTATGATCGTAGAAAAAAGGGGAAGGAATTTATAGGCAGACCTAATATATAATCTTTTTGTCCTCGTTTCCACTCGCTGCCTCTTCTATGCGAATACTTCTACCGACACCTAAAACGCTCTTAACAATAGCTATATCGCTATCAAGCTTCGCTTGCAACATTTTTTGTGTCAGCAACGTTCGGAAAGCGAAAGACGTGAATTGGCGTCTCCGGTCGACAATGTGCTAAAGGTCGCTAATTCAGCAGAGCCAGCTCGCAAATCCAAATAAGGGATGCTCTATTATATCGCGGTGATCCGGTTGAAATGAGAAAAAGGCTTGTTGACAGGCAGAACGGACAAGAATCGATACGAATCGCGGCCAAGGGACACACGGCAGAGTCCACGGTAGCTAAGCTAGGGGTTAGAACGCGGGGGTGGTCTCTTTTCCAACGAGCCGAAAACCATTTTAATCTCCGGTGTAAAGTTCACAGTCATCGCGAATAAAAGAGAACAGATTATGACCTAAAATCGCGCGTAAATCGGGCCGAGGAGGGCTTCGCTGCCCTCCGGCAAATTAAAGTGTCTCGATAGCTTCTGGCGATCCACTGCAACCGAGTTAGCTTACTTCCGGCCAACACTTCACTTTCTTCGCCAATGTCCTTTCTTTCATGGCCCCTCAGCCTTTCTTCGGCAGCTCTTCACGGCTAGAAAGAAGGCATGGAAATGCTAGTCTCATTGGTTATTAGTAGACTGCGGATTTTATGCATTTGTGGCAAAAATTGATTCGTCAAACCGAAACTTGAGAAGACAGTGGAAGAATGACGGTCTCATATTATTTTCGACTGGAAGGAAGTGGGAACAATTTTAAACACAAGGCTAACTCCTATATTTTAGCACCAGGTTCTACAGCATCTCCCAAGTTCAATGCATTAGTTCTTGGTCGGTGTTCGTCGAAAAAGCAAAGGGATGGCGAATCCCCGATCCGCGAGGGCCGCGGAGGCTCGCAAATCCTCAAACGTTTCCCGGTCTGGGGCAAAGAGACCCGGCAAAAGACTTTAGAAGTAACGAAGAGGGTTCAACTTTCCACTCGTCCTGTCGCTTGCTCTTTGTCCGCGCAAAGGAGGAAAGTGGTAACGGGAAACTTTGCCATCCCGGTTCATCGATTTCCCCCTGAGCCCGTCGCCTTTTCCCGGCTTGCCATGCGGCGTCCATTCTTCCTGCTAGCTACCGGTTCCCTCTTTATTGCCGGACAATGATACGTTGGAAGAGAACCGCACATTCTCGGCACTTCACATTGTCCCAAAACGACGCGATGGCCGAGAGGACGAATCGGTCCGTTTACTTACAGTCGGTCCAGAAAGTCTCCATACACACTTTAAAGCGAAGTGAACCTTTTTAAGAGTCGACCTAGCGAGTTGATGATCGAGTTAGCTCTCGATTTCACCGCGGATTCTTGTGAGAAATAAAAATTGCTAACTGCAGGAACGAACAGCCAAACTGAAATTTCTTTCTTACTTTATTGATTTTATAAATTAATATGACACATTAAATTCTTTTAACATTAAACCTACCGTTACAGGTCAAAATGACCGGTTCCAGATTTTTTATTTTACGATTATTGAAGAAATGATTGTATAGATTATCTTTGGGTGGAGCATATATTACAATAGGAGCTGCACAAAGTCTAAATAAAATTAATGTTGTCATTTTTATAAGGGAACACGTACCAGTTACTTTTATGGCTCGTTAGGTTTAGTGTTAATTCGACTACTGTTTTAAATTGCACCCACTCATTTTAATAAAATCTGCAATTAGCATCTATTGGGTTGGCAAGAAAGTACTATCGGTATTTTAAGGTGAAATTAAACCTAATTTCTCTATTCAAGCGATGAACTTTAGTCAATAAAATAATTTCTTATTTGTTCTTTTTGGCAAAAGATAATCGAACAAGATGTTACTATTGAAATTACTTTCTGGCCAACCCAATATTAGCAGTCGAACACTCTGTTTAAGCGGGACAAACATTTTTAAAAATCGACTGAACCACTTGCTGATCAAGATATCTCTCTGTGAATCATTACGCAAAGTCAAAATTGTTTACGTTGAATGCACGAAACAGAAGCAATTTGCATTCCATTAGCATTTCATCAGCATCAGCATTCTACACTGCAGAATATGCTGACGTGTTCGTAAATAGTCTACCGATTCTACTTCTTGTGAGTACTACTACCTTCACCCTCATGACGTAGCTAGTAAAGTAGCTAATAAACTGTAACAAATTTTTTGAAAGTTCTCTTGCTTAAAGAACATTCAAGATAGAGCTAATGCTAAACCTAACCAACAAGAAAATCATTATACTTTTCATAGTGTGGAGAGCAATATCGCTCTAGGAAGCTTTACACCAAAAACCTCAAGATCAAACCACAGGTCTAAACCTGTACCAAAAAGAAAACTTCTTGTGAGTACTGCTACTACTCAAGCTGTAAAAATCCGAAAATATTTCCGCAGTTTATGAGAAAATCGTGGGGCTTTAGGCAAAATAAAAACTGTCTTCAGTAATTGTAAGAGATTAAGAAAAATTATAATTCCTTCTTTAACCATTTCAATAAGATGAAAAAAGTGAGAAAAAATGGAGAATTATATTTTACAATTATTGAAATTATAATGAGACACCTTCACTCAAAATGGAAATACACATTTTTATATCCAAGCACATATTACGATCGAAATCACAGAAAATCTATATGATGTCATTTTTATAAGGCGACACATGCCAGCCATTTTTAGATCTCGACAATCTTTTCTAGAATATACAGTGCGTCCCAAAAATGTTGTACTTCCTTGAAAGAGGCGATTCCTGAGGTTATTTCAGGTACCTTTTTCCTTTACGAAAAACATGGACCAATCAGAGCAGAGGTTCCGCTAAACGTAGCGTTGTCATTGGCCGAGCCGTAGTAGCCGCGCTCTGATTGGTCCGTGTTTTTCGTTGATAACTATTGAACGAAGTCGCAGAGAACATTTTCGTAAACGAAATAATTAATTGAAACAACCTCAGACAACATCCCCGTCAAGAAATTACAACATTTTTGGAACACCCTGTATGAACACGAAAACCAGTTATACGAGGCAGATTATATTTATAAATTTTCCGAGTGAGATGAACTCGTGTGGTTCATTGGGATTGTCAAAGGAGTATTAAAGAACCATAACCCTGGACTAAATAGGGAATAGCGCCGAACGCTCTAGAAGCGTAATCTTCCCGATTAAATGGTGTTTTAGAGTCCCTTGGTTGCTCTTCTTCCACTCTGCCGTGCGTTTCCTGTTCCGGAGAAATCCGAAAAAGCGAGTTGGGGGAGTAAATTGGTCTCAAGATGATTTCCGAGATGGAAAAGAGGTTTTGCCCAGCAGGAAATAGCTTTTCCAGGAGTGACGCGCATCGTTCCATTCGTGTGTAACGCAACGTCGGTGTAAGTGAACGGGAATTACACGCGATTTTTTAGCATAACGCTGCATTAATATATAAAGTACCAGGTCCCACATCTAGGTCGCTTCAACAATGATTCGCATTCCAACACAGCCGAAAAGTACATAATTTTTCGGAATTTCTAGATTCGATTTTCAACTTCTAGAAGTACACAGCTCTCTTGTAAAATGTTTTTGTAAACCTCCAAGTATAATGTACGAGCCCCACTTTATCTTCCTTCTCTATATGACATGAGAAAAAAACATTATTTTTATATTCAGAGAGCTTCTGTTAGATTTGATAACGTAAAAAGATATACATATGTGTACATATATATTTTTTTTATCGTTACTAAAATTTCGATCTGACAGAAGGTTAAAAATCGTTGATTAATTTCTGCTATGCTTTATTTTACCCGAGCTGGTCATCCGTTCTGGGTATTCCGAAATCGATAAAACAGTGGATTTTGCAGAATTCGTATGAAGTTAAAATGGAACGTTTAATTACAGGAAATAGAATATTCCCTCCGCATCTCGGAAACCATTTTATCTCCAAAATTGTAAATATTTGCACAAAGATGAAAACGTTATAATACATAGTTACAATTATATATATTATGTGAACATGAAAACCTATTAATAAACAAATTAATCGTAACGATAAAACCGAGTAATATTAGGTTGTAAAGAAAGAAATGCAGAATTTTCGTTGCTTTGTCTTATTTGCAATTTTATTATATTTAATTTTGATTAAAATTAATTTAATTATTCTCTATTTAATTATGCTTTCCGTATTTAATTTTGTTCAAATTTTTATT
>CM052316.1:8724028-8737197 GCA_028455605.1 Lasioglossum malachurum | reverse complement strand
ACATTTCATATGCAACAACCTAATATCTTCGCGGATAAATGAGAAATTGTGGCACTGATCTCCGACCGACTTTTCCGAAAAATCGACCACTGTGCGACGCGACGCGTAATTATCATCGATTCGACCCGGCTATTCTTCTTGTCTCTCTGGGCACGATAATGTTGCAGGTGCTGCAACTTGTGGAGTTTATCGAGTTGCACGGGCTGCTCGGCGCCACGCACGTGACCCTTTACAACGACACGGTCGGCGCGGAGGCCGGATGCGCTCTCAAGTACTACGAAGCCAAAGGTCTCGTGACCGTGCTACCTTGGCACCATTTGGACATGATTTCGCAGCTCGAGATCCGCACGGAAGGTCTGTTCGCCGCCCTGAACGATTGCCTTTATCGATCGATGTACAAATACGAGTACGTGGCGCTGGTGGACCTCGACGAGTTCATTATACCAAGGCACAACGACACGATCATTGATCTCATAAGGTGAGATTACCTATCGTTGACAAACAAACGCCTCCCTTTTTTTCAACCGTAGGATTCATTCATCCCGTCTCCCCATTTCCCTGCAGTCCATCGCAAAAGTCTAGTCTACGCCTGGTAACTGCTAAACTTTATTTTTGACAGACTACGCCCACGCCAGTAATTAATGAATCTCCATAAACAATAAACACTAGAAAAAAACTGAAGAGGAAGAAGTTGTAGTATATTTTACTAGCAATATGATATCGTATCTCAATTATTTCTATTTTTAATGAAGTGCTACATATTTTTTTACATCAAATGAAAACTGGCATTAAGACGAGTTCAACCAGGCTTTATACTACCCTACATTAAAAAGAAAGTGAAGGTCACCTTCGTTTCTAGAAAAATATTAAAAATAAAAAAAAAACAGTATGTACATACTGGTGGAATTAATTCTGGACACTTTGAATAAAAATATTCTTTACTTCATATTTGTGCAGAAAATGTATATTCTGCTTTGCTAAATTGATACTGTAATTATATTTATTGTAATCTACAATGTTTACACTTAATATTTTCACATGATTTGGTCTGTAAATGTTTTAAAATTTTTATTAAAAAAATCTAAACTGTGTTGTTATTTTTGTTTTTGCGCCTGTAGCAACACGAAACGTCGCATGATGCGAAATAGCCAATCACAGGATGCGTGGGATTCATTGTAACAACCAATCAGGAAAGCCTTGACGGTCTTTACAAACAGTTTCATCATTGTTTTAGTCAGGCATTGTTTTCTCACAAGTGAGGACCTTAGTAAAGTTTGTAAAAGTATGAATAACGACTAAAATGGCTTCGAATACTTCGAAACGTGTTGAAATTGTAATTTTTATTGTATATTAATGATTTTAATCTGATTTTTGTATATAAACGACGCCCTAAAATAAGGAAACAATGATTAGAATATAAAATATAAATGATTCTTTATTAACTAAATGTGAAATTTAAGTAAAAGTTTAAAAGTGTCCAGAATTAATTCCACTAGTGTATGGTGATTGAAAAACTTGAATGCAAAATAAAGTTGCATTTGACTAACTGCAAAAGTGACGAAATAGTTTGCTTTTATTGTATAAATCGAGAGAAAAACTTTTCTTCATTCGATATTGTACAAATTCAAACTAATATGCATACTTAGAAGAAATCTAAGTTTCACAGAGTTCAAAATCTTTATTTTGTTGATGATTAACGTTGCCAGGTGTGCGTAGACTTTTGCGACTGACTGTATACGTACTTTGTGCCTTTGTGCGAGTTTTATTTTGTGTTTTCGTCTGTCTAGAAGAAAAGCTCTTTCCAGGTCTTCTATTTCCGTGGAAGCAGAAGCAACTTATGTATAGAATGTTTGCTTTACGGGGGTATAACCCAAGGGGTTTGAATCCTTGGAAAATAAGCACATTTTTTGACTGTCTTTTGCACAGTGCTACGGTTTAGCAGAAACTTTTTATTGTTTTAGCACATTAACATGACAGTGCAAAGTACTTGTATCGCTTTGAGCTCAAACAAATTAATTTTTTTAATGTTAAAAGTATATTTAAAACAGCTCTTTCATTTTATACGACTGTATCAAAGGTGGTGAATGCGTTTTAAAAAGTTAACAGTTAGAAAGTACAACATTTATTAAAAATATAAACGTTAAAGTGATTATGCTCTTTAATTGGACACGGTAGAATACCTCATGAAAAACTTAGGGTAGGAAAAAATGTTCTTGCAAAAGTTGCTCGAATACAAAAAGAGACATTTTTCAACGTTGATAACATTTTCGTAATACGTATCTTAGAACGTCTTTTTTAAAATACAGACATCTATTTATTTCACATATTTTTTGTACATTACAGACAGTTTTTTTAATGGGGCAGATTCCAATATCAAGTTCATTTTTTTTCAATGAAACGCTGTATTTTCTCATTCATAATATGATAGCGTTTATTGAGAAGAATTCAACGAGAGCTGCCACACTAATTGTAAGTTCTTCCGTATTATGGGCAATTATAGAATTCTGAAAAGAACCAGGAAATCCCTATCCTAAACCTTAGCTTACCTATACTTCGAAGTCCCCAAATAGTTTTGATGAGAACAATTTTTCATACCCTTAGTTCCCAGTGTGTAAGAACAAATTTCTAAAAGTTGTTTTGTTAAGTAGAAATATGATTTTCTGTATACACAAAGTTTCTTTCTATTCAAAGTAATTTAATCTTTTATTAAAAGTACATCTTAGTACTCTGTCCAATTAAAACACACCCAATTCTGTTTATGTACAGTAGATAGGTCCTCATAGCACAAACTATAGCTCCTTGCAAAAATATTTCAAATAAAATTATTCTGTTTCAGGGGAGATATCTTATGGTGGTCAAAAGGTGACCTCTGTTTACTATACGGATCTGTATATTTTTATTTCATCTTCGAAGGTCGTTCAAGGTCATTTGGTGTCGTTCAAAATTCACCTTGAAATCGCGGAAGCTAGAGAAGATTCGTAACCGCCATATAAGATGTCTCCCCCGAAACAGAATAATTTCATTTGAAATATATTTTACAGCGAGCTATGGTACAGCCTGTATAAATTCGAACCAAAAGCTAACAGTCCGCTTCGATATCTGACACGTCAGAACGGACGCAATGATTTACATAAGACCATCTCGAAACGCATTACAACGGTGTCAGGTAAAAATAGACATCGTCGAGGATAGAATTGGATCATTTGTCCATAAATCAAGAGATCACGTAAGAAGAATCCGTAGTAGAACAGAATCGGGTGTCGGTTGAGCCCGGCTAATCCACTAAAAACGTCCCACATTTTCCACTTAACTAGTCTCGCCCGATATTTACTACTTATCGTGTCGGAGTGGTTCTCTCGGCTGAAGGGTGTTACTCGATGTTCCCCAGATGGATGGGCAGCCGTATGAATACCAAGTCGACCGGAGCGTATTCGTTCCAGAACGCTTTCTTCTATCTCCAATGGGCGGACGATCCGTTTATAGTAACGAGTCGCACGCCGATCGAAGCTGGCCTGATCACGCTTAGGAAAACGCGTCGCAGGGCGAAGCTGCATCCGCACAAGCAACGCTCCAAGTACATATGCAAGCCTCAGAACGTGGTGGAAGCCGGCAATCATTTCGTCTGGGAGTTTATACCGGGACACGGTACCCTAAACGTGCCATCGAGCTCGGCGATCCTCCATCACTATAGGGTCTGCGAGTTCGGCGGCGACGACTGCATCAAGACGCAATCGTTGGTCGATCGTACGGCCTACAAATACAAGGACAGATTGTCCGATAACGTCGCTAAGACCTGGACAGATCTGAGCGCCGAATGTCTGCTGCCCAAGTTGGAACCTGTCCCGGCTGTCACGCAACGAACGAAGACGGGCCCCCTGCTGAAGCTGGTCAGGTAGCAGAAGACCATCGTCGACGAGCTATGGGATATCGGTAACTTCACCGGCACGCCCAAGGTAGCCAGAACTTATTTCTACAACTACGGTGGCCCTTAGTTTTGCGCTTCTCCGTGAGACGCTCCGAAACGCGTGCCGATCTTTTCTACCTTTTTCGCGGCACGCGTGTCCAAACCCAGGGACTTAATACCGGTCAAGTTTTCATACCGGTATTATGCCAAGCGGCTGTACCGAAACCGAAATAATAGCGAAATTAATGAAAACCGAAATCATTAAAATACCGGTTTCGGTATAACCGATATTCTACCGAAATTAATACCGGTATCTTTTCGGTTTTTCCATTGCAAAGGATGCCCCAAATAAGAAGAAACTGCCTGCCACTTACCCGAGAACCTTCAAGAAACATAATAACCTAAATTAGTTAAGTATACACAATATAAATACGTTCCGTCGTAAAACCTTCCGTGCGAAGGAACAAGCGCGAGTCCGAATTCAGGCTAACTATCCACCGACGACGTATCTACCGTGGCCGTCATAAAGCATTAAGCCAAAGACCTTCCAAATGTACAGTAAATCCTCTGTAAACGTAAAAGCCTCGGGGAGGTTCGTTTGCAAAGTATGTAGACGGACGAACGTAGAGTAGGACTGCGGCTTTCCGCGTCTTTTTCTTTCCCATACGCTGCCCTTCGTAGCGCCAGAAACGTTCATTGTCTATTAAACCACTAAATACAGTTGAAATTTATATCGTGTTTGGTCTTATTTTAATCAGAAAAATGCCACAAATATATTGTTAAAAGTTTCATTAAAAAATTAGTAATAATAAAAAAATTTGTATATTAGTATTACATTGAAGGACACACCGGTCTTTGATCTGTGCCGGCGACTGCGACTCTCCGCGTCGCATTAGTAGTCGTTCACACCGATATACCCGAGCCGATATCAGATTACTACAGTGGAGGGGATATTTTTTGCGTTTATAGAGGATTTACTATACCTCCCAATTAAGTGATTTCTAAACATATAATATTTACTAAAATTTGTATCAACATTAATTATTAATTAGACATGTGAGTCGCTTATGATCGTGAAACAGTTAATGTACTTATCCTATACATTGGAAAATCCGAAATTATTACCGATAAATATATGCAAATATACCGGTATGATGTCATACCGATACCGGTATCTATAACGGTTAGGAAGGAATAACCGAAAATATACAAGTATGATACCGGTATTTTACGTACCGGTATAAGTCCCTGTCGAAAACACATGAATCTCGTTTTTTGAGAACCGGGGAGAGAACGGCGCCTGTCCAACTTGCGACGAAGGCGCGACGCTCATCGACAAAGTTGACGAAGGATATTTTTCTACGTGAGAAAGATGCGCGATCGGCCGACAGAACGCCGGCCGAACGTCTGCCCAATCTCCTAGGTCGATCATGCATCTCTTACGCTATGGTGCTTCTTTCACGATTTTATACCTATACATTTACCTAGGCGTTCGTTTCTGTTTCCGAACGAGTCCGATCGACGCGAGAGAATCGATTGTAGGATCGTCCATATTATCGTGTTGGGCCTAAGTCGGAGTCGAGCGATGTGCGATCTGATTTGTCTTGTTGAAATGTTTCGCATTGTAACGTCGTGAAGAACACCGAGACGCTCCAGAGCAGTGGAAGCTGTTTCGTCTTAGTTCTTACTGGCTGACTTACTAGCTAGGGCGTGGCTAGCCCCGCCTTTTCATTGCGCACTCGGCACCGCGCAGGCCTCTAACGTGATGTTTTCATTTCTTCAATTGTTTTGGTAGCGTTGCTTCACAGTAGCTTCAAATTAAGTCGCATTTATTCGTGAATGTTCGACAATATGTTCATATACTGTGCAAAATAATGACAAACAATATATTTATGTAGAAATTGTATTGTACAATGATTGATCTACTGCATTTAAAGTATTAGATATAATCCGCAATAAAAAACACATCATTCTGAGAACTATTCAATTAAACAGCAGAATCCTTTTTAAAAACTTACCGTGTTCTTATTTGATTTTTTACGCTTTTCTATTAAATATGGCCAGGTGCTTCTTTCCTTTGCACAGTAGTGTATATATCTAGGCTATATTTGTGAAGTTTTGTACATGTCCGAGTTCAGTCCTGAGTACACAAGTATGTACAAATAAATAATGGGTCAAGAGTTAACGCATTTTAACAATTTGAAATTAATTCGTTGAACAAATCATAAAATGTCTTGCAAAAGCTAATAAACGGAGTCCAGATAGATATCAAGTTCTTAATGTATACTGCCAAATGAAACAGAATGAAAGCACGCAAGCTCCTACACGTACGCAACGTACAGAACACGCCCAATTGCGTGGCTGCAGCGAGTCGCCAGCCAATCAGCGCGAAGACGAACAGCTTCCGCTGCTCCCGAACGTCTCGCTGCGTCTCCCGACTCACAGTAAGTTACCGGAGAGATACTATAATTGATTCTATCACGAGTTACTGCCTGTAATCATTAATTTCGACCATTCTACAGCGAGTTACAGAAAGTACCTCCTCATCGGTGCAATCAAACGTCATTTCGCTCCCTCTGGCCTACACCTCGGTCTACATTGCCGGCTATAACGTGAGATTCGATATTTAATACTGTTGTATTGTTGATACGTTCTTTTCGAACACACCTATAAGTCCGCACAACGTATAAAGAAAACATACGCATATCCATAGGATCAATACCTAGCCGTAGTTTATGTATGTATAATATGTATCTAGAACATCCAGTATTTAATCTATAGCAAGCGCGTAGAATGCGTAATGTTTAAACGAGAGAGCGAGAGAGAGAAAATGAAGAGAAAAAAAAACAGAAACCAAAAGAAAGACCACCGTTTACACCTAGCTCTATACAGATGGAGCCGATGGAATCGGTTGCGCAGCGAGGAACCATTTTAGAAAAATGGAGGATTTGTTGAATCTCCGGCGTCGGTTTTGGTGAAACTTTGTCCGAGCCGAAACCTGTCCGAGAGCTTACCAAGCTCGCGAAGGATTCGTCTGAATCCTGGTACACCGTTTTTACTTGGAGGAAGGGCCGAAAGGGGATCGCGATCGGAGCTTCATCAAAATGGAACAGTACCCGCTAGTTTAGAAAAAGATTTCAGTTTGGCTTCGTCTCGGATCGACGTGCGAACTCACGTTGTAATGACTTCGCTCGTTATCGACCAGTCTCGCGAACATTTTCTCATTCGACCCAGTGAAAGTACTTATAGACGAGCATCGTTGCACGAAGGTGGTCATGTCAGACAAAAGAGGATCGTTGACAGAGGAGACATTTTTAGCTGTATGCGTGTGTGCGAGTTCGTTCGTGTATGCATGGGAGAGAGAATGAGAGAGAGAGCGAGAGAGAGAGAGAGAGAGAGAGAGAGAGAGAGAGAGAGAGAGAGAGTCGATCGCAACAGAGCGTCTCTCGCGACAATGAGAAAAAACGGCGCAAACCGTTTCTATTCATTTCCTAAGGTTACATTTTTTACACGCACATACGTTTATGTATATATGTGTATACACCGGTGTGTACGCGCGTTTACGTACACAGCACGTAGGCTAGGCGAATACATACATGTGATCGGTGCTGAGCCAGAATCAACGCGTGGGTTTGCTCGCGTTGGAAGAGTTAATAAATATTATACGTCGACAATATGTATTTTGATTCCCTTGAAAATATATTTGGTAACGCGAGTCTGGGACTCGGTGTTCCATCGATTAGTGCTCGCTGAACAGCTCGCTCACACAATTTCTCAGTGCACAAATAAGTATTTACCGTCTTTATTGTTCCGACAATTGTCTTTGGAAACTTGCTATTGTAAACTTTGTCGCCGGTGATTTATTCCGGACCAAAAAATAGCTGTAGTCTACGTTTTGTGATCTCTCCACCCACAACCGTGGAAAAGTTGCCGCAATCTTTTTGACATTTGTCAATACCTCCACGCGAATATAATTAGGACGGCTTTATTTTGCGTAAAGATGATCCGCAGCAGTGAAGCCAGAAGCAACCGAAACGGGTTGTTTTTTCCTCTCCTCCTTTTCCCCTTCCACTATCCCATTCCAGCACCATGAGGACACTCCAACGTCCCCCGCTCTGGTCATCAGAGAGAGGGTACAATGTATTCCCCTCGATTTCCCCGTTCTGGCTTCACTGATCCGCAGTCTACTGATCATAATTGACTTTATTGTACCATAGTTGATTCTGTTTAATTCATCAATTTATTCTTGAATCCCTTGCCGTATAATTTACTTCACAGTTACAGGGATTAAAACGTCTTTATCCCCGAAAATGTCATAGAAGAGTGAAGAAAATTTATATTTTTTCTATGGCTACATTTATTTCGATGCTTAAATATTGATTACAAACAAATCAAATTTTATTTCATTTAAAAAAAAGGGTTCATATTTGTTAGACTCTGTTTAAAATCTTCATTACAAGTGTGACTCGTTAAAATACGGCAAGGGGTTAAAGAAAACAGCCAAAGCTTGTATCAATCATTAGCAAAATTACTAAGAACTACTTTTACGCAAAAGAATTGTTTAATAATTCATTTTACAGTGTGTCTAACACTTTCAACCAGGTCTGTACAACTTAATGTTGCTTGTAATTGTTGTGAAAATTTAGCACGAACGCATCAAACGAAAAATCCGTGGCGAGAAGCGAACACCAATCGGTGGAACACCGTGCGCGCAATGTTATATGAACGATTATGTTCTCAATGATTTAAAAAAAAAAAGCTATATATATATTATATATGTATACATGTGCGTCTTAAATATTTTTTACTAAGGTTACAGTTTACAATGAGTCGCACGGAGGAGAATAACGTATTACTTTTTATCAAGTATTCTATTTACAGTTGTATTGTAAAAATCTGCGTAACACTGATCGATAATTACACGAACGGTATATTTTGTAGTTTTTGTAACTGTCTTTTTATAAGGGTTAAAAATCCTCATCCGAATGATCTAGCTTACTAATGGCTCGTTTTTCTTGTCCAACCTTCAAATCAAAATTCCCGATTTCTGTTCCTTCAACGGAATCTAAGATGTCGTCGTCATCGTCGTCGTCGTCGAGATCGCCGTCGATCAACAGGTCGCTGTCGCTGTCAAGCGAACCGGCACTGTCGTGCGATTCTTGGATGGTGCCCCGTTGTCGTCCCGACATGCTGCCATAAACTCGACGCTGCGATATCTGCATCCTCGATGCGCGTCCAGCTATTTTTTCACATAGTAATAAATAAATATCATCACCATAAATATCAAATACATATAATTCTTTAGTCGTTATAGACTGTGGATTGTAATTTATTATTAGACTGCGGATGTTTATGCAATTTGCAAATTTTGTAGACGAATTTTAAGAAACTCGAATCAAATAAAATCTTGTTTTCCGTGGTAGTAGCCTTTCTAGATCTGAAATAAATTAAAATCGTACTAAATTCTGTTGTATTTTATATCCTAGCGTTTTTTGAAAATTTTCGAAAGCCATAGTTCCATAAAGATCCGCAGTTTATTTATTTATTATAATAGGGTAGCGATTTTCAAGCTGGAAGGCGTGGATTAGTTCAGAAGGCTGATGCAAAAATTTTAAGAGATGAGTTTGGATCTGCTAGATCCTAACAAAATTTAGTTTACTGAATAAATCGTAATAAATATTAATTTTTAAGAATGATCGAGAAAAATTACGTCACGAGTTTACTTAACTCCTGCTTGGAATAAATGCAACACAGTTCTATTTTGCATAAAAATCCTGAATAGCACTCACCTGATTTTAATCGACTACTCGGTGCCCTCTTCTCGCTATTATGTTTCTCAGGATCAGCAAGCGGAGGCGGAGGTTCTTGAAGATTCGTAGGCAAAATAGAATCGTTCCCTTCCATCATACTCTCGAAATTTGCATCCTCTGCTCTCATTTTCTCCAACTGCTTTCTGGTTGCTTCTTGCCTATTGATCGATCGATCAAAAGTAAGTTTTAAAAGAAACTTTCCGCTTGCAATTTACGTACCGTCTTTCGAATCTCTCCTGTTCCGTTTTCGCAGCGTCCTCGTACAAATGCTCGAGATACGCCAGATAGCGAAACTTCTGCAAATAATCGTCGTACAGCGATCTCAGCTCGATTTCCAGCTTGTCGAACTCCTCCATGAAAGCTGGCCGTACTTTTTTCAACGTTTGTAGCCTCTTTTGGTTTCTGTCTAGCTCTATGCGCCGCCTTTCGATTCTTACGTCCAAGTTTTGCTCTGTATCCTTTAAAAAATGTAAACGTGTTTGCCTCGATATATTTTTAACCCTTCGGTAACGATCTCGGGACCATTTTGACCCGCTACTTTATAACGTTGGTTAAGGATGTAGTCTCGATTCCAGGATTGCAAGGGTGCGGGACGCGCCTTCTCATTTCTCGATAATGCAAAGATGGAGTTTTTCAGTAGTCAAAAGCATTAGATAAAAGATCAGTCTAGGCCGCAGTCGCCTTCGGAAGTCCTATTTTTACGTTTGGGAGGCATAATTTTCATAAAGCTGCGACAGCTACATGCTGCCGAATAATGCAAATCCCAACAAAAACATCTTATAAACAGAAGCCAAGTTCCTATGGCCGTAAAAAGTTGTGAGATCAAACAAAATACGGCCAAGTTCGTTAGCTTAGAAATACCTCTTGCAATACTGAGAAAAAAGCGTTTGTAAAAATTAGTTTAAAAGAACGCTATTTAATTTTTAAAGAGTTACATGGAGGGCTAAATTATTCAAACTTGGCCGCTACCTAACACCTTTTATGGCCATTCGTTTAAAAAGTAACGGCCAAGTTTGAATGGCTGGCGCACTGCCGTGCACCTAGATTGCGCCTCGTAAACGTAAAAATAGGACTTTTGAAGGCGATTGCGGCATTGATTGATCTTTTATCTAGCCCTTTTGTCTACTGAAAAGCCCCATTTTTGTATTTTATTTTTGAGTAACATAAATGAAAATTTAAAAAATTTAAATACAAATCTAAAGAATCTATAAATGATGTACTTTGAAAGATACGTTTGAAAAAATCGATAAACTGCCTAAAAAAAATTTAAACATCTACGCAACCATCGAAATCAGAATGTCCGTTTTCCGAGAGTTAATGACAATGTTGATAGAATTATACCTTGACGTTGTCGATTTGCTTCTTGGTATCGTCGATCTCTCTGTGCATACTGTCGATAACATTCTTCAATGCCGTTTCGATTTCAGACGTGTCAAACTGTCTAGCAACTTTTGAGTTGCGAATTTCTCGTAGATCAACCTCGCGGCCTAATAGATCGAACAGTGAAGCGCCGGTAACAGTCAACTGCCTGGCCAATTCTCTAGTCGATTTTAATTCGTTGATTTTATCGGATATGTCGAAATTGACTATGTTAAAATTATCGTCCTCGGCTATGTCGTTGTTGTTGCTGTTGCTCTGGGCGTCGTATAACAGCGATGTGATTTTTAATAATTCTTTGACAGCGTAGCCGTCCGCTTGGTACAATTTCTTTGTGTTTAATTTCACATTCGTTTTTAGCGCCTGCACATTTATAAATATATTACGACTTTTCGTCACCTTCTAATATATATATTTTGTCATAAACTTTTATTGAAACTGACGCGACAGCTATACATTCTTTTTCTTAATAATTTTAATGGCTTAAAAATGGTGCAACAGAGAGTACGTATTTTTTAATTTTTTGAATGTTTCTACTGTCTTGCATTTAATCTACTCGATTTTGTATAAAATCCGCAGTCTGATTATATTTTCTAAATTATACCGTGTTATATAGACTTTCTAAATTTTATCTATAATTATTTTTAAAGAAAGCATTTCCCTTAATATGTTGACGTACTTGTTGCTCAGAAATTTATAAAATCATCGTTATGTCAACCGTAGGCTACAATATTTGTTGTTTCTATTATTAAGAAATATTTTCGCTGAAATATTAAAAACTAGTATATTTTAATTTAGTATGGCAGTATCAATATAAATTCTCAAGAATGACAAAATCACATTTGCGAGACACCATGCTCACCATAAATTCAGCAACGGCGCGTATCAACGCGATACGTTCATCCTCGGTGTTATGTTCGCTAGGCATGTCAGCATCAGGATCAAATCTCCTGACCAGCCAAATAAGAATTTCCGCTACTAGTCCAAAATTTGGTAAGCGAAAATTACCAACTGATATCAGCCTCGGATAACCGAGAACGCGCATCATTTCTGTGAAGTCTACAATGAAATGAATTTTACTTTTCATACAGTTTTATTATATTAAGTATTAAATATTCTTTCAATGAAACCTGTGATTCACGTACTTCTTAGATCGCGGAATGACATTGTCGGGAAGAGAAAGAATCGCTACTAAACAAGTCTATGTATGTACTACTACTACCCGTCAATAGTGGTTAGTGTTTTCATTCAGGTACCGTGCGTTACCAAGGAAACGTACTTATATATTGTGTAACTAAATACATAAATAATTCATCAATAGACTCCGGATCACTCCGAATTTTATGCATTTATAACAAAAATGAGCAAGTGCAATTTAAAACACAGTGATAATATTAAAAGACTTCAAGAGTGTTAATATATATTATTTTCACCAAATTATTAAATTCATTAATGACGAATATAGATTTATATTTAGCTACTGCGTCTTGCAATTGATGCACAAACTTTTTATTTTGCATAAACATCCGGAGTCTACTTATCAATATTACAAAGGATAGTGCAGAGATAAACTTAAAAAATCGTTAAAAAAGACAAAGTAAATGGATGCCTGGTTATCTGGTTACCCACACAAGGATAAATATACACATGCTATTATATTTCTTATTCCAACTCCTTTATTTCAACAGTGTCATTTTATATACAGTTTATGATGTAATGATAGAGAAAAATTAAAAATCTACATCATTGGAGTTTCGATTTCTTTTAATTTCTGATTTTTTTCGTTTTTCATGAAGTCGTCGTCTGCCTGCAGCCAAGAACTGTTTTCGTTTCATTTCTGCAGTCTCGGCAGATACCTCTGCAGGAACTTTTATAGCTTCCCTAATCATTGTTCTTAATTTTTCTAAAGCGTCCGCTAGATTCAATTGCTGAGATCTTGTTAATTCCGATTTGATGATGAGGTAGCCATCCTTGGACAACTTGGTTGTGTACTGCAATCAAAATTAGTTTCACACATAATTGCATTCTCTAAGGCATCCCCTACACGGTCAATCAGTGATTCAATTCTGATTAAATAC
>CM052316.1:8672417-8723928 GCA_028455605.1 Lasioglossum malachurum | reverse complement strand
ACCATCAGACTTCTCTGTAATACTGCAAACACAGGCGAGGTACAGACTCCAGACAACTATATCGGATGCTCAGACCACTGCTATACCTTGATTGTGCAGCGGAATGTGATGGATCCGGGTACTTTAGGGTCCATTACCTATTTTGGAGGAAACGCCCCCTCGATCCGGTCACGCGACTCGCTTTTCGAACGTTTGAGGGGGAGCATTTGGGTTTAAAAGAACGAAGATGCAACAAGTTTGCACCATCTTTCCAAATGTTTACGAAATAATCCATAAATATATGTACTTGTATACCTTGCTTTTAAGTTAAACATAAAATTTTGAATAATACAATAAAAACATTTACAATAGATAGAAATAGAAACATTATAAATATTTTAGAATGTCCTATATTCTATATTCAATATTCTAATGTTCTATATTCAATAATATCTATAGAAGTAGAAAAATATAAAATGTAGGGATATCGACTAATTTTTAAGCTTTAACAGCAAAATTAAACCCATGAAAATTTAAATAAGAACATACAGGCTGTCTTTAATAATAGTTGGGAGAGAATTTAAGGGATGACTCATCTACACACTATAAAATGTGAACAAAATAAAAAGTATTACGATTTCAACTTCATTTCTAAATTATACATATGCGATCTAACAAATAACGAAAAATATATTTTTCGTTTTTATACAAATTTTATTCAATTTCTTCATATTTATGAATGTATGCATGTTTATAAATCATGTAACTTTATTTATACACACTGTATTCATAAGATCTGTATTTACATTGATGTGATATAAAAAATTATTTCTTTTTGTCATTATCATCACTATCAGAGCTATTGTCTTTTTTATGCTTTTTATGTTTCTTGTGCTTGGACTTTTTCTTCCTTTTTTTATGTTTGTGTTTCTTTTTCTCTTCGCTGGAATCCTCTGTTTCAGATTCGCTATCGCTCGACTCAGATCTTTCATGTTTCTTGGATTTTTTCTTACTCTTCTTCTCTTTGTGTTTCTTTTTAGCCTCCTTGTGCTTTTTCTTCAATTCCTTCTCTCTTAGCTGGGTCAAAGGAGTTACATAATTTTCATCGCTATCAGAACTTGTGCTACTGACATCCAGTACGATCTCTTTATTAGGATCAACTTTAATGAAGTTACGACACTGATATGTAAGATGTCCAGCATATCCACACTTTTTACATGCTGGACGAATATGATCTTTGTTCTGTGGAATTAGTCTGGAAAGGAACTCTGGGTCCATATCTAAAATAAAACACAATATTATTAATACTATTATCGAAGTACAAAAAGTGTGTTAGATTTGTGTATAGTCGCGAAGAGTTAATAGAAATATAAAAAATATAGAACGGGCAAAAGGGAATAGAATATGCAGTTACTTTTTATTAAATAGTTTTGAGTTGAAAACTAATATATATTTACATAGTCTTGATATGCATCTTGTAAATGCATAAAGAACGCAGTCTAATTATGATCCATAAAATTAATTAGAATGTAGCTGAATTTTGTTAGCTAAGCACAAGAATGAAAAAGGAACTTGTCGAATTTGTGAAAAATAAAATAAGACATTAACAACAGTAGATAAGATGTAAATAAACTTAATTACGTATCTAATGTATAAATATAAACAACATGAACCTCTAAGTAGTTAATGGTGACGATTGTTGTACGATATTTTCATTCTTCAGGCACTGATCGCGAAATGTATTATTCACCTCGCTAAAATTGGTACGAACATAAGTATAGATTAGAATAGTACGTGTAATTATTTAACTTAAATTACTCTCATTTTTCCCACATGCAATTTTATACATGCAACGCAGATTACGAATGTACGAATAACAGAAATTTAGTTTGTATAGGTGGCGCTGAAGAAAAATTAATTCCGACACGATTCGTATTGCAGAGTACGTAAGAAAAGATAATTTATTATTATTTATTCTATGAAGTTGAAAATGGATGAATAATTATTGAAAAGTCTTGTATTCCTTTTATACAATATAAATTTCTCATTGCTGTATATAGACAAATCGATGTAAATGTTTTGTCTTTTCTGTTTCATGTTCGACGTGTTTACCGAAATATCGTATGTATTTTCATCTAAAACAGAGTTCAATTTTTAATATACTCTTGACATTAATTTTAATATATACAATTTCTTCTTTACGTAAATAGTAGAAAACTTATTCGTGAAATCTAAATCTGTCTAAACAGCAATAATTAATATATGGTAGTTTATAAAAAGAGTGTTTTGCACTTTGACCTCTTTTTTTTAATCGCAAACTTATCGACAGAATAGAACACAAGGTACATTTGCTATAGGATACGTATTTATTATATTATATATTATTTATTGATACCGTAAACCATGTTTGGTTTATATAGCATACGTTAGTATAACATTTTACAAAGAATAATGCAGTATATATTGTTATATAAAGTTAAATTAATATATGAACGGTAGATGCTAAATTCTAATCTTACACATTTATTTATTGTATTATTAATTTATACATTCTCTCTAGAAGAGTTTCAAGTAATTACGAAACTTGTTTAGCATTTTTCTTAATTTACCTTACTTTTATAGAGTATTATATCATTATAGCAACATTATGACTAGACTGCGGATTTTTATGCAAAATGAAAGTTGTCTGTGTTAATTATAAGGCAGAGGAGCTACATAATCGTTAATTATTGTTTTCCTTTCAGAATATTTTGAAAAATGAATCGATTTGTGTTCCTCCTACTCTTCGTTGGTCTGTTAAATGTTACTCTGGCTTGGAGGACATTTATGAGAGGTCGAAGCAAACATGGTAATTTAGGTGCTCCAGATATACCAGAGGAACATAATCTAGCAGAAGAGCAATGGTTTAGACAATATTTAGATCACTTTAATCCAACCAATCCATATACATGGCAACAGGTAATATAACAAGAAAGTATTTATAAGGTCTGATTTTCTCTGATTAAATTAAATCATTTAATTAATTATTACAGAGATACTTTGTAAATTCTTCCAATTACAAAAAAGGAGCTCCAGTGTTTTTATTGATTGGAGGTGAGGGCGAAGCATCTGCTAAATGGATGAAAGAAGGCGAATGGATTGATTATGCAAAGAGATTTCAGGCCCTTTGCTTTCAAGTGGAGCATCGTTATTATGGAAAAAGCCATCCAACACCGTAAATAACAATAATTCCTACTTACTATGTCAAAATGCTTAAGCAATTACATTGAACGCATTCAATGTTTGCAGAGACTTGAGTGTGAAGAATTTGGTTTATCTTTCATCGGAACAGGCACTTGCAGATTTAGCTTACTTTATAAAAAGCATGAATCAGAACTATTCATTAGGAAACGATGTTAAGTGGATAGTGTTCGGAGGATCGTATGCTGGATCTTTGGCTGCTTGGATGCGTGCTAAATATCCTCACTTAGTGTACGGTGCAGTCTCTGCGAGCGGGCCGCTATTAGCTAAAATAGATTTCCAAGGTAAATGTAACAATGCTGTTAGTTCGCTGAAAACACACAGTTTTGCATTAATAACTTATGTTTACAGAGTACTATATTGTTGTTGAAAATGCACTGGCAAACTACTCTCGTGCTTGTGTGGATGCAATAGTGGAAGCGAATAAACAATTTTATATAATGTTACGTCACCGCATTGGTCAGAGAGGAATAACACAAAAATTCTCGTAAGTTGAAACTGAATTATATTTACTTCAGATTTTCGAATATGCCATTAACCATTAATTGGCAATGCTTAGGATCTTTCGCACGTCTGATCAATAATTTTTAAAAATTTACTTTTGATATCTCGTGTAGACACATTAGTCTTTCCGATATCCTCAATGAAACAGTTATTCAGTTAGTTCAATTGCCACAAATTGAGTACTTAAATGGCAATTTGACACAGAGGGTTAAAGTCTCCTTTATTTACAGTCTATGTGATCCTATCGACAGTGGATCCACAACACGCAAAGATATATCGAATTTATATGAAACAATAGCAAGCAATTTTGCCGGTATCGTACAATATAATAAAGACAATCGTAATAATTCAGCAATGGCGAATTTGACTATCGATGGTGCATGTGATATTTTAACAAACAATTCGTTGGGTATTGCTATCGATAGACTGGCAACTTTAAGCAATAAAATATTGAACGCGTCTAAGGAGAAATGTTTAGACTATATGTATAATAAAATGGTTCGTGAACTTCGAAATTCTACTTGGGCTAGCGAACAAGCAGAAGGAGGTAACTAACTTCAGCAATAAATTTACTATGTTCTCTCTCTCTCTCTCTCTCTCTCTCTCTCTCTCTCTCTCTAGTAGTATATTTCTATATTTTAAAATTTTAATTACATTCTTTTAGGACGTCAATGGATGTATCAGACATGCACAGAGTTTGGATTCTTCCAAAGTTCTACAGCACAATCGAATTTATTCAGTGACACTTTTCCAGTAGATTTCTTTATACAACAGTGTATCGATGTTTTCGGGCCCAGGTTTGGTCCTGTACAATATTATCAATACTTTTCATTATTATACAAACTAATTTTACTTTAAATTTACTTTCCGACAGATACAACATTCATCTGTTAAAGTCGGCAGTAGATCGGACAAATACTTTGTACGGAGCACTAGATTTGAAAGTGACAAATGTAGTGTTCGTACAAGGATCAATAGATCCTTGGCATATGTTGGGAATTACAAAATCAGTGGATCCGTATGCACCTGCCATTCTCATCGATGGTACACTATCATTAAATATTTTACATATGCAATTATATAAATTATTAGATTATTCAACTATTTACTCTTAAAATTTACAGGTACTGCTCATTGTGCAAACATGTATCCTCCATCCAAAAATGATTCACCTGATTTAAAGAACGCCAGAGTTCAGATTGCAGATCTGCTCAATCATTGGGTTGGGTAATTAATAAATTATAAGTTTTCAATGTGATATACAATGAGACTGCTTAATGATATGTCGATATTTTTTTTCTTAGTTCTTAATGAAACAGTAATTAAGTTTATTCCAAGAATTTTGTTAAAAAAAAGTCACATTTTTATTTCTCTTTATATAGCTTAAATATCATTGTTAACAATTAGGCTACATAAATATTTGTTCGATCGTATTTCGTGCATTATCAAGGCTAAAACTAACATTAGATGTTTACTAGCGTTAGTCATTCTGTGTGTGCTACATTAAATGACAAGAACGTAAGTGTAAATATATTAAACAAGTTTGCCCATAATGGCACTATTACAATTTTTTGTGAATTATAAAGATATTAAATACATGTACAAACTCATTCCGAGAATATCTTACTTCAGTCAATGAATAAGAAGATATCATTCCCTAATGATAATTTCAACAATATTGGACTGGATAAGATAGAACATATCAATATCTATATATAAATAAATCCGTATCTTCAACTTTGATACAAATCATTTCTTTTTATACTATTAAATGAGCACCACAGCTACATAGATTTCGTTCTGAAATGGACAACATCGACCTTTCCTTAACGACACTTCCCTTAAAAATATCTTGTGTTGCTATAAGAAATTATTCTAATTTCTTTAAGGTGAGGCCAAGATGCCCATAATCAGATTTTTTCTTTATCTCAAGTTCAAAATTTGTCGGAACATCGTACTATTAGATATGTCGTTGTAACAAAGAATCCCTATAAATATCTCTTAGAAATCGTTTGATCGGTAATTAGTAATTATCTTCATTTTTTGGCATGTCCTTTGATCAACTAGTGATCCTCCAACATTCGCGAACATCTCTTCTCCTCTGACTTATACTACTGCATATACTGTATTTACATTAGATAACAATGTAGTTGTAAATAATTTACTGTATAACAGAACAATAAATGTAGGACGATTTTGTTCTATATAGCTTGTCCATAAATCGCGGTGAAAGTTTCCTCTACGCAATATTTCATCGTTCACCACGTTTCTATGAATTCAATTATCGAATTCAATTGCGTATTTTATCTCTGGCAAAAAAGTTTTAATCAAGCACAGCAATATCAAATTACCTAAATGCATCGATACTTTAGATAACACGTATGCTGCACAAAGTAAATAATAAGACAACAAAAATTCCCATTTGTTATTATGTCGCATATACAATCACTGGATCTACTTATCTATAACAAACCAAGAAAACATTACATATATCTGTGTACTAAAAGTTATAACTTTATCCAATTATTGTAATAAATATTTTGTTATCTTACTATCTATTTCATACGAATTAATCTTACTGTAAGATATAATTTATACTTTCAGTTAATTTCGTGTCACTGCTCGATTAAAAGTTCCTCGCCAGGGATAGCAAGTTAATGTAAAAGCTTCCACACGTAATCCAATCGTGATTCGCTAGAGTATATTTGATTCACCGAATTTTTAACGAGGATTCTCTATCTAATTAAATTCGGTGTTCAGTATCTGTGATGAGATTGAGACTGCTTCCACTCGGGTGTCGAGTTACCATGATGATGGTGATGGTGATGATGATGACGTTTCTTGTCGGAAATACTCGCGTGTTTGCTGGACGGGTACGTGGCCACGTCACTGATCACCAATTCGGAGCCGTCTCTCTCGGTGTTGTTGCTATTGCCACGATAGTTCTCTCGGTAGCCTGGTTCATCCAGGGTTTCCTTGCGACGAAGCGGAGGATGACCAGCTTTCTGGCCAGCAGTTTCATGCAAATTCTCCCAAGCCTGTCGGTAGTATCGGTTCAGGCCACCTCGACTTTCGGAAGAACTGCTACCGAAACTGGCCACGGTATTGCAATCAGGGGATGCACGGTGCCTGTAATGTTTGCTGCTCCCGCCACGATTTCTGTGTGAAATAGAGAAAATTAAGTAGTGCATTTTCCTCGAATCATTAACGCGCCAGTCGGTAGACCACGTCGATCAACACTGATCCTACCAAGCCCAAAACTTACAAAAGTGAAACACCGTATAGAAGTGAGAAGATTGGATTTACTTCAACTTTGTACGGTTTTCATTATAATACGTGTTTAAATAAAGAAGACAATTCAGTAATTTCCTATGAAAGCGTTTTTATAATTTCGTGGTACAATTTGACCGTGGTAGGTTTAGTGTTAATCAGTCTTCTAAAGGAGACAAGCAATATGCGTTTCACTGTGTAATCAATTCGGTTCTTCATTGCATAAACAATTTAAAAAATTTTATATTATGTGTTTCTTATATGTATATGGACTGTTATAGTTGGAACGAAAAAACCAAATTGATTAAGTGAATCATAAAATTAAGCAGCTCATCGCATATATTACAATCCAACACCAAGCAAAAAATATGAGGAGCACAACAACTATGAACACAGAAATATGGTTAATCCCTTGCGATTTTTTCAGCATATATTTCTATGGTCAAACTCGTATAAGTAAGTATATATTTATTGAAATTATCTAAATAAAATGCAATCGTTATTCTACACAATCATTACACGGATAATTTGAAAGGAAATTGGAAAGATTAATTTAGAATAGTTTAGTAGACATCTATTAACATTGTAGCATATTCTACATTGGCAATTTCTAATAATACAGTAAGAATACTGGTGGTACTGGATGGAATTGGTACTATGTGCGTTGTAATTCAAGTACAACTTGGTTAAACTACAACTGCCCTAGGTCCTGTTTCTAGAAACATTTATTAGGGTGTATTAATTTGTAGCACAAGTAAGCAGGAAGTGATTTTTCATTTACAAGTAGAATCTCCATCCTCTTGGACATGTTTTTTATTCAAGTATTATTTATTGAAACCGTGAATATTATTCTATCGTAATTTCCACTTTCTTGTTCACAAGAAATTAATCCCTGCCAAGCAAATTATTTTCTTCAATTTCCCAGGGATGTCTAGAATCAGATCAAGTGTCTTTTGGGATTGAACTAGATTCAAAAACAGACGACGAGGATAATAAATAGACTGCGGGGTCTTTATGCAAAATAAAAATGGTCTGTGCAAACTGTACAAAACAAGAGCCAAATAAATTCTCTCTTCAATGATTTCAAGTAGCTGAAACTGGCACATTCACATCATTAAATTCTTTTAATCTGTTCACTGCCTTAAATTGCACTTACTCATATTTTTATCATATAAAATCCGCAGTCTAACAGTAAGATTCCAATCATAGATGAAATGAATAAAACCTCCAGGGCTGACGCTTGAATCTCGTACGATCACTGACTTCATCTTTCTTACATATCTGTCTTTAAGTTCTAGAAATTAATGAATAAGTGGAGAATTAGTGGACTCGATTAAAAAGTCATTGAAAGTCCATCACTTCCCAAAGCCATCATCTACCAAGGGACTTTCCTATCCAGAGAAGCTTTGGGTACTTCGAGGAGAAGTGCATGGGTTCCTGTGCGTTGTAGAAGCTTCTATCGGTGAACGGTGGTGAACGAGCTATTGCTATCAGTGCTCATTATTAAACCTTGCTCGTTTACCTTGACTAGAGGGTGGCGCATTGGGCGGTTGTAGTGGTACGTGGTGATTGTTGATGTAGTGGTGGGCGGTGGTTGCGTGGAGGGTGGAGGGCGATGGTGGTTGGCTGTATATATATTTATAGAGAGAGAGAGGGGACGTATGATTGTTAAAGGCACTATAGGGATGGATTGGAGAAGTATCCAGCGCGATGGGCCGCCGAGAGACCGAAGGAATAGGGATGATCGGTGCCGCGGCGTGCCGTCAAATCGCGGCGCCCCAGGTGCTGGTCGGGGAAGGGCAGCGCCAGTAGCGTATACCAACGCGAGGGCATCCCAGTATCACCTCTTCCAAGGCCACCACTACCGCCACCCCTCAACGCACCAACCCCACCAAGCCCCCTGCGGCGCCTTCCTCTGACGCTGCCACTGCCGCTAGCCACCGCAACGCAAACGGGCTCAGTGTTAATTGTTATCCTTGATCGATCAACTTCCCTTCCCTTCCTTTCCTCTCCTTTCTTTTCTTTTCTTTTCAATCTACTCTTCCTAAATTGACCACGCGCACCGAAACTAATTTCATGATACCTATCTATTAGAGATCGTGGTTTTGAACGTGAACTAAAATACACGTGTACACGTGGTACGTGAACCGTGTAGTACTAAGTGGGCTAATTAGGTTTATATTAGAGGCGACCTTGTAATAAGTGGCCTGTCCATGCAACAAATCTCTGCATGCCGTCATTTGAAGACGATACGCAGTTTAACGTGTGGAACAACGGATATGTATTAAATTTTGCCAGAAACTTGGACATTCTTGTCGGAAACCAGTGGTATGATCCTCCGTAACAAACCTCTCATAGAACATAATACGACGAGGCAGGTGTTCGCTATCTCTGAAGATGATTTTAAGGAGTGTTTTTGCAATATCGGTCAAAATGACCGGTTCCAGATTTTTAATTTTACGATTATTGATATAATAAAAATAATTTCATAAGAAATGATTGTATAGATATCTTTATAGTGGAGAACATATTACAATAGGAACTGCACAAAATCTAAATAAAATCTTGTCATTTTTATGAGGGAACATGTATCAGTTACTTTCAAGGCTCCGGTAGGTTTAGTGTTAAATTCTTACTACACGGTTCACGTATCACGTGTATTTATTACACGCGAAATAGGGATCTCTACTATCTGTTACTAATTAGAGTACGAAACAATAATCATCCAACGAGATTCTAAATTTTTTACACGCTTTTTTCTGTGGAAGAACTAATATCGCGTGAACTTTGTTACAGTACTTACAACATTTCAGATGTAATAAATTACAATATTTCATGAGAAGGTGGCATGAAAACAGTAAGAAGGCAGACAAAGGTGTAGAGTACAGTTTAAACAAATGTAGAGCAAGCGATACAGTATACACACGTAGAATCGAAGATAAAATATATTCTGAATATATATTTATAATAGAAGCTAGTTATGTATAGTTTGTCCAAGAAATAATGCCTGTTAGGATGATTCATGATGCAACAGTCTTCAAACAGAATACGAAACAACCGAAAATCTAGTAATGCAAAATATTTTGCAATGCTCTGAAAATTTTAGATGAATATAATAATATAATGCAACCTCCACCTATATTACGTTCGAAATATTCACAAAAAATGTCAGTGATAGCGATAAATATAGAAAAACCAGTCTTTCAAGAAAATGTTACTGCTCGAAACGATTAGAAGATCATCTTCTCTCAATGACTATAACGCCTCTAAAAGAAAATTCACTTCGCATCATCTATACAATATTTATACGACAGTCAAGTAATTAAATGAAAAGAAAAGAGGAAACTTTTAATGTATAACGTTACAGAGAAATAAACGAAGTGGTCTACCATATACATATGTAGCATCATGTACTAATGTACTACAATATTTAATATTCAAAATACCTAAAATATCATACTAATTTATTTTTATACTCTATTATTTATACTAAAAATTCAGATCTCTAATAATTTTGAGCAGCATCTAATCTAAAACATATCATGCAGAATATTTCTTTGGCAATGTGCAACAGGCGTTACTTTTGGAACAGCCTCAGCAACGTGATCACAGAAACTAGCAAGGGAGGTACACTAACGACAGAAGTCAACGAAGCTTCAATTAATAATAATTGATAACGCATCATTTCTCGAAGAAATGAGTTTTTCAAGCAAATTTAAATTTACAAATAATCTATATTTACATTAGAATCAAGTATTTTCTATTATGTATTTAAGAGCAACTCACTAACGAACAAAACTAGAACAAACAACAAAACAGAAAATCCTCTATAACTCTATACTAACAGATGCTTAAAGCTTCATTTCTACTCATCAGTCTTTCATCAACCGTGACTCATTTAACTCACAATATGAATCACCCGTCGTGTACTTCCCTTGCAAGACAGAGGCAATAAACGAAAACTCCGATTCACTTGAATGATCTGCACACAGAATTACCTGCGAATGAGTATCACAACTGTGGTAATCACTGCGGCGAGGAACACGAAGCCTCCGAAAACTCCAAGCGCTATCACAGCACCCAGGTTCAGCTTGGCCTGATGGGTGTTATTAGGTGGATCAGCGTTGTTAATTTTGTAAGGTCCGGATGGTTCCGGGACACCTGTTCCGATTCCAACTTGCGCCTTATCCACACCACTACCAGAGATCTCATTGTCCTGTGGATGATCGCTACTCTCGTTGTTGACGACGACTGGAGGCGAAGTTGCTGGCCTTTGCAGACCGACACTTGGCTTCCTCGGAACAGTTTCCCTGACAGTCGCTGGCAATTCGCCTGTGGTCGCTACTTTTCGAGATGGAACGACAGTGGTCGTGCTCGTTGTTGTGGTAGAACGCACTTTAGGTGGCAAGAACGTGTGTCGTGTCCTTGCAGTTGTTGGCCGCACTGTTATCCTTGGAGGAGCTGTCACTGTTGTTCGAGGTTCCTCTGCAACACACAGAGATTCAGTTTGTGAATACTTTATAGTTGTGCAAGGCATTTATTTTACAGGAAACAGCTTCGAGGACCTGGACCTTGATGTGTATTGTCAAGGACAGTTTTTTGAAGAATGACCAGAAGATTCTTCGCGATTTTTTGGCAGCAATTAACATGTTAAATGATCTTACCCTATCTTCATCATGAAAATTGAAGAATTATGACGAAAATGGAAAAGAATTGTATGCAATGCAGTTACCATACATGTGTCGAATGATGCAAGAGCTGATTGTTCAGGTACAATTAATTAGTATGTACATAATATTACCTGTACACGTTGGGGCGACATGATCGTACATTCCAGTAGTTAAACACAGTATCTGCCTAAATCCGGTGAGTCTATAACCCTTCTCGCAAGTGTACGTGACAGCGCTGCCTACGAGTAAGCTTCGATTCAAGCCAGCCTTTCCTGATATCGTCTCAGGCTCGTCGATCTCATCTACTTGGATGTAACTGTGTGGAACAGGTGTTGGAGGATCGCAGAGAATCGGCTCGCAACGAGGTGGTGGTCCGTTCCAACGGGCATCGATGTCGCAAGTCAGTCTTGCGCGGCCTTCGATAGAAAGAATTATTCATTTCTTATGTAAAATGTAAGATCTGACCCATTTAGATCTACCGCGTGATATACTCGACAAGCGTATCTATCCTGTAATCATTATATTGGCAACTATAGCTGTTTTGACTCGTTACTTTTGTTTGGGGTAAAGTCCTTTTAGTACCTACCATTTCAGAATAGCTCCTTGTTTTAGTCAAAAGCATTTAACATATAGATCATTATTAAATTTTAAGAGTAAACAATATAAGAAAATTGCAAGACCACCATAACTAATTCTAAATAGACTCGCAAGCCCAAGATATTATATCTCAACGAGTCTCAAAATATCGCGAAACAAAAATTCAATTAAATATATGTTTCATTCGCGCGCTATCTCAGTTATAAATAAATCTGACATAATATTCCTCCTCCAGATTTAGATAATAATTGCTACAGCATCGCATTGAGGACAACATGGAAGACTAAAGCTAGTAATCACTGTTACAAACGATGACTTAACAGTTCTGATTTCATTGACCAAATTGCTTCAATTTTACTGTACTTCTTTGAATCATTTCTTTGAATCAAGTAATAGCACATCGGATAGTTGCTTTGAAGTTAGAAACGCTGCTTTTTTACTCTTCTTATTCATTTACTCTTCTCTCCCGATTCGAGATCGGATTCTCTCCGTCGGATATATATCGATGAACCAGAACGGATTCTTACCAGTCATCTCGTATCCTTCCTCGCAGGAATAAAGCACCTGGCTTAGATAAGTAACGGTATTGTTGATAAGTGTGTAGCCGCCGTATTTTATGTTCGCTGGATAGCCACACTCGATGCCTGAAACGAGCAAGTTCGAGTTTAAGATCGAGTGGACTGTATATGGTCCAGTGCGACGGGACTTCTGCTTGACATTGCGGGTTTCTTACTTTTGCACACTGGTGGAAAGTCGTTGTAGAAGCCGGTGTCGAGGCAAGTACGAGTCGACGGTCCTATGCGAGCACTGCCCGCGTTACAGGTGTACTCTACCGTTGTCCCAACTTCGTAAACGCTCGATGAACTCCTGTCTGCCGCTGTGGTCACGCTCATTGTGGAATTAGGCGGTTGTTCTGGTCGACCGCATGCACGTGGCTCTGCAAATTATCATACGCTCCTCTAAATCATGCTTCTTAATACGCGATATTCGCGTGATATACCGGGTATTTCACCTAACTTGACCACCTTAAATATCTTTGTTGTTTTTAAAGATACGTCAAATGTCTGAAGCACAAAGTTGAATGGTAAAACGGGCCTAATACGATACCAAAAATATTTTTGTTTTTATGTGATTTATATTAAACCATGAATTACTATTTGATGTGTGTTTGCAGAGTGGTCAAATGAGAAATTCTATCGCGAATAGAACAAGTGTGACGTGGTGTACCCATACGATCTAGTAGAGCAACGGAAGAGAAAGATGTATGGAAAAGTGCGTTTCGAAAGTCGATACTCACGATGCTGACAGATGAAATTTAATCGAGCCGTGCAAGGTGTATCGGACCAGAGCCAGCCTCTGCTGCCGTCGTATCGAGCGCAATCTTCTTCCGTTCCCTGAGGTAAGCTCCAGAATGAAACCGAAACCTCTTCTCCGCTCTCTGTCCATCTCCAAACCGATCGATCTGTCTGATCTCTTATCGCTCCCATCCAATACTGACTGGACGTGTCGCTCCTGCGATAACGAAACGTGTTTGTACGCAAAGACACGTGCGACAGGGGAGGAAGCAAACTCTATTTCTGATGCGTATTCAGAATTGTTTATCGATCTGAAAACCTTTAATCTGTTGCAAGTTAATTTTGACCATTAACGATTCACCTCTGTTGGAAATGTTCGGATTTAAATTTGCAAATAAAAGTCAATTTTGCCTGACAATATCAGAGGTTGTAAAGTAATAGAGGATAGATAAAACTATAAATACAGTGTTCCCGCGATTGTTGTGAGAAACCACATCGAGTCTCAGGAAACGAAATGGTACTATGTTTTTTTACGTGTGCGGAACAAATCTTGGAGAAATTTTCCAAGTGTAAACGACGATCCTGGGTAAACAATGGTGCTAAACGGGAAATGGTTGTATTGTACTAATGCTATTCCATACCTGAGAATGATACATCGAGTATCATAAAACCCCAATTTAAACACCCTAATATCTTAATTTCTTTGTATCGCGATCGACCGCCCAAGGGGAAACCCCCTGGTAGTGGGGATAAAAAAGTCACATCATCCGCATACCCGAAAGTCACATCAATCGTGGGAACACTGTAGTTATGTACATCAATAATTATTAAATAATTATTCATTTGAAGATATTCAGGGCTGCGAGGACCCCAATATAACCGGCTGAAGGACTAATTTATTTCTGTCTGAATGTGTTACCTGTGGCGTCTCCACAGTTCCCAGGATATGAATCCTTGCAACGCAGGGTTACTTTCGTCCACCAAGGTGCCGCCTCTTGCACGACAGAACGCCAATGCTTCTCTGAACACCATTGGTTGGCGGTTGTAGAAAATGTAGCATTTCCCATTGTAAGTTGCCGTTGATCCTGGTGGCTGGTCTCTAAATTGTGGACACCTCTCTATCGGGAGAGCCTGCATCCAAAAATATTACTTTATACTATGAAAAGAGAAGAATGTTTTTGTTCCCTCATCTTTCACTCCTTTAGAACCTGCGGCCTTCTAACCATTGAAGGTGAGATCTTGTTTGTCTATACGATTAAGCTTTTTATCACTGAAAGCTCTTTAGTTTTAGGATCAAGAAGTAGTCCACAAATGGATGAAGTACTATACCTGGTCGGTGTAAACGAAAGCCTCGCAGAGGGAAAGCTGCACCGGCGTAGGTGTCGGTGTGGTTGCCTCCAGGTGCACAGACACGAAAGCTCCAGGCATAGGTGGATTACAAGGTAGAAATAGAGGTTGTCCTTCTTCTTGGGGTCCGGTGAATCGGTTGCAAATTGGATTGGTTCCCAAGTCTGGCCGGTTGTTACCGACACGAACAACAATTGTTCCTGGTAACCCGTCGCCTGTAACAGCAAAGTGCATCGAATGAGGAACGCGTTGATCCTCTCTGATTGTCCATGTCTGGGCAACACAAGTCTTTGTGCACCATTAAAAGCGAATTTTCCATTTGTGTAGTAGATGTACTTATGTCTTCTTACCCTCTTTCGATCGGTACGTGCCGAAAGGATTCGTCTTGCATGGCAAATGATACATAATAAAAAAAGAAATACCGAACGATTTCGCTGAATAGAAAATTGTGACCATCGGGTGGGCGATTACGAGGAACGAAAGGTGGAAAGCATGTAATTGGAGTTGATGGTCAGGGTTAGGTTGTAACAGCAAAGCGCATAGAATCAGGAACCGATATATTCCTTAAATAACAAATGGAGTAGGAGCTCGATCAACCGAATCCCGATTATAAATAAATATGCGTTTCAATATGATTATACAGGGGAGTCACCTAACGTTGCTACCTCAAATATCTTTGCTGTTTTTCAAGATAAATCAAATGTCTGAAGGACAAAGTTGAATGGTAAAATGGGGCTCATACGATACCAAAAATATTTTTGTTTTTATGTGATTTTTCTTAGAGATATGAAGGTAACTTTCATTTTTTTTTTAATGCAATGAGGTATTTTTTAATACATCAATCGATGCAGCTGGAGTACTAACCTATGTATGTCGAAAAGTTAGTAGTTCAGGAGATATTTAAATTTAAATAATACTAAAACACCATTAGTTTTATTATTAGTACGACAGTAATAGTATTTTAGAATTATTTAAATTGAAATATCTCCTGAACTACTAACTTTTCGACATACACAGGTTAGCACTTTTTTATAACGAATGCTGAACAGCTGCATCGATTGATGTATTAAAAAATACCTCATTCCCTTTAAAAAAATGAAGGTGACCTTCATAGCTCTAAAAAGATTACATAAAAACAAAAATTTTATACTTTACGCCGTCTCTAACAGAATATAACATCGATTTTGATATTCTTAAAAGATATCGATATTTCCCAAAAATTTTCAAACTTTGTCATTAGGATGTCGAACCACAACTTTTCCCGTGTAGGACGTTTTCGATTTTGAAAAAAATGTTTCATCTAGTCTAATGAACATTCAAAGCGAATGAGCGAATAAAAATCAGAGCAAAACTTTCTTCATCGATCAAAACAAATGCTATTATTGTTTGTCAACGTAAACGTTTCCTTGTAATGTACACATTTGTTAATATCATGGCTACATAAAGTTTCACAGTTTACGTAAAAGTGATATAAGAGATAGGATCTAATAAAATTAAACTAACAAACTGCTTGAGAATAAAGATTATTATTATATGTATGTATTAAATAGGTAAACATACGATTCGTGAATAATGTAAATTAATTAAGAACAAAATGGTTATCTTCGAGTACTACTTCCTAGAAATTCAGGAACTTGTTACAATTATGTATGACTTAGCAATTCCGTTCCGCCACGTTTCGAAGTTTATACATTCCTGTATATACATACTATGATTTAGTGATCACTGTTCTAAAACAAAAGTTTTAGAAAGACATGCGTCTAGCACAATGCAAGTATTCCTCGTGGCAATGAACGAATCAAACGCGATTGTCACGAATGAAATTCGATCAGCGTGCCCGGGGAATAATCGGTGATCGTGTGAAATCTAGGATTCGAACGAAGATCTAAATTCGTCGTAAATAATCCGGAGCTCGACGAGTACTACATCTTTCGTCCTGGAAAGCACTTCAGGCGTGACCAGATGGACAGCCCGTCGCGTCGTTTCGTCCACGACCATCAACTCCAATTACATGCTTTCCACCTTTCGTTCCTTGTAATCGCCTACCCGATGGTCACAATTTTCTATTCAGCGAAATCGTTCGGTATTTCTTTTTTTATTATGTATCATCTACCATGCAAGACGAATCCTTTCGACACGTACCGATCGAAAGAGGGTAAAGAGACATAAGTACATCTACTACACGAATGAAAAATTCGCTTTTAATGGTCCACAAAGACTTGCGTTGCGCAGACATGGACAATCGGAGACGTGTTACTGAACCCTGTCACAGTAGAACCTCGATTAACCGGCTTAATCGGGAGACAAACAGCCCGGATAAACTAAGGCCCGATAATCAAGACCCGAGGGAAATAATTAAAATGTACATTGTATTCCAAAAAGTATGATTGAGCAATGTTCATAGCACTGAAAGAGTTAAGCTCGATCGTTCTAGAATTATAATAGAAAGATGCTGCGAAATCGCTTGTTAGCAGATCCAGTAATGCAATTGTCACGGTCATTAAGGTATCATTTCAACTGCATCGGTGAAGTGCAGATGATCTACGAGTCACGAGCACGCTAGCATCATCCATTTTTTTCTCAGCGATCTCGCAAGAAACACGATAGCAAAACGATAACCGAACTACCTGTGTAATTAAACGCACTCGCACCGGCCAAGATGCAACGTGAAAGTTGCACCTTGTTCTTTCCTGCCGAGGCAGAAACGCTTTTAAAATGGTTAACCAATCTGATCACGGCTATGCGTGAGTCAGTTCGCAAAACACGATCGCGATCTTTTCGTGGATGCCAGCTGAATTCTGTGCAGAAGAAAGCGGTATTATTCAGAACCGGTGCGTTTTTATTTCAAGAACAGCAAGAAGAACATGCAACGTTCGGATGCATAACGTTAGGGAAACATAATGAAAGTAACGTTCAGCTGACACGATAATCGCGTCGAATCTTCTCATTCGTAGAGCGAAACATTTCGGGATCAGTTTAAGTGCTGGAGATTTGCTGATCTTTTAATTGTACCAGTAAAAGAGAAGAAATTAGCAACCGTTTAAGGAGTCGAATTATCAAAGAAAAACTTCTGAACCGTAAACGCAGTGCAGTTTATTTTTAACAATCGCTAGTCCATATAAAATGAAAATTAGAGAAAATATCCAGGTGCAATAGAAATTAGAATAAAACGAAGTCCAATAAACTTTTACTAGAAGATTAAGACTTGTGTCCACACTCTACCTTCCCCTTCTACAACATATATTTGACTAAATGCTTCAAGATTATTTCGCCAGAGATATCCTCTGAAATTAAAATTCGAAATTGATAATTTTAAATGTTAGAATTGTTTAAGATTATTTCTTCGTACCAGAATTGATGAAGTTTTCCGTAAAATGACACGAAATAGAAGTTGGTATTTGAAAACGTTGCTAAATGCTTGATGATTGTTTCTTCACACAAAAGTTGACGCAGTGTTTCGTGAAACTGCACGAAACGCGAGATTGTAATTGCACATTAGTGTCCGGAACATGTTGCTGGACGGTTCAAGATTATTTCTTGATACTGGAATAGCTGCAGTGTTTCGTGAAAGGATAGAAAATGGGTTTCCTTTCCGCGAACAACAGAGTACTCTCACTCTTGATTTCCGTGTAAACGCGAACGTCCGTCATTATTATCGGACGTGTTGTTTAACGGTGAAAGTTCTACCCCTGTTTGATCAGCCATTTGTCCAAGCAAATCTATCCCAGACACCGCGACAGAATCGCGGAACTCGTGAAACCACTGGCAAATCTAACCGCGATCGTAAAACATTCGACGAATGGTCTCATGAAACGTTCCGGAGACATTTCAGAATCATTCACTTTCCCACGCGGGGAAATTAATCATTCTGATTGATAGTCCCTGACCGGGAGGTTTTTGTCGATTCGCAAACGGTTATGGCGATCGTTTATGCGAAACTGCATAGACATTTATTTATTTTTTAAATTTTGTTTACTGAGTTGAAGATAATTGATTAAATCGATTCGTTTTGTTGTCTGCTTTTTAAACAGAGAGGAATAAAAATAAAAATGAAAAATGTTTGCATTGATTGGACGATACAGGAGCCAAATAAAAATTGTACTCTTCTTTTAATTATCCTATTAAGTTGGAACTACATTGATGCCCTTATATATTTTTAACATGTCCACAGCTTTAAATAGTATGTACCCATTTTTGTCATAAATGCATAAAATCCGCAGTCTAATAATAAATAATTTTTATAAAGTAATGTGAAACAGTTAATTTTAGTACTTCATGTGGGCCTAACGTTAACTGGACTTTGTTTCACGTTTTACAATCACATTATTCGCTATTGAAAAAACCGAACCATCGTTTATGAGAGTAATAGTAGAACAATAAATAATTTTTTGAGGATTTCGCGCGCTACAGGAAATATAGCTTATATATTTTCCGACTTCCGCCTGTGTTTAAACATTTATAGCTTGGAGGAACATCGTAAACAGAAATAATAGCCTAATTCTAGCAGAATTTAACCCCGGATCATAACTTCTAGATCGCAAATTCTATGCAGTTGTAAAATCCGTAAGGCAAAACGGACGTCTGCTCAATATAATCACTTGAACAGCAATACCACTGTTTAAAAAATGGAAATCGATGAATATTTATTAAATTAAGATGAAAATTGATGATCCTTTCGACCGCTGAGTATAAGTTTGATGCTGTCATTTTCATCGAATTAATCAGTTCAATGTTAGAACCGTGAGTGAAGCATGGAAGTGATTAAGATGTAATTGTTCAAGTTAGTCGAACTGGGTACTTCGCGCAATGGCTTACTGTAACTTAATCATTTAGGAAGTCGTTCTCAACGAGACGGTAGAATTGAAGCTCGGGGGCAGAAAATGAAAATGACAGCGGCCGATGATAATATGCAGGAGTGCAGAGCGATGCATCATTATTCAGCGATCAAAAGTGAAAAGACTCTCACTTTCGTTCTGGAAAGTTTCTAAATATTTCTCGCGTCCGAACAATGCCCACGATAGGCGAATTTACGACCGCATTTTACGGCTCGCTGAAGAGACGCCATATTTTTTACCGTTTCGGTCGTGGGCATTAATCGCAATGGCCGACTTTTCGCATAGAAAGTGTCGCTTTATTACTAATTGCCAGTTTTCCGGAAGGCGTTAGCTAAACTGCACGGAACTTGAATTTGCCAACATTTTCCGGGGTCTCAGTTCGCCGCCGCCGGCTTCAGGAAGTTTTTATTCAACGCTAGCTATACCGAGCAGTAAAAATAATAGGAATGTGTCTATCCAAATTTATATTCATTATTTAATTATTTAGCAATAAAGACAAATGCAATGGTGAAATTATTTCAACGAAAATAGAAAAGTTGTGATTGAAAAATATAATTCACGTAAGTCTAAGAAAGTAATAAAGGCTATTCGATATTTGAATATCCTGTAGAAACTACACGTCTGATATTTTAATGTTTACTTTCCTTTTGGTTTTATAATTGCTTTAAGTATTCTTCGCATAACATTTACTTCATTAGATGGTAGATTGGACGGCAATTTTCCAGTGGTACTAATTAATCTACACTTTTCCATGAAAGTGGCTTTCAGATTTGCGTTTGATGATAGTGTGGCATTTATGAATTCGCGCATACGTGCCTCAATAATTCGAGATAATATTCAACAATCGTGTGCAATCCTTAAAACATTTTGGAGTAATTTATTTTTGCTTGAGAGGAACTCGAACACAATTAAAAAATTGTAAAATACATAAAATTGTCATCAATTTCCATTTAATTGTTACTGAAATCTTGGTTAGATTTTTTCTTGTTTTTCGCACCAGGAAATGTATATTTAAAGCAAACGTACCAAATACTTTCCCTTATGGAAATGATTTTGTTCCAGCAACGCATCGCAGTATTTATGCGCTGCAAATTCCGACGTGTTCTTCCGGACAGCATTAATCACAAACTACATACTTCTTGCTACCTCGGACGGTACTTTTGAGATTCCGTGATAATTCATTTTTCACTTTTATTTCGATTTTATATTACTTTGTACATAACTACTCGTCGTCCGTGGTATTCCTAAAGTGTTTGTGCTTGAGATCGCTGTGGTATATTTTGCATTCATATTTTATGTGTTCGTAGCATCTTTAAAAATTGTTATTACAGAAACTCTAACCGGCTTTTAGTTCGATGCCACCAATCGCGAAGGTAATTAATTTTGTTTAGTATCGATAACTCTTCGCATATCAGACCTTGGTCTGTTTATAGCATGAGAGGTGGTTTGTACAAGACACATCATTTGCATTTTACAGCGACCATGTGGGAAGAATGTAATCTTTTGTCTTTTTTATTGTTTGGGAACCTTCGCGAGCCTTGTCGAAAAATAATTTATAATTTCTGAACGTTCTACATATGTATTTCCATAGAAACATTTTGGAATAGTAGAGGTGTGCAAATAAGTTTCATCCCCTTTTTTCTACAATTATAACTTCTGACTAGGGATGGGATCGAACTCTCTATAATTACTTTAAAAAACAGAAATAGTACTCCTAAGTATACTCGAACCTATGCCAGACAGTTTCGATAACAAACAGGAAAGAACTTATTTGCACACCTAATACAATAAGATGTAAACGAATAATTGAAAGCAACAGAACAGTAACAGAATAAAAGACATTACGGTGAACATGCAAGTGATTTTATTATAATGGGAGATAAAAATTGTTTTTGGTGTTACTTACCGCAACATGGCTTCCCAAAATCGAGCCGGACGAGCTGCACCATGTATGGTTCTAGTAAGTTCACGTACCACCATGGTCTAAGTTCTGGCCTGGTTAGGGTGCAGGTTTGGGGTGTATAAATCTGACCACTGCTACCATCTACTGCTCGTTGTGGAATTCCACCCTCAGAGCTGCTAGATTGCATCGGTGCTTTGCCTCCAGCAACATTTAATACTGTAATGAAAAATAAATTCGTAACATTAATTACCTGTGTATTACTGTTCTACGAAATATGTTTATTCATATCTTATTCATATCTAATTGATTTGTTATTCTATCAACACTCATGTTCCATTGACTAGTTCGGATAATCGAGGCTCTACTGTATCGTGGATTGAAGAAGCAAATGTACTTCCAACTATGTCGTGATTAGGCTCATTCCAATCGGAAAAGTGCTACGAACGCGTTGACAGAAGTTTCATAAAGAAACGATTAAAAACATGTTTTCATTAATACATAATTAATATATGAAACACATTCTGAAAATTTTAAAAACGATTAAATAGTTTTATAAAACATCTTTTATAATAATTCTGTGTTACATTCTAATTTAGTCTCGATAAAACTGAAGAACGTTTCGAGAACTGTGGAAAGAAAGTGGATACTATTTGAAAAATCTCATGCATCCCAACTGTGAGATTCCGCAACGTAAAATTGACCTGATTGCAAATATTGGAGAATTCTTGGAATACTGGTCCATCTCTACATTCGCAGGATGGAAATTTTTATTTCAACGCGTATCGTTCGCACACTGTTCAGAGCTTAAATTACGACGTGAATTTGATCTATTCAAAGAAACTGAGTTTTATTTGTCCTCGTTCAAATACTTCTGCGGTTAGTGCAGGATTCAAGTAACTGTACCCCGTTGCGATTCAAAAGCAAATGACATTCTTTCTCCCGTGTGCCTCCCGTCCACGTAACTAAAAAAGTGAACGGCAGAATGAGCGATGAGAAACACGAATTAGTTTCTTAGTTTCCATTGCATTCCTAGTTATTTGTGCAGTTGGAACTGCCCCGCCCAAATTGCGGTACTCCCGACACGTGCTCGCGATGTGCAAATCCTAGGTCGCATTAACTCCTCGTGTACGCATTCTGCAAACTATACTGGGTATACCAATTCTCGACGTTATTTACATCGCGTATCGTATATTTTTCGTGTAACTGTAAGAGGTATGTAATTAAGCGATTCTATGTGGGACCACCTTGTATCGTTCTAACCGCATGCGAAACTAGTTATACTGGTTAATTCTTCGCCAATTATCTCCTGTTCGTATCCCACTTATTATCCGCATTAACCATACAAATGAGGAAAGGACAAAAAGATCTGTTCCATTCAGAATCCAAATGATTTCTCTTCTTTGCGACTTCAAAAGTCGTAAGAACACTTGTCCAAATCAAATTATGATTTCTAAACTTGCTGTTCGTTGTTGATGCGAATTTTATGCATTAGGAATTCATCAGTGACTATAATTACCCATGTACGTATAAACTTTCTATAAGTAGCTCCTAGTCCATATAACAGACACAGAACATTATTATTTTTCATTAACCATTAAAAATTCGCAATCTACTCGTTAATATTTGGCTTTAAAAACAACAAAGATATTTCAGGTGGCAACGTTAGGTGACTCACCCTGTATATTTATTATATATATAATCTTTTTTTTACACTCCGCCATGCAGTACAGTTTGTCACATCTATTATGCATTTTATGTATTTACACACTGCAACAATTATTTTTAACTAGTTAAGCAGTGAGCGTAATTTTCAGCGGATTCTGTTGTTCATAATAATATCGATTCGTACAATTATAACTGGACTGTGGATTTTTATGTGAAATGAACATTTTCTAAGTCAATTCAAGTGTTTCTTTGTTTAATACTTTCAACACGATGGAAAGTAGAATCGTAAATTAAACTGTTGTCGCTTAAAAACAATTCGTCGACGAAATCTCAACTGTTGATCTTCGATGATAAAGCCTATTAGAACATTGCCGCTACAAATGCATAATAAAGCATAGTCAAGTAATTAGCATCCGTAAGAGGTTACTCAGTGATTCGATATGTAGACACTCGAGACCGTATCGCTGAAGGACCTGGGAAAATGTTAGCGGCTCATTGCCGTTCCCATTAAATAAAAAGCAGGTCGCAGAAAGAGTCACGTCACACGGTTGAACAGCCGTTCGGCACGCAGCGCAGATGCGCAAACTTTTGTGTACGCGGTGCGCCATGCCGCTGTTGCACATTCGTGAAACAAGTTGCGTCGATCTTGCGGTAGTTTTGCTGTACCGTAACGTGAGAATTTTATCGACGCTAACTGGCACTCTGCCACGATGTTAGTAGTCCTCTTTTACATTGATTAGTGTCCCAGTCGATCATCGCCGTGGAATTACCTTCGTCGGAATCGCTCTTCTCCCCATTCATGGCGAGCATTTTCCTGCGAACTCTTAACGCGGCGGGAGAAAGTTGTCGGACCGAGGTGCCAAACAATTATTTTACACAATCTTTTTATATCTATTATTATGTAATTTATTTCCTGATTTCTTACATGTTATATTCAATCTTCTTGCTTGATAAACGTTGGAAAAATTATTTCGAGATTGATGTATTTAAATAGGCAATAGAAATGTGATTTTTTAGAGAAATTATTTGTACTATTTTTGCAGCACTAGGCTTGAAAGAAATATGTGGAGTATCGTTTGTTTATTTTTTTTAATGGGTCCCCTGCCTAATCTCCACTCTTATGTTCAGTATTTTAATTTGACTAAGCTCTTAAATTTTTCTTATTTCTTATATATTTATAAATATACAGTAGGACCTAGAGACATAATTAAAATGTACATTATATTCCAAAATAAATATTTTATTCTTGAAAATTTATTTCCTTTCATACTATAATTATATTTAAATAATCGGGATCCAATTAATCGAGGTCCTAGTGTACTTCGTAATTCATAAGTCAATCATCGTAATTCAATTATCGTTTACGTCTTTATAGTTTTCTTGTTTTTAATGCGCGGTAGACTCGATTCCAGGATTGCAAGGGTGCGAGATTCGTCTTCTCATTTCTCGATAATATAAACACGGGGTTTTTCAGCAATCAAGAAAGCTAGGTAAAAGATCGGTCTAGGGCGCTATCTCCCTCAAAAATCCTATTTTTTCGTTTATAAGGCGTAATTTGCATTATTCGGTAGCATTTAGCTATGAAAATAGCTACTGAAAAACTCCGCAAACCTGGAAAAAGGAGTCTATCCCCTTCGTAACAATCGAAGCCCTCCAAAATTTTAAAGAATAATGAGGTATGTGCTTTTCCTTCATAATAATATTGTTTAGAGGTTTACTTTTAACAAGTTGAAATGAGAGCGTGGTTGGATTAAACAGATTTGAAGCGGACGATCAAAGTAGTTCTTCCGAAAATGGTTCGGGAGATACAGTAATGGTTAACAAATCGTTTCTAGTGGTTCTAAGATGTTTTGAATACGACTGGCATTAGACTTGTCGAAAACGGCTCATGAATCATATAAAACCGGTTAGCCATCGGAGCTCTACTCAACATCTAAGACCTACGAGAAGCTGATCGGCATTCCATCCAGGTGTAGTTGGAGGTACATAGATAATCGATGCGTTCTCGACCTAAACCTACATACCGAGTCCCGTGGAGTTACTACGTGTATACCACACGCGTTCCCACAAGCCTAACACACATACACGCGGCCACGTCTTTATTTACAGTTATACTCTTCGCGCGAGCTATCACCGAAGATTTCATCTCTGTCGACCAAACTATTTTCCGGTGCCAGATAGCAAAACTCCTCTTGTTTACACAGTTCAATGAAGACATTTTAAATTCTTCTTAATCACTTCCTGTATCATTTTCTTGATTGCTACAATTGTTCGAACTTCTTTGAGTTTAATCACTTCCTGGTAGACACACACAGCAAAAATTTATATTTATTGCACATGCATGGCGATCATGACTTTATGTGACGCACAAAGAAAGTTAAATTGAAAACGTCGAAGAACGAGGTCCCTATTTTTTTTATCACGGGGCGCCTCACTAAAAAATATGACAAAATTCGTAGACTATATTTCTACTGACACTGTAGAAATCTAAATGATCTAACCCTTAAATTTCAATGAAAAATCACATTTTTCCGATGCTTTTGATTTTTTACAGCCAGGATGTTCTACTTAAACATCTGGAAAAATTCATGAACAATAGTTCTATCTATACACTGACAATGCGAAAATCTAAATGATTTAACCCTTAAATTTCAATGCAAAATCGCATTTTTCCGGGTTTTTTTTTGGCTTTTGATTTTTTACAGTCAAGATGTTCCACTTAAAAATATGAATTAATTGCAGTATGTGTATCTGAGTATTTGACATCTGTTACATTTTTGTCAGAATTTCCCCATATGACTAAATATTAAATACGAGCACAATTGAACGTCCTTTCACAATTGAAAAGTAACGTGAGCAGTAATTATTACATACAATTTTGATCGGAGTAACTACATTAGCTTCAACCTAACCACCCATAATTATATAATGACGCAATTAAATCTTGAAACAGTTCAAGAAAAGGAAGTACTACTCCAGTACCTATACGAGGAAATAAAATGATGTAATTAAGCCTTGAATCTGATTAGGAAAAGAAAGTAATCTCTCCAAGTACTAATACAAGAAAATAAACGATTTTAATGAGGGAGACAGCCCATGTAGGAAGCACAAGATCAATTTGATATACTGTACAAAACTAATAAAAAATCCTACAATATTTTATATTAACGTTTTAGTTTAATTAAGTGACAGAAATGTTTCTTATACTACGTCTCGAACTTACGCCGCATATGATAAGCACCAGAAGCGTGTCTACTCTCCAAATTTACAATTAAAAATTGTCAAATTATCTCGTAACATCGCACGAAATTCTTGCGAAACTTTACATATAGTCAAAATAATGTCCAATTAAACAGCGAAAAAACTCTTTCATTTCTACCGAGATTATAATCCGAAAAAATGAAATTCTGCTTTAATTGGCCGAGAATTATAATACATATACCAAAGCTCTTATCTCTCCCGTCGAGATCTTAAATGTAGTGAAGCAAAATACGAAAACAAACCGTCCATTTTGATATTCCTTGAACAAATTTAACACTTTAATAAATTAAATTCTTAAACAGTTAGTGTGAAGATTGATAAAATGTATATATTGATTTTTCAGCAATTTTTATAAAGATAAGTATGTTATTAAAAATATATCTTGGGAAACGATCAGAATACAAATGTGTATGATTTGCATCTAAACGAGTGTCCGAGCTCTTAAACCATAATAGGCAGGTTATAATAGTATAGTTCGATTATCATTATGCGAGCCATACAACCAGTTAGCAGGCACGCATATTCTCAGTAGTAACGCCAGTGTGTGTCGTTCAACCTATGCTCCGAGCTAAGGAGCATAAGCTAATTATCTTTTACAGATAATTTAAAAAATTCGCATACATTATTGTACGAGATTGAAAATATTATATTAGCCTTTTAAATCAACGAATACAATCGAATTTTATTCACAATGATATTCTCCACAAAATAAATAAAATCTAGACTGCGGTTTTTGTATAATATAATAAAACTGGATGTTTATATTATACCAATATATTGTACCAATAAATTATAATAAACAAAATCTTTTAGAGAATTTAAAAATGCTCTTGTATTGTCCTAGAAAAAGGTAAGAAATATTTTGTGCTCTTCTAAATAAAAAGTCTTGTTTTATTTGCTTCTCTTTGAGCATTGTATTATGTGTAGAAAAAGTCATTTTAAAAAATATTTCGTTCAGTATCCTCTTAGGTGAAAATCTAACTAGGGGCCACGTTTTCTTCTTTCTAATTCTTTGATTTTCCTTATACGTATAACCCGCTTTTACCAATCACACGAGCTTTTGAGACGCAAATTGCCTATTTGCATGACAATTCTCTCTAATAACAAAAGTTGGCGTTAACCGTGTTCTCCTCGTTGTTTAAAAGAAGTGTTACCGCAATAGAAAGTACTAAATGCCGTTCTCTACAGTTCGCGAACAAAGCTAATGCTACTTTACGGTCCAACCAAGGGAAAGAAATCGAACAACGTCACTGGCAGATGACTGCGTTTAAAGAACTTTTATTCTGTTCCACGGGAAGGCCTGACCGCGATCGTTAGGACGTTTGCGAATGGAAAAATTAAATTTCAGGGGGAACTAGTGAAAGTCGTCGGGAAAATTGCAGAGTGTAATGCGAAAACTTGATTTTACTTGCTAACTAGAAACCGAGCTACCTGATTTACGCAGCTTCGTCACGTTTTGATTGTTGCACACGGTCGATGAACTTTCTACAATAGATCTAGCCTAACATGGTCGAAAACTATAACCATAGTTGATCAAGGAAATTAGGAACGCTGATTGAATTCCAAAGAGAATATAGCGAGAAATGAAAATGAAAGAAGTTGACTGAATAGAATTATAAATAATTTATACGATTCCTAAATTATTAATCAGAACCTAAATTTTCATTAAGGGCCCAAATAAAAAAGTTTTAAAAAATGCCTTTTTTATTTTTGCATGTAACCTTGTAAATTATAATCCTTAGAAAATCTTTTCTGCATATCATTTCGTAAACCACTGCTTTTAAATGATTATAAAAATTCAGGTCGTTTGGTACATTTATAAAAATGTTATTCTATTTTAAAGGTCGTACGAATACTTTTCACACTCACCGTAAGTAAACTGTTAAAACAATCAACGAATATTTTTGTGGGTCTTGTTCGTTCGTAATTTGTCGAGGTAAATCCGTTTGTTGTTGTGTGTTCGCTCACGTAAGGATCTAATGACTTATGACCTGAATTGCAACGTTATTCGTCAAGTATTGCACACGAAAGTGTGAGTCACTGTTAATTGCACATTTTCTATTTTTTTCGCAATCGAATACATTAAATATAATAAAAATTATCAAATCCGATGAAATCTGATTTTCTTAACACTGAACCTACCACCACCGGTCAATGTAACCGGTTCAAATGACCAGAGGTGTAGATTCACCCCGTTCCGGAAATGAGTAAGCCCTTAGGTGGCAGTTTCTTTCGGTGGATGATGAATGCTACGCAGGCGTAAATGCGCATAGTAGGCATTTTTACACCCTGCGTGCATTTTTTACACCGAGCCGGACTTAAGCAGGTTGCAAGTCCCCAGAGATGGGTTTTTTTAGTGGGTAGTGGGCAGCGCTGGCCATCTATGCCCCGAGTCCCACACTCCCCGGGTTATTGCCGGGGGTTAGTGCGTAAATGCATTTTTTCCCATCTCTATGAAATATTTAAAAAAAAAACAAAGGTGTAGATTCACCCCTAGGACGGATCACCTTTACTTTTTATATCCTTGTACAACGTAAATACAAGCGCGATTATGCGTTCGCCCGGTCATGTTTACCTTTGAGGAGCCAAATTCTAATCACTGAAACCGTAAAATAAATCGTAGGGCAAGCGGTTAAATATAAAAATTAAATTCGCAGAATTTCGCGAGGTGTCTGATAGAACAAAACAGGTCAAGCAAAGAAAATGGTAAAGAGATTGTACTGGAATGGAATTTATTTCAATATTCATTGGTTCCGGCGGTTTTGGTTGTTTTTTTTTTTTTTTTAAGAAATCTGACCTGGACCGAGAAGAAGGAAACAGTGAGCCAATGCCAGGAATGCGAGTGACGTTGAAAGGCCGGGGGCGCTCTTAGAAGGTAGCAGCAGGTTCAGAGTTAACGGTGTTCTGCCCCCTCTATTTTCTCCGCTCTTACACACTGTCTTCTCTTCGGTCAAGGACACTCGGAATCAGGTCACTTGCCACCGAAAATTGTTCAGTATTCAATCGAGGCATTCGCGGACTTCGGTTTGCCATAACCCACATACAATTAACGCTAGATTTATGGAGCACTAGAAGTGGCTATCCTACATTTCACAGAAATGGCGAGAATGTATCTATCCGGGTCTTCGGCAATGTTTATTATAATGTACATCCAAAGAAATTAGTTACAATCTCTATAATAGTAAATTTAAAAATTTTTGTTCAGACAATTTAGAGAACTGACCCTTTTAATATCTGTAAAATTTATTTTCAACTATAACACCATTAACCTCTTAAAAGCTACCATTTATTTCCAATTCATAATTTGTGTGAGCGTTATACTCTTATCATAAATTATTATTATAAATTGAACGAAGACATGTTACCGGAATAATAATAGTTAATATTGTTGTTTCTCGATAATATTAAACATTGATTTTTTTCCAATGTGCACAATGATAAAGGAGTGTTCGTGGCATTTTTGTCAGCCATCTTTTTCATAAGCGTAACAAAAGGTACAATAAACTGCACGCGACACGAAATGAATGTCGCTGTAAAATTCTCCCGTAAAATTCTTTCGACTGTTCGCAAGTTAGCTCGGCTCGGGTGAAACTTTTGATAAAATCTTTCTGGCTGACGTCGACTTTCAAAACTCTGCCCTAAAAAAGATGTATATACTCTCCGAAATTTCCGCATCCGACTACATATGTATATGATGAATCAACACCGATTATTTCTCAGAGTTACGATAAGTCTCTTCTTCAAAGTGTTTTGTAGAGGCGTGACCGGAAGCGCGAGCACGTTTCCTCGGAACGCTTGAACTTTCTCTTAAACCCACATCCGCGAGCGTATTTACCTTGATGAATCCTTCGCGAATTTCTTTTTTTTATTCGCTAATCAATGCAATTATTCAAATTCCCCGACACGATCCGATACGACCTTGCAAGTGATTATGCCTTATGATTTTTTTCGCAGCTATCGTAACTGTTGCGTTGAAACATGACCCCGTTCAGTTGCAAATATAAATATGTCATTATTTTAATGATCTATTTTTTAAGGGAGTAGCGATTTGCAAGGGTGCGGGATTCGCGTTCTCATTTCTCGATAATCCAAACAGGGGGTTTTCAGTAGTCAAAAACGCTAGATAAAAGATTGATCTAGGGCGCTATCGCCCTAAAAGTCCTATTTTTTCGTTTACGAGGCGTAATTTGAATTATTCGGAAGCATAAAACTGTGCATGTAGCTATTTTATAGCTATTCATAACCGAATAATGTAAATTACGCCTTGTAAAGGAAGGAACAGGACTTTTGAGGGCGATAGCGCCCTAGATCGATCTTTTATCTAACGTTTTTGACTACTGAAAAATCCCATTCCTGTATTATCGAGAAATGAGAACGCGAATTCCGCACCCTTGCAATCCTGAAAACGAGTCTACCGCCTTAAGTTAAAATTCAAAGATGAACTTACGATATTTATTCATAGATTTATTCGATAACGTATTTCCCATTCTGTTCTATTACTATCCGCCATTTTTGAGGTAACTTATTATGCTATCGAATAAACATATGAATAAATATCTTAATTTTATCTTTGAATTTCAATATGAAAATGCAACGAACTCGTTAGTGTTAGTACAGTGGACAGACGTCTTTCATTAGAGCCGGTACATCGTCCTTGAAGGATTAAGAGATGATGAAGAAGACTCACCGCAAAATGGTATCCCTTCAGGTAACCAAGAGCCATCAGGCTGGCACTGTCTTCGTGCTGGACCAAGCAATTCAAAGCCACGATCGCAAGTGTACGTGGCCACGGTGGCCACAGGTAAGCTGGTGTCCTTAAGGAGGGCGTCCTCTTCATCTATGACGTCCTGAGTACCTGGTTCCGTGAAACGGACTATGCTGTGCGCAGGTGCGCCAGGGTAACCGCATCCGGTACCGTTGCAGCCTGCAATCAAACCAACACGTACGGGGATGTCAGTGAAATAAAGGTAATCCGTTTTACTTTCGCTTAATGCCTAACCACCCGGCCTCAGAATAAATAGTTTCATCTCCGAAACCACGATACCTATTGGTATTAAAAAAAATATATCTATTGCCGTGGAATTTTTCAGAGATTTTATGGCAAAGAATATTGTTGCCCTTGTACTGTGCAATTTTCACCATTTTTAATCGTTTATAACTCACAAACCGATTGACCAATAACGACGCAGTGTTCAACAAGTGTACAACTTAGGGTACGAGCACAGAGTACGACGTAGAGTACGACGTCGGACGTACTCTTAGGGTCCAGTTAGTTTAGATCCGGCCAGGTCTGGCACGACCGGATCCAAACTAACTGGACTCTTATACAGATTGACGAATCACATTTTTTAAATTTTCATTACAAAATAAAAGAGTTGTAATTCAGACAAAACGTAAGTTTTCCAAAATGTTCATTACATATCTAGTAAAATAATCCATCCAAGCGCCTGTTAAAAGAAGCTGAAGTCGTTTGGTCTGTTTATAAAAAGGTTATTCTGATCTAAAGCTTACGCCATCAATTATGAGACTGGCGTACAATTTCTTTTCCATCAACTACCCTTCGTAATCGTAATTAAAGAAAGTAGTATCGACAAGTTATAGAAATAAATTTTCGTTGGGTTTCAGCAGCTCGTAATAAATAAGGAAAATGTCTTATCCTGCAATAAACACCTCAGTCTAGTGATAAACCGACCAGTTTCAGGAGTTTACTTGATCAACGAGGGAAACGTTGGGAAAGAAGCCAAGGAACAGGGAACGGCCCGCGGAGAAAGTCGAGATACCTAGAATATGAGCGTGGAATATTAATACGTGATATAATTTTGATCAACGCTGATCGCAAGCACCGGTTTACTCTGCTACGCGTAATAAAATCGGCTCTAAACGCGTCTAAACGTCCGCAAGATATTGCTAATGAATACGGAGTTCGTTTTTTGCGGATTATGAAAGTTACACTTGATTCAATTACCGTTCCGATTATCTTTGATCTCGCGTGAACCGCGGTTCAATCCGTTCGCGGGTAATTTACACGAACAATGCAACATTCTATTGCCCGGGCCGGCAATTGGCGTGCCCGCGCGGGCGCGTCACGGTGCATGGGTGACACGCAACTCACATCATCACGCGCGAAACGCATTTGTTAGAACCGTTGCGAAGCGGGACGTTGCCTCACCGGGCGTCACCAGTTCCTTGAGTCCGATGATTTCAATGATCGGCCAAGCCCCGTGACCTCCGCCACGCGTTCAACTCTCCGGTTGTCTTTCGCTTTTTTTTTTACCACCCTTTGTTCTGCCGGCACGTCTCGCGCGACTAGAAAAGACGATCGACGTTAGGCGAACAAAAGAATCTATTTGAGGCATGGTACTCTTCCTTTGCAAGCACAGTGGTTTGTAACGATATTGTAACAATAGTGTCTGGATGTAGGTAAAGATTTTGAGACCGAATTGCTACTTATATCGTGGAGGGACGTGCTTCTTAACATTGAACTATTGAATGGTTAAAAACGGTTCAAGATTTTTTCTTTTAGAAATATTAACATTATAAATATGTTTTTCTGAGAAATTTTTTAATGAACTTCTTTACTGATGCACACATATTTAAACAAAACAAACGAAATCTAAATAAATGGAATTTTGTCATTAATATAAGGCAATGTATGCCAATTGCGTTTAGTGCTCGGTAGTTCTAGTGTTAATAGCGTGTCAGTGAAACAATATTAACCCTTTGCAGTCAGAATTATTTTAACACAAAACCTACCACGAGGGATGAAATGACTCATTTTAGATTTTTTATTCGACAATTATTGAATTTATTCAATATAAAAATCGCACAAAGTATAAATAAATTTAATCTTGTTATTTTTATATAATACTATACACATCAGTCACTTTTGATGGTCGGTAGGTTTAGTGTTAACTCGAAAATTAAACACTCCTTCCGACCTAGAATAATTTCATGCTATATAATTTTTTTCATGTTATGGATATGAAATTGATATAATTAGATACCAACATATTTAACAATGTATAGAGTATTTTGAATAATGGTACAGCAACTTTTAGTGGTGACTCACTCTCACTAAGGGCTAATCTAATAACTTCTTTGTTTCTGTACATACAGACAACATGTATTTTCCATAAAAATCCCCAGTCTAATGATCGCAATGTTTCGATCAAAAGTCATTGACCATCGAAGACCCAAGGCCAGGATCATCAAGGCAACGAGGAAGAAACACTAAAATAAAAACAGTCGTAACGACCGCACCTGGAGACTCTCAATTAATGCCGTGCAACGAATCGAAAAAACCGATATCATTTATTAATCAAGGAAGCCATGAAGTCACATTAGCGCATGACAACGCTCGGTCGCGTGTTAGTCAGGCCACGAAAGAAATAATAATCAGCAGGGGCTGGGAAATTCTACCAGGAAGACTTACAGACTTACAGTTAGCTCGAAGTGCTATCACTTGTTAAAGCTATCGCAACATTAGGCTGCTGATGCACGTTTGGTAACAGCTAATGATTTCACAGAATATTTCATTCGTGAACCGATTTCAACGGTTTTTTCAAGTTTTGTATTTTACCTATACATTTTATTTATAAATTCAGAGAAAATCTCCGTAGTTTAATAATAACTGTGACTGAAATGAATTTTCAAATGTGCAAATTTTTTTTTTAGTTGTTCGATAAATCTTCAAAGACTCCAAGGAGAAAATATGAAAAAAGTTGTGACAAGGATTATTTATTTAAAACTATTCTTATTCTCTTCCTAAAAATCGAGATTATAAAAATTTCTCGATGAAACGAAGTTTGAGTATTATTAAATTATGGAACTCCTTCCTTCGTTTACTGTTTGCTACATTCGTTTGTCCGAGTGAGTCAGTTTTCAATAAATCATTGAACCCTTTGTCTAACCTATTCTTTGTCACATCAATTTGAATAGTCTTTCACAATTCTTCTTCAGCTCGATTCTTTCGAGTGTTGCTTGGAATGCAAATGGCCAGTAAGAAGCAACGACCCTTCCGATTGACGATAACTGCAGTCGAACGACACGACAGTCGAACAAAGAAGACAGTCCGCACAAAGAAAAAAGAAAAACCGTCGGCGTTGCGTAAAGGGAACGAAGTGAAATTTCGCGAACACGACTCGGCAGTTTATTTTCCTCGGACACACACGATTCGGGTTGTTGGCGCACGACGCATAGCCAATGACTTCCTAGATGATTGCGCGATGGCCGCAGGATGCGAGCTGCTTGCATTATCGTTTCCGTTACGGCCTCGTGGCGTTTCTCTTCTGCTTATCTGCTCGCTTGGCCACCTCGCTTGGCTACCAAAGATCATCGATTCGACGCGGCTTTGCGACGCTCCAGATGGAATCCGCTAATTTCAACTCGGACCTGGCGAACTAGTCCGCGGAAGACCGTACGGTTGCACTTCTCCATAGGCAATTCCACTTCAATTCCACTTGAGTTCGTACCCTATACTCATTGCTGGATTGCGGTTCTTTATGCAAAATAAAAATCGTCTACCTGAATTGTAACAGGCTAGAGTGCAATAGAAATTTATTTTATTTAAAATACTGTAACACAGAAAAAGAGTAAAATCCGCTGTCTTCTCATTAGTACATTGCGGATCTTCGCGCAGAATAAAAATTGTCTAAATCAATCGTTAGACTTTAAGGGAGCTCTCATATGTAAACGGGTAAAAAATTGATTTATTTGTAAATACAGCACCTTGGAAAAAAATTCATTGAAATAGCAAAGTTATTGACAAGACTGCGGATTTTATGCATTTATGACAAAAATGAGCAGCCAGAACATGAAACAGTAGGAAACAAAAAAGGAACTTACGAGTATCGATATACCGTCATCAATTTCTTAAAATTGTTAATGAAAGAAACAAATTTTTAGTTGATTCTAGCATCTCGCAATTGATCTAGATTATTTTTATTTTGCATAAAGAGCCACAGTCTAGTTGTGGCGATTGTAGGAGAACGATGCTTCGAGGCCCACGATTCTGACCAATTGTAATATTTTCAACAAATTTTTCCTATGTCATCTAGTAAACTTTTAAAGATTATTGACGATAATATTGATCGTCTAGGGGGCGCTTAACATCTCAAAAAAATTAAAGAGGTGTCTAAAGAAAGTCATCGGCTGTTTAAAAGTGCCCGAGTATTACTATGGATGTCAGTATATCCAGACATTGCTTCAATGGATGCTATTCGTGCGAGTGTCAATGCCAGTTTACACGTGGGCGAAACAGCAGATCACGCTCGCCGATTTCTGGCTTGAAAAGAAAAGATCGACGCGTTTTAATCAGCTCGGCTCAGTTCCTAATTTCCCACGACTCCGTGAAGTAACGGGAGTGCACGGCGGGCAAGGATGAAGAGGAAGAGGAAGGCGGTGTGCTCGACCTTCCTCTTCTCTCACCTACTTCTGCCCTGGTTATCCACTTTTCCTTTGAGATGCGAGCGAATTGTCGGAACCACGTGCTCGTTGCCAGTACTGGCTGCGCTTCAGATCTGGGGAAAATAAGTGTCTCGCATGGAGAATGGCAAATCTTAATTCCCGTCGCCGAAGCGAAATTATATTTTTATTAACACTAAACCTACCGAGCCTTTTAAAAGTAACTGGTACATGTTCCCTTGTGAAAATGACAAGATTTATTTTATTTAGACTTTGTGCAGCTCCTATTGTAATACGTATATTATATTGTAACGACTAAGGATATCTATGCAACCATTCCTTATGAAATCATTTTTATTATTTCAATAATTGTAAAATAAAACATCTGAAACCGGTCATTTAGACCGAAGATGGTAGGTTTAGTGTTAAACAGGCTTGGGATCCGTCGTAATCAATTATTATTTAGACGTTCCTTGACATCTACTTTTTATCTTGTTATCCATGAACTCTGTTCTGTAATAAATTAAATTTAGTTCGATTTGTAAAATCGTTCCGAGATGTTTATCATCTTTAAAATCATACGAGCAACTGTTACCCATATGATACTACATTTTCGACTTATGTTTCTGTCTAAAATAACTTCCTGTCCAGTTAGGCCACCTGCTGACGCCCATGCTGCATACTGCACGGTATCATAGTGTTCGTATACTAGCACCTGACTCTTATAAAAATTCCCACCGGTTTTTAGACTCTGGACAAGAATTTGACAATTGTCACTTGAAAATTACTTTTAGCAAATACGAGATAAGCATGTTGCAATATCTCTTCAGTAGAAAGGTCTATGTGAACGGTAGAATTATTTATTACATTAATTTCATATGCGTAAAATGAAAAAAAATTGTGGAATGTGAATTATTTAGGTCGGAGGAAATGGGTGGCGTTGGTATTCACTTTCTTCGAAAAATAAGTAGATTCTGTTTCTTCAGTTTTTTTTTGTCATATCCATTCATGATCTATCTGTCCAGTTTCTAGAAAAGTAGTTTGCTGCAGTTAGCAATTTCTGCTTTCACTGTGGGTCTTCCTGTGAGATCATGGCGTCTGCTGTCTTTCAAACAGTATCATTCTCGAGCAATGGAGGATCATTCTCTACTGACTAGTGAAATGACAACTTTTATTCGTTCATTCTATATTCATTTTAATTATGTTCAATTCTACTCTTTTACATACAATCATTTAATTTCTATAAATTTAGCTTATTATAAATGTTCGTATTTAAAGTATTTAATTATCAAATATATCACACATTTCTTCTAAGGTCATGTTACTCACAAGGAGAGTGCTTTCTAATTTCCAATTTTCAGATTTATATCGTCCGGGATAAAACGGTTCATATACAACACGCCAAGGAGCATAACTGAACTTTGTGTTTCTGATTAACCCCTTATCTCATAATGTATTTAATTACTATGCTCTCGAGGATTACTTTGTCGCAAATTATTTCCTACCAGGGAAACAAGTAATACACATATGCACCGTAGCTGTAAGTTAACTGTAAAGGTTGTGCATTCGTAATTGTAACTGATGTGATCTGAACATTATTTATGCTTATTAAATTTAATATTAAATTAACAGAGTATTATAAATAAACATTATTGTAGTTGTCAAAAAGATCCGCTATTGAAGGGTTCTAAGTTGGAATGTACGAGACACTCTCTCGCTATCTCCAGAAACTCCTGAGAGAGTGCAACATTACCGCTAACCATTTATTGTCTTGATGTTATTATGTTACAATTGTTAAAAGCCTGAGAATAATATAAAATTAAGAGTTGAATGTAATGATACAGAAAAGTAATTAACCAACCTAGCGGAACCATGAGAAGAGCTGATGGCAACGTGTTCTTCAAAGAAGTTACAGTTTTATCAGACGCAGAATATTACAAAATTCAAGCTTCTAGTTAATAAATAATCTCACTTTACACTCTCTCTTGTTAGAAATCTTCGAGGTAGACAACAATGTATAATTTTAATAAATTCAGCGTTTCATATTTTTGGAAGGTAAAATAACTTAAAACTGCAAAATTCAAATAATTAATTTCCTGTAATATACCATACAATTATATGTAGAAAACTAACAATTTTGAAAGATGAAATTGCAAGAAATTATTTCGATCTCACTTTTAAAAAACGTGAAATGAAATTCGAATACTTATTCGACTCGATACCATTCCTTTAAAGTGTGGCACAAGTGTCACGTGTTCGAATCAATTATGTTTCACTTATAAGCTATTTAAGGAAAGTTAAAAGATATGTAATTATCGGAAGAAAGTATGGAACACAACCCGACACGCAGACGGATCTATTACAGTAATAAGTCAGCCCGAAGTCTTTCTTTCGCCGAAGTCAAGTAAAAAATCGGTTTGAAATAGATCGCGAAGGGTCCGGGTAAGAGATAAATAAACGAATAAATCGGCGAAGATCGGAGATAGCGAAATGAAAGATTGATACGGCCGGAAGAATGTAATTAGTTGGGAACACGGTGTTCAGGAAGTGGTTGAAAACCGCGTAACAGAAAAGTGTGTGGGAAAATGACTGAGAACTTACACTACGAGAAGGGATCGCGAGAGATCGTTCTCCACGTGGAAATGGCATTTTTTTTTCTTTTTGCTGGATCGCTTTTCACACGGACCCACAATGCAGTTTACTCTGCGATTCCAGCGTTATCTTTTCTAATGGCATCTAATGAACGTCTTGCAGTACAGTGTTCGATCATGTAACAAAGGAAAACTGCAATCGGGAAAATCGCTTTCTTTTTAATGAAGTCTAATGCAAATTAGGCTGGTAAATGTACATATTATACTGTTGCAATTATCGTCGGTTGATCTATTCATTTTAAAATGTTACGGCCTGTTATTTCAATACGGGCTGTGTGTTATAACAAGTTGTGCATTTTAGTAGCAATCATTATAATTAAATGTGTTTTTAACAGGTCGACTGATGAACCAAGAAAATTCTACATAAATCTGGGGTGACTTATTTATTGACGCAAAATTTTAAATAGCAAATGCAATTTAGTGATTATTGTACTGAAGATCTTCATATTTATTAGATATTATAAAATAAAAATTTTCAGTTTCTGTTAAAAATGTAAAAATTGCATTAATGGGTTCAAAATAATATACAATAATATACTCATCTTTGTCACACAAATGCAGAAAATCCACAGTATAGTAATTACTTTTTAAAGACTCTAACCTTTAGTCACTCGATGTATCAATACAAAAATTAATGTCTAAATTGGAAAAAATACTCGAGTCATATTTGAATAGATTAGCATTTAACGTCGAATTACAATGACCGTATTAATAGCTACATGGTCTCATCGTAGGTAACAGTAAGAAATCATTAGTGCATGAGGTACAAAGTCATAAAAATAAATAGGTTCTTCGAATAAAATCTTTGAAACAGATAATTTCTCTATGCTAGTGAATGAGTTGAATCGTTCATTGGAACAGTCGGGTTACCCCGCCAATTATATCCTGTTATCATTTTAGTTAAGAATAAAATTGAATTGAATTTTCTTCATGCATTCGTTTTCTATACCATTAGATGCTATTGTATTATGGTAATCATTGTCTGGCAACTGTTCTGCCTCTTCTATTTTCCCGTTTCATCGAAGCGTTGAAAAACAGCCCTCTCACACGCATTTACTCGAATCTATCGACCTACCGATCAGCTTTGCAAAGCAGTTTTTACAAAAGTATTTCACGCACAACATCTTTTTTTTAATGGTAGTTTATATTTGAGGGAAGATAGCTATCTTTCGTGGGGGTGAGAACGATGGTTCACCACTAGACAGTGGGTTTTATGCATGTATGACACAAATAAATAGGTGCAAGATACCAAAACAAATTTTTTTTTTACGAAATTTCGGAATAATTTAGTGAAACATATCGAAATTTGAGACAGAAAATTGACGATATTGAGATTATTACTTCACCCCCTCTACCCTCTGCAGATTATAGTAAAATTATTCTGTACTCTCAAATATAACAAAAATAAATGTCTAAACACTTGAACTTCTGAATTTCGAAACATAATTACTTATAACAATGTTTTCGTTCCAGCCAGCGGAACAAGTTTTTGCATTTTCAGACCTATAATGATTGAATAGGTGGATAAACAAACACGCAACATTTCAAAACAATCGCGTGAACGTTCTCTGTGAAATTCTAAAAGCATTCTACTTTTCTACGGAGGAATAATCTCCCATAGTCCTAATCATATGGTAGACTGTCAGCATTTTATCGCAACAATTCGAAACACAGCAAGAAAGGTACATTACAGACCGTTTCAAAAGATATTAATCTATTCCACCGGCAATTTCTTCCAAGTTTTATCAAAGGCAATAAATTATCGCTCGATCTCAGTCTTCGCAAAATGATATAGAATCATTCCTTTTCGCATGGAGATTCACAAGAAACCTATCATAAACTAGGTTTTCGCAACTTTCTCATTTTTCTCTCTCATTAAATGATTTTGTTCATTCTTTTGGAAATCCCTAAAAGTCGTGGACAAGTTTACAGAATAAACTATTTAAATGATAACACCTACACGTCTCCATTGCTAATGATTTTATGGCGAATGTCTTCAGAGATGTACTAGGGCGATTAGAATTTTTCTGACCTCGTTAATTCGCTCCACGAGAAAGGGAGAGAAAATTTATATTTATTGCGTGTTTACATTTCCTTTAACGTTAGTGGGCGACACAAATTTTCAAACAGAAAATTGTGCATCAAAGGGTTAAACAAAAAACCCTCGCCTCGAAGACTGTCTCCAAAAAATCATCAACAACAGAAACATTTAGCTGTTCCCATTTAAATGATCCACCCTGTTCGCCAGCCAGCATTAGCCGCAGATATGAGGTTTCGAAAGCGGAATATCAGAAATGAATATGAAAAGGAACGAACCTCTCAGAGCCAGAGCAACGATGATCAGAAGTAGCGCAGCGGTACTCTCCATTTCGCCACAAAAAACTGATCTCTACGGGAAACCGAGTCAGTCTGTTCACAATTACTTCCGGTAAAACACTTTTCAGCCGCGTGAACGTACTAATCCAGCAATGGGCAGGAGGAGGCACTCTATTGCAGTCCGAAGATGTTTTTCTTTTTCACGAGGCTAACGTCATTTCGGCGACCGATCCCGAAGAGTTCAACCAGTCACCAATGTCCAATCTCGGATGTCCTCTTAGGCGAACGAATTTTCGCTGTTCTCTCTCTCTCTTTCGAGAAAGGTGTCGTAGCCGCGGTTAGGCTCGAGGATGCATCAGGCCGGAGAGTGACCGACGTGAAACGATCTCTCCTGAAGACTGAGGTGCTCGATACCTGGAAGGAAGTCGACCAGGTGTTCTAGCGCCCTCCCCCCTTATCCGCCAATAGCGGTTACCACCTCTCCAGACAGGTAACGACCGATGTGCCGGTTGCCGGCGAGAACGAGGCTGACTTCGGCGACTGACTGACTACTATACGACTCCTCCGTGTACGCTGGCTATGTACATCGCGGTATTTAGGCCAGAGGCTCAGGATCCCTGCAGACGTTACACGGCACCGTATGCATTTTTCTGTCTACGGGTCTGAATTACCGACGATCGTCAAAATCCACTAGGACGATGGCGGACTCTGCCGAAATGGAACGGTCAGCCACTGTACCACATCACGGTGCAACACTGAAAGTGTCAGTCCGAGGAGGATGGGCCTTCTGCAGCGTTGTCGGCTTCGCTGCTGCGATGCCACCGTCTTATAGTTCTACGAAGACTATCTGTGATAGCAATGAAATCATTCGAGCTTAGAGATCATGGCTTTGAAGCCACACAGCATATTCAGACAATTTTATGAACGCGCCAACTTGCTGAAGACTAGACCAAACGACTTTCATTTCACCGAGATATTAGGATTACTAGTCGATGTAAAAAAATGTTGTTGAAAGAATTGCAGTTGAAAAGCAACCTTTCAGATTTTCTACACGATTCTGAGCAATCGCAATTTTTAAAAAATTAAACATTTCTACTTGCCTAGAATAATTCCATTGTATATGATTGTTGTCATTTTATGGCTAATATGGAATTGATATAATACCTCGTACAATATACTTAAATGGGTAGTAATTGATTAAGTAGACAGCGGATTTTATGCATTTATGACAAAAATTAGTAGGTGAAACTGAGAACAGTAAAAACATTTTAAAAATGTAAAAATACGGAGATGTTATTTTCAATCAATTAAAATTATTTACATAAGAAATAAATCATTATTAAGCTTCATTTCCATGCAAATGATGAGTAAACATTTTATTCTGCACAAAGATTAGCTGTCTATTGACTGACTCTGCGTCACAACTCGAGCATTAAGGGTTGAAAGAATTTGTTTACACCGGAAGCGAACTAAAGCTTCTGTAAAAGTAGAATAGAGAATTTGCTAAATTGTTACGAGAAGATGATAAGAGAAGGTGACTATCTTCTTGAACGAATTATTGTTCCGAGTCATTTTACGTGGTATTCATCTTCATTGATTAAACTGGCCTGAGCTTTCTTGATTATCTAATACCATGCACCATCCTCTATTATGTAGGGTAATTTGCCAGGTAACATCGTTGGATCGAGAAATTATGGGTTTACTTCGCATCAACAGTAACATTGAATATCGAGCGAAATTTCCGTGTCTCGGTTTCCGTTCTTGTAATAATTCCAAGTACAATTAACGAAATATTCGAATGAAGAATCTGTTCTTTGAAGCTGACGTTTTTAGAAGGGACAGAATATGTAGGTAAGACGAATTATAGCGCGGTTTCTTTCTAATTGTAAAATGTAGGGGATTACTGAAGTTAGCATGCTTCTTCCTCTATTATGTAGGGTAATTTATCATGCGACATCGTTGGAAAGCACGTGATTCCCCTGCATCAGGAGTAATCCTTTTTATGAAAAGTAAGTAACGATGATTAGTGCACTTTGTCTTCAGTATTTGGGTCAATCCAGTTTGATGTAATATCGTTCGTTCCGAACTTAATACACAGTAAAGTCATATGAATTTTAGTACTTAAATTAGCGATCTTCCTGTTGCAACATTTAGGTCACCTTTTATAATATGTACCACGTTCGTTAACTTTTGGGATTATAAAATGTCCCTTTAGTGGGAATGAAAATGTAATATAAAACGGTGAAAGGATTCAAATAATTTCACAAATATATATATCATTTTCAACTTACTAAAATTATTAGAGAAAGAATTATTAAATAATTCTTATTTTGCATGGAGATCAGCAGTGATGTCTTGCAATTGCAATTTTTATTTTGCACACGAATCTACAATTTAAATATTAATTACTGTTCAGCAGTTCACGCGGAAAATGTTCTGCTAGGGGTTATTGAAATTAGTATTATTTGAAAGGTTTCGTTAAGAGTGGTGTAGCACGAGTCCGAAACACTTTCTCGCGGACTATTAAATTTCACGGCTGCGATAATCAACGGCGCTCGAGGTGAAGGTACGAGAACGCGTTTCATTGTTGGAGCGAACCAGAAACAACAATTATCTCAAACAAGGAAGCCTGGCCATCGAGGGTTAGACGGTCCGGTTTAAAGTGTCGCGGTTCGCTGGTTCAGCTGCCTATTCTTCTTGCTTATTCTTGAACATGCTCGAACCTTCTTCATTATTTCCTCGATGGATCTACTAAAATAGAATACAATCGGCAAATATCCCATCGTCATTATCTTTATTAATTTAGAAGTGAACTTGAAGCAAAACAGGAATGATTTAATTTTGTTGGATGTTCGATAAATATTAAATACCTTATTTGCAAAAGTTAACAGTTTTATTCTGTTAGTAGCAGAAGATATACGTTTTTTTCGGTAAACAAAAGACAAATTTATTTTAACGAGGCACTGAATTCATTTGTATACTTAATATTATTCTGATCACGCTCGCTGCCAGCGTCACACTTAGTGACTTATGCTGGAATCAACTAATTGATTCTAGAACCTCCTCCGTTATAGCACCTGCCCGTTCTAGCGCACGTAATATTGAAACCCCATCCAGTCCCCTAACATTCTTACACCTCGTAGATTCTAATAAAATTGAAAAATAAAATTCGAATGGAGTAAAAACTGATCTTCAAGTTTGCCAAGGAAAATGTGCCGAGGAATAAAATATGTATTTTTAAAACCCACTGGAAAGCTGTCAGGTAAAATTCTATTTTACTCCAGTTTCGCATGATCCGAAAACCTTGAACTCCCATAACAGTCTAATTATCATACAGACCAGTCGGCTCGTAATCGGGCACGTTTGACTCACGTATTTTTCGGTCGATTGCGTGAAAAGTGTGGCTGTTGGTCACCGGCCGGTTCCTTTCTCTATTTTTCTAGGGCACTTTCGGCGTGACGGTGTGTCCGGGGATTCGCGTAGGGCCGAATTTGGTCGAGGCGGAAATTTGGTGCGACGAAAGTTAGCGGTGTGTCGAGTCACTTGTCAGTAACGTCGGCTTGCTGACCCACATACCATGGCCGCGTTGCGAACGGGACGACTCGCGTGCGATCGCGCATTCATCAGCGCGTCATCGTTTGACGAATAACAACAATAGTAATAATGCTGAACGAACACCTAGCGAGCCTCTTCAGCAACGTAGGATCAATGAGATAACGACATTCCGGGATGGTGACACGGTGGTTGTTAGCACTTGTTCCTCCTTTCTTCGGTTGCTCCAGGTAATTCCCAGGTTGTTGCCTACACACGAAATTCAAGTTCGCCCGAGGTAGCGTAATTTAGCTTCCTCGTCGACTTCCGGTTGGATCACTGGAAATGTCACACTTTCGAACGAGTCTTTTTCTCGATCTCTGCGTCATCGTTTACGCATCCCGAAGGAATCAATGGATATGCACCCAGGCTCTTTTCTTCTGAACGTGTCCCAAGCTAGGTCATCGACCTAATAGGTGTCTAATCCGACCGAATCAAGTTTCTCCGTTAGTCTTCGTTCTCGTCGTCGTCTTCGTCCTCGGGCATGACTATAAATCGATGACAGTCGTCTTGCTACTCTTGCGCATATGAATCGATCGACGATCGGCCACGTCCCCGAAATTTCGGGTCGATGAACGCTCTGCTATTGACCGTCGTCCGCTCGTTGTCAAATTATTTTATTCCGTAGTTATAGCAAAGCGTTCGCTTCTTAATACTCTAAAGGCGAGAGCTATCGTGTAGATGGCAACGCCCAGCTCCATTTAGGTAGTTCTTGTGGACTTTTATTCCTTTCTTAACAGGTCACCGACCGGTGATTATTGTACTATGCATGTACCATGTACATATACATGTACTATGGTACATGGCTAAATACTTTTTGTAAACCAACAAGTCACCCTCAATAACTTTATCTAATAGTTTCATTTAAGATTGCAATGCAAAAGAAAATTTTTATGCTTTCTTTTGGTACAGCACGGTTATTGAAAATCAGCTGAAAATAGTGCAACTAAATCTTTAAATGTTTTTCGTATTTTGCATTCGATCTACCCATTTTTGGCGTAAATGCATTTTTCTTCTTCGATTTTCTTTTTCTTGTCGAAGCAACTTTATAGTTGCGTAACTAGAAAATGTTGGAAATGCTGGGTCAAAATGGACCTAAATTCTGTCATCGAAGTGTCCAATTCAAGTTTCAGAGTCACCCTGTATATTGGTATAATTGCAAGGAATGCGATTCGTCGCAGAAAATCAAACAGATAAGATGGAATTGTATATAATTCACATTTCAAGGTGATTGAATTTGAGATTACATTACATCTCCATGGACGCTGCAGTGTCTGACCATTGCTGGCTGCTTCTACTTCGAAAATATTAATCCTGCCGCTTGCATGGCGTTGGCTCCAATAAAGTTTCGGAGCCAACAAAAGATACTTTTAACATTAAACCTACCACCACCGGTCAAAATGACCGGTTCCAGATTTATTATTTTACACACAATTATTGAAATAATAAAAATGATTTTATATAAGAATTAGCACAAGAAAAATTATAATAGGAGCCGCACAAAGTGTAAATGAAATCAATCTTGTAATTTTTATAAGGGAACTTGTACTAGTTACTTTTAAGGCTCGGTAAGTTTAGTGTTAAACAAAAGACAATTCTTTTACGTTAGTTGTTTGACGTTGAGCTTTGATTAAATTTGCACTGTTTAAACGAAGTAGTTGTTGCGAGGTGTGTTAATAGAAAGTCAGAATTGTATCGTACGTGTACTTCGTAGAACAGTTACATTATGCGATGTCATGGATCATAGATCAAGATTTATAAATTCCTGCATAGCAAAAACCCATCAGATGGAAGGTATGCAATAATTCCAAAATAGAAAATTTCAAACCAGTCATTAAGTAATAATTCTGAAATGAATGAGATCGACTAGTTTAATGTTGTTTTCATAGATGATTTCGCACCTTTGCGAACCGGACACCCTGTATACGCATATTGTTCGCGCACATGCAACGTGTTCCCATAGGATAGCTGTGTTACTGGCAACAGCAGCACCGTGACCCCGATTTAAACACCTGTGGAGATTCCTCGCGGCATTCGATGCTCATGGAAAGTCAAAACAGTAAGATGGTAGATACGTGAACGTGGTTGCACACATTGTGTTCCCCTATTCGCGTAAATACGCGCGCGCGCGACTATAATTTTCTCACAATTTCTACGTTTTCCTGCCCTATTATGTGTCATTCTTGGGTAATTTTGATTCGTTAATTACCTAATTAATTAGCATTCTAGTATTTTGAAACCGCTGGAGACCGCTTGCGAAATAGAAAATGGCGTCGTGTACCGTTAACCCATTTACTCCTACAAACTAATTCGGTCAGAATTTTGATAAAATTTTCATTGTAAATATAATCACCCCCTTGCAGTATAATTTAATTATATTATTTATATATTAATTTATATTATAATTATATTATACTATATATTATGCTATATAAATTTATTAAATATAGATTTTATCTGTCTTCTAAGAAATTATACATATTGAACTTGATCCCATCCCTAGGTTTAACCATTGTGATGAGACCAAAAAATGAATGGAGGTTAGTCGAGAGGATTTGATTGAACTCTCATATTTATCTTTAAAATGATCCTTGGAATATTTTCCATTGTTCAATTTTCGTTTTATAGAATCTATGTATGCGTCACAAATTACGTTCACCGTACAACCTACAGAGTGTACGCACGTGACATACTTTCAACAGTCACATCTTTTTATGGTGAAGTTGCAGATTTTGAAGTAATAAGCATATGATGTTAGAAAGAGGAAAACAAACAAATACAAAAACATCTTCCTACTTCCAACGTTAGAAAAATAAATCTTCTACAGCATAATAGCGGCTTTAAAGTAGCATTTAATTATTTTTACTATAAGGCATAATTATATCTCTGTTTTGCCAGCTACTTTTGTTATGTTACTCCGCTTCGTTCATTTTCGAATTAAATTATATCCCATGACTCGCATTGCAGGTTTGTATTGTTCTTACTTGATTATTTCTGGAGTGTTACTTTCTGTGCTGAACATTTCATATCTGTTCCCTGTATTGTTTTGTTAAAGTACGACGCATTTTATCGGCACCATGTATAAGGTTGCTTATTTACTCTACGCTCGACGCTCTCTTTTTTATCACGACAGCCGAACAATATGTTATACACACTCGGGTGTAATTTAACTTTCTAATTGCAAGAGTCTAGAAGCAAATAGCTATGATCTACGCGCACCGCTCGCACAGACGCATCGCGCAATTCGTTCCTTAGGAAAATGGTTACGGAAAAGATTCACAGGAAAACAATGCCCTTCGGATCGTCTGTGCGTAGCTTTATCATTGATAGTACAGTAGCGTCTCGATATACACTACTGTGCAAATGAAAGAAGCACCCGGCCATATTTGATAGAAACGCGTAAAAAATCAAATAAGGACACAGTAAGATTTGAAAAAGGATTCCGCTGATTAATCAAAAAAGATTATTGCAATACAATTTCTACATAAAGATATTGTTTATCATTATATCTTATAATTAGACTGCGGATTTTATGCATTTATGACAAAAATGAGTGGGTGTGATTTAAAATAGCAAAAATATTAGAAAAATTTGAACGTACTATCATATTATTCTCAATCTACTAAACATAATAGGGAAGAAAATCAATTTCTAATTCACTCTAGTTCGTTGCAATTCAAGTAAGAAATTTTTATTTTGCATAAAGATCCGCACTCTACTTATAATTATCCTGGGCGCTTCTTTCTTTTGCACAGTAGTGTATGTGAGAACACTGTTCCTTGATCTCCGATCAGTAGCATCAAATACAGAAAATAATATCAAGTAAACAAACCGTCAACACCAGCGTATCAGTGGAACAATATTTTTAATCATTCTTTTATGAAACATTCGCCAACATGTGCGTGACATTTTCATGATCGAGATGACACCAAATACGATACAATTTGAACAACTTTGACTTGTCTAATCCAATACAGATCAATTTTTCACAAATATCGTGCACATCTTTCGGACACGTATCGAGACACTACTGTACCTGTTCCCCGAAAGCGTAATCGTCATTTCCAAATCGATTTTTATTGTCATCAGTACTTTCTGTGCTGGCCAAAACTGGTTTAACCCCCTGGTGATTTCACGGGCTTTCTCCGGCAGCGTGCCGACGAGATAAATTGTCAGGCACGAGCTTCGTCGCCGTTGATCTAACTCGACCCCGTTTTCTCGAACTTATCGCGTCTATTTTCACGCTCCGATAGAGATCCTGCGTATTCGATCTGTCATTGGAAGAGAGCGAAAACTGCGCGCGTGAAAATCCTCGCGGAAAAATCGAATGACTAATTCCTTCTGTTTTCTAGCCGTTAGAAATTTACTTGTTAATACGTGCTATCGATTTGATCACGGATCCTGATGATCTCGAACCACCACAGTACACTAGAACTTTTGTTCGAGGTGCAGTGGCTTGCGAAAGTGTTCAAACAAAAATTAATTAATATTGAACCTACCAGCGTTAGTCAAATGACCGATCCCAGATTTATTATTTGAAAATTATTGCGATTATAAAGACTCTTTCGCAGGAAATGATTGAATTTCTTAAATAAAACATTATAACTAAACTGTCAATTCTAAAAAATTCCATCATAAAAGTTTACGTGAACTCAATCCTTTCATTCTCATAAACCAATACATGTTCGTAATTCTCGGCTGGTTTATTGTTAACACTAAAGCTACCTTTTGCCTTGTAAAAATGACAAGGCTCTATTTATTTAGATTTTGTGCAACTTTTATTACAATATGTGCTTGGATAAAGAAATTGATCGAATCAATTTTCATGAAAGCAACTTCATTATTTCGATAATTGTGAAATGGAAAATATAAAACCGGTCATTTGACCGGCAGTGGTGAGTTTATTGTTAAAATAAATTAATTTAACGATACGCAGCCTACTTACGACAACGTTCTATTTATTTATGTTTGACCACGTACGGGGTTACAGTGAAGTTAAACGAGTCATGAGAAAGAATAAATGGCTCGCTGCTCGAGATTACTGAAACATTTTGAGCAAATGCAGCGTAAGTAGAATGATTTCTGTAATATGTCGTCAACTCGTTTCTATCGCATGCTGTTCAAGTATTAGGGACGCGACCAATTCCACGTATTATCCACGGAAGTTCGAAGCGAGTTGCAATAACGGTCCTCCACCTGTTATTTCTACGGCGCAGTCTATTTTACCGTTCTGTAACGAAAGTTTTATAAAATGGAGTGAAAAGAAACAAATTAATTGCATCACACACACTTTCGTTAAAATAGTTACGGAAATAACACAGTCCAAATGAAGTCCATGTTCACAGATTTGTTTATTAAAATATTTATATTGAATGTACTCGCCAAGAATGATAAAAAAGTTGTTAATTCACCTTTAGAAAATTATAGATTATATTCTTTTCTACTATCAAGAGAATACAATAACTGAGTGTTCATACATGAAGATATATACATAATTACGGAGTAACTATGCTATTGCACAACATTACGATTTTTAATCAAATCATTTATAAATTAAGAACCTTTCGTCCCATTGTTTAAGCTTGTCATAAGAAATAAGACATTAACAAATATTATTCTCGACCAGCTACACGAGCAATGTCTCATAAATAAAATATTATCTTTTTAATTGAATCTGCATTATATTTAAAGTTGCATGATATTATTTTAATAATTCAATTGTATTTCCTAATTTGTGCTTCCGTTCAACATGTAGTGTTGGACCACGCGAATAAAGTAAATTTTACATTGCTATCGCCAGTATCTTAATGATATTCTGCTTGAAGTCTGCAATAAAGATGCGGAGGCGGATTAATAATGAGGAAAAATGATAGCGCATTATAATTAACGGGTCCGTGCTACTTAATTAGCGATGATAGCACTATCTAAGATCAAGGAGGCACCGGCGTTACCAGAATTGCAATATCGCCGATAGTCCAAGCGGTTTCTCCGGCATTAAATGAACCAATTGCGGGTCAAATTGATCGAGACGAGATAATGATCCAGGGAATGTAGCGCGACGTGAAAGTTCGCGGGACATTTCAAGAAAGAAAACGCTTAGTCGGGGATATTGTATTATCGTTAGTATCTCTAGTATGCATCGACAGTATGCAGTAAAATGCAAGCTGGTAACGCGTAGCCGATCACTCTATCATTTTGCGACGATTACCGTCGCGATATTAAAATCGGCATTCGAAATGCAGCTTTGAATCGCATGCAGAAGCGTAATCATTCTGTCTTCACCGGACTTCCGGTTAGCCTATGTTTGCAGGGCACAGATAAAACCAGTAGAAAAGGGAAAATAGAAAGTGAGTTAAGAACAGAGGATAAATGAAAATTTGAAGAGATGAAGTAGAAAAAATGGAGAATCTAGAGAATATGAGGAGGTGAATGAAAGAAAAGGTGGAGAGAAATTACAGACATAAGTTTTGAGGTTAGTTTCAGTTAAAGGGAAAGTAAACGTGAAGGTTTAAATTTCATTGCTGAAGCCGAACGTACGAGACACCTGGCGTTAGTAACGTGTGGCAACTTTATTTACCGATTGCAGATAAACAGACTATTTTGTGAACAGAACTATGTTGAAAAGACTTTACGGTAAAAGATTAGATGGCAAGGTGGTCAAGGGAGTGCTCGTTAACATCATTAATTAGCAAAAGGAATTGTTATAAACAATAATTGTAAACTCTAGCTAATGGAAATGTAAAAGGAGTGGAAGAGGAAGGTGTAACGAGTTATGGTTAACAATATAAAGTATATTTAATGAGAAATCAACGATACAGAAGGAAAAATAACAAAATGAGAAAGTGAACAATGAATGACCGAACGAAACAAGATTTGATGAGTGTCAGTATGACAAGAATAAACGCACGAATACTTTCATATGTGTCAGTATGACCAGAATAATCGCAAGAGAGCGAGAGCGACAAGGTCTCTTTTACACCCGCGT
>CM052316.1:8548737-8672317 GCA_028455605.1 Lasioglossum malachurum | reverse complement strand
ATAGCAATATTTTAGAATTTTTTTAACTATCTTCCCCTGGGTTGACACCTACCAAAAAATTCTAAAATATTGCTATGATGCTAATCTATTATGTATAAAAATCTCAGAAGTGTCCGTTTGGTGGAACAGTGTCAAAAAAAATAAAGTATGCCGGCGAACGGGAAGGTTGCGGGAGGGGGAATCCGCTCTACCGTGCGCATAGGAGCTGATCCAGGCTAAGCGGCCGCTCTACCGTACGCATAGGAGCTGATCCAGGCTAAAAGTGGGAGGGGGAAATCCGCTCTACCGTACGCATAGGAGCTGATCCAGGCTAAGATTTTGTGTGGGGGCAGCACTATACCGGAGGCATCGAAAACCCGGGCGTGAGCACTCTCATATCCTCTCTGCTACAGATTTTGTAATAATGGAGAGAGTTTCGAATCTATTTAAATCATAAATTATAAAGCTAAAAAATAATACAGAGTAATTTTTCGTCTCTAAGTCCTTCTTATTAGGTCGTTACAGGTAATCGATAATAGGAGTTGCAGAAGTGAATCATGTCAAGCTATCATACCATATAATTTAGTGTAAAATAATTGGTACATTTTATTTCATCTTCAAATTTTGTTTAGGTTGCTATTGGAACCCGCGCGCGCCGTTTTTTAAGTCTTTTTTAACACAGAATTCGTTTACTACTAGATCATATAATGACACCTATATATCTCTTTTATATTGTGTTTAGAATTTTTCAAAGGGATTGTAGGGTGTAGAGTATGCAGATGAACAATTGATTTCAGAATATATCCAATATTTTTCCTCCGTAGAAATCCACTGTGTACACAGACAGGACAATATGCAAATGAATGGTGCACTGCATCTACCTGAGCGAACGAGTGTCCGCAAGAGGCACGTGTCCTGTCGTGCAACACAGTCTTGACAACAGTACGCATTGAATCGTACACAACTGCGAAGAACCTGCTGAAACAGTTCGATATTATACTGATGAACGGTGCAGTTTGATCTCCACTCGTAAGTTGGAGTCTCTAGCTAGGGGATCAATTGACTAGACTAGATCATCGAGGATCTCTCTTTTTCTACCTGTTTCTGAAACCGATGTTGGTTTATAGAAAATCATTACTTCCACGACCAGACTGCATCACTGACTTTATGCAAAATTTTATTGATACGCTATTAATTATCCCTTTGCAGTCGGAGCTATTTGAACTCGAAAATTGAATTCCACTATACATAAACACTGTGTAAAAGAAAAAAACCCCGGCCATATTTAATAGAAAAGCGTAAATAATCAAATAAGAACACAGTAAGTTTTGAAAAAGGGTTCCGCTGTTTAATTGGATAGTTCTGAGAGTATGTGTTATTGCGGATTATCTAATACTTTAAATGCAATAAATCAATCATTGTACAATCCAATTTCTACATAAAGATATTGTTTGTCATTATATCTTATAATTATACTGGGGCTTCTTTCTTTTGCACAGTATTGTATGAATTTTTCCATTTTATGTATATGAAGTGGATATAATACCTCATACCATACTTAAATGTGTGTTGTGACTCTGAGTCACCACTCGAGTGCTAAGGGTTATTATAGTTACCATAATTAATTTGATTGAATATCGAAGTATTTTTATTTAACAACTCAAATCACTGGACATAAATCAAGTGGACTGTTGCTCGACGTGCTTATACGTTTAGATTGTGTGTAGATACATACGGATTTAGAGAGAGAAAATCGTCGACGACCCGGATAGCTTAATTGGTCATAAGTGGTAGCCCCGAAAGCGAAAGACTAGATCGTAGTACTGATACGATTAATATATTTAAATATACTGATTATGCAGATGTGCTGTTGCAGCGAAACCTTTCATTTTATGACACCTCTCACGAATCAACATGCAACGTCTTGGACGATGAAGAGGGACATGGAGCGAAGAGTGCAGCACCAAATTCTCAATCGTCTCTAAACCACTTGAATCTACCGTTACCGTATACAGCAAAATTCATTGAAAAACATCTTTTTATACTTTTCTGACGATTTCAACTTAATTATATTTATAAAGAAAATTCTAAGGTGTCCATACCACATTATTTGAAATCACTGACTGGACTTGGTGCAACGAATACACTGCATAAAAATTTATTCGAAGACGAAATTTATTTGTCGACTTAATTATATTTATAAAGAAAATTCCATAAAATTTGTCAGATATCATCATTGAAGGCGATCATCATTGAAATAACCAAGTTATTTTAAATCACTGACTAAACTTGGTGCAACGAATAAATCGCATAAAAATGTATACAAATTAGTTACTCTGTTTGCTCGGTTGTTCTAATGTTAAACAAAAAGTTGCCATATATTCACGGCGCTTTAATTCGTCATAAGCATATTCTCCCCGAACAAAAATCCCCAAAACATCCCGGAAAATGCAAACAAGAATCTCCTCTGCTCCGGCAACGGACATACCAGAGGCAACGCGATAATAACAGCGCAAACGGCAAATCATTGACATATATGCGTGTCGCAGAAACAGAAATAACGTACACCGGTGCGACGACGACGTCGGCACGCTATGATGCTCAATATCCGCCGAGGAGTGGTGTGCGTAAGCGGGCCAGGTAGAAGGAACGCGTCTCGTCGACGACCGGTGTACGCACACAGGAACGACTATGCTCACACGCACGTACCGAAGACAGGTAAACGGGGAACAGTGTACGTGCACAGGTAGAGGGAACGGCGGCGAAGGTGCGGCGTGATACTACACGAGACCGCAGTGAGTCGGTCGCAGCCGTGTGCGTCGCTCTTCGCCGCTTTTTCGTTCGACTCGTGGAAAATCCGTGGTCGACGAGCAACCTGTTGCGCTACCGGTATATCTACAGTACGGAGATCGTAAGTTGCCGAGCACCTACTCGCTGTCTTAACGTATTATCGCAAACAATTAGATAACGATATAAACAAGTTTCTCGCTCGTTGCACGAAAACGGGACCGGAATTCCAAGCAGGAATGTTTTTGCGAGGAACGGGGGGTATCCGATCGCGTAAGACATTTCCCATAACTTCCCCTTCATTCATTCCAAGTCGCAGCCGATGTATCAGCCTGCTGCGAAAGATCCTTTTGCAACGTGCACGCATGATATTGTTAGATAACGCGAGCACACACGCGCGTTAATGTTTTATTACTTGCTAAGCTTCCTGTTACGTAGTAATTTGCTTCCTTACAAAAATTGGCTTGAATCTGTATTAATCTTCTTGGCACGGTCTAACATCTAGAAGCAACTGCGGGCTGCTATACAACGCGATTCAAAAATTGTGTGCGGAAGCGATTTACATGTATCACCTGCGGCAGTAAGAGCACAGTCTTTTCCAGCAAGTTATTCTACATTTACTGTACTGCCACGTGACCTAACCCAGACCATCGCCGGTCAAATGACCGGTCTCGTATTTTTTCGTTCACAATTGTTTGGTTTTCTTTGTTCGTTCTAGTTTTAATAGTTATATAAACCGAAACGTTCAGTCCTATCCAGATCTATACTCTTCATATTCAGTCCTATCCAGAGTCTACTGTATTCTTGAAAGAAATGCAACGAACGGGGTTCGCGTGACGAAAATTTGATCGTGGAAAAAGAATCTAGCAGACTAAGCTCCCTTGGAGATTAGGTCGCATCCTAGCTCCCTTGTCTCTACGCTGTTTGTAGATGATATAGTTTGTAGATGCTCGGCAACTTGTTGGTACAATACCTGATATCCTGCATCCTTCAGCCAGTGTGTTAGCCTTGACAGGCGCCAGCCACGTATGTGACCAGTGCGCGAATTCTCTCGTCTACACGTGGACCCGAATCCGCGAGAATCGAGGCGGACATCCTGCGAACATCCTCCGAAGAACGTCGCCAAACAGGACGTAGATATGTGATCCCGAACGCTGACTGGCCACAATCGTCAACTGGCCACCATGTCGACCACCGACGTGTTTCGCATCGCGCAACAGGGTCCTGCTGCTGAAGAGGAGCAAGGGTAACGTTGCTTCTTGCTTCTTCTGCTCGTCTAGAACGGCTCGATAGTCGTAAGAGTTCAGAGCACCGCGGTTATGTGGATGTATGAGAGACAGAAACAGTGTGCAGGAATGCACGCTGTGCCTGCAAGGGCCGCCATGCATAAGCATTCGTGCGAGCGGCAGTTTTGCCTGCACTGGCGTGCGGTGCACGCCGCGAAACTACCCATGCAGAGTTACAATAACTTTTCTAGTTTCTTATCAGTCTCGTGGAAGAACGCGGCTGATAGGCGGATATCAGCTGTGGGGGATTTAGTGGCACCGAGTGTGACTGGTTAGGCACTTTGTTAACATTCGATAGTGGCATTGATGGGATTTCTTGTGATTGTGGTGTATTTGTAATGGGCTCAATTGTTGCTGAGATCGTAAAGGTGCATTCATAGAGGAATTATCGAATCGACTTATTTCGGAGTATGGAGGCGTTCTTGTTGTTCTTATAGAGTGACAGGAAATTGTTCAATAGATTTATTTCTTCGGATATATTTTATATACAGGGTGGGTCACACACCTAACGTTGCCACCTCAAATATCTTTGTTGTTTTTAAAGATACGTAAAATGTCTGAAGAAACAAAGTTAATGATTCAGTGAGGCTCACATGATACCAAAAATATTTTTGTTTTTATCTGATTTTTTTTAGAGATATTAAGGTCACCTTCATTTTTTTGAATGGATGCACCCTTTTTTAAACACCTACAATGATAGTCCCTTTCATTAGGAATTCAGCGACTGTAATTACCCATGCACGTATAACAGACACAGAACATTATTATTTTGAATTAAAAATTCTTTAATTAAAAATTCGCAGTCTACTCAGGCTGTAATCTACTTAGGCTTTAAGAACAACAAAGATATTTGAGGTGGCAACGTTAGGTGACTCACCATATATATTATGAATATGGTATATAATATATATCGAATATATTAAATGGACTTATTTCTTTGAGTACACGTTTTAATATATAAATATTCTTGATGTTTTGCCAGCAGAATAAGAAATAGTCATTTTAAGTGCTCCGGGGATACAGGGCTAATAGGCTTTTTGAAGACAGTGCTTTATGAGCTGCTCATTTGCCAAATGGCTTGACGCCATTAAGTAAATATTAAAGAAAATCGGTGAAGTAGTATATACTCATCTGTAACCGTTCCTTCGATTTGTAGCATTCAATGGTTGTTAAGTGAATTTATCTTAAATCAACAGCTTAAGCTACAATTGAGTGTGCCAAAGATAGATATGGCTAACGATTTAACCTGTAAACGACTCATATTTAGAAAAAACTCAATCCTTTCGTTTAAGTACACTATCTTAGGAGACATAAAAATATTTTTTGTACAACGACTCTAATTATTAGATCACCGACCGTAATAATCTTGAAAGAGGTTGTTAGATTCTATTGCACAACCTGCTGATTTAACGGACATTGAAAAATCGTGAATTATTTATGAAGTATTAAATTAAGTCACTTCTGTTTTTCAAGCGAGTCGAAGTTAGAAACCGGAGACTGGTTTAGTTATTTACGAATGGACGAGGCCATTTCAAATCGAATTTTCCAAAGGCATTTACCTTAAATGACATTGTTTAGTAGACTGTGTACATCTTACGCAGCAGTAGCAACGTGTGTGCACAAAAACAATTGTTGAAAAACACCGAGCTGCCGTAGAATTTTTGTAAAGAATTTTTTGATGACTCCATACGAGAGGTTTATTGTAATTCGATGGATTCCTTGAAAGAATTGAGCAATAGCAATCCCCGTTGTTTCACATGGAAAAAGACAGAGTGGTTTGCGTGTTTCTACTTTTTCATACCTTGAACACGCACAGGAAAATCAATCTCGCGATGATTGTGTCCATGCCAAACAATTGACATTACACACACATACACGGTTCGCCGATTTGAGCGCAACACACACGCTTCGTCTTGCATCAAAAACATATGACCGTGCAAGCAAAATAGGCGGCGAGAATCAGCGTGTATGGCGGACCTATGGTTTCGTGGCCGTTTTCATGTCTGATGACGCACATAAAGTTGTTTCCTCGAACGAAACACAGTCTTGCAGATTCATTTCTGTAATAACGTTGCTGTTTCCGTTTTTGAATACGATTTTACGATTACTATCCCGCGTATGACTCTGTCATACTACGGTTTATGGATACAGACGGGTGTTATTATTATTTTCATTGTTTCTACATCCTGTAGATCTCTTCTTCTTCGACTCCTACTACTGTATAGTAGACTTTCATTCACTGCTGGCGTATGTTGTATATTCATGGATCTTCGATAATTACTATAATCATGCTCCTGCGTTTGTGAATCAGTCTATAAACTGTCATTCCTTTCTTTCATATTGATTTTAGTTGCGCTAAGAGATCGTCTACACGTTCATCAGTTTTTGCACTGTGTTGTGTATACATACGTATTACTGGTGTACACTTAAGCTGATGACGAAAACATATTTAAAGGAATGTTGTTTATTTATCACTTTTAGGATACTGCGTATATTAGTTAGTATTGGTGGTGTTAGCTATGATGACAGATACAGATGGACGTCGTCTTTTAAACTGCACTTCATTCATGTATTTTTGATATTATGCAATATTTAACACATTACTCATAAAATGTAAATTTTTGGAGTAAAAGTACAGGTGTATATTGTATTCGAACGTTTTTATGAACGAAATTTGTTTTTAACACGTTACCGACCGGTGATTATTGCATAATTTTGAAAAATCTATGTGGTACATGGCTAAACAGTTTTTAATGGAACCTTCAATAGCAACAGCAATTTTCATTGTGAACTAACAAGTCGCCCTCTCAATAACGTCATCTAATAGTTTCATTTAAGATTGCAATGTAAAAGAAAATTTCTATGCTTTCTTTTGGTACAGCACGATTATTAAAAATCCTATTAATAGGCTTCCGGTAGGTAAAGTGTTAATTTGTTGTATAGTTGAATGCAATCTAGCTAATATGTATTCCTACTCAAGAAAACATTTACCTTTCGAATACAGTTCTATAACCTGCATTTCCGTTGAAATGTCAGTCTGTTTTCCTGTATTAGCAAGTTGGCTAATATATTCAATGTGCTATGTTTCTAAATAGTTATATATTAAATAGTGTGTATACACATCAGAAATGCCTATATAAACATTGACTTTTGTATGTTAACTACTAACTACACAGGCTCATACAACAGAGATTACTATTATTCAAATATTCAATAATGTGAATTTTCACAATACGAAATTATCAATTAAAATACCTCTAAATGTTTGTAATATTTTCTCACTAGGTTTATATGCAAAATAAAATTTTTCTGTATCGATAATAAAATAGGAGCCAATTCAAAATGTCTTTCTTTAATAATTTTAATAAACTAATTCCGTTAGATTTTTAAATTTTAGTCATCTAAAATTTAATCACCATTTGTGATAATAGCTGGATTGTATATTTTATAAATGCATAAACAACCTACTCGTCCAATTATACGCTCGCTGGCGCCAGAAAGTGTTATCGCGTAAAGAATGCAACCATGCGATTCTGGAACGTGTTGAAAGGCTGACGAGGTTGAAGGTGTTTCGTATAAAAATGTTGGTTTCGTCAGGGAACAGTATCGCTCGGTCGTCGGACAGCGAAAAATAACAAAAAACGACAAAGGGGTATAACCGGACCAGCGGATCAGAACGACCTTGAAACAGATTAAAGTTAAACCAACGAGATGGCCCATTAAATAGTTCACTAAGAAGAGCATATTCTACGAAATTTTAACCCATTATTTCATCCTGTAGACTAACTCAAAATTTGTGTAATGAGTAGCTGTTTAATTACTTGCAATGATTCTTAAAAAATATATGACACTTTATAATTACTAAAACACGTGTTCATATATTTCCTTAGAATTTTTGCTTCCAAATAGTAATCGTAAAATGAGTGAAAATCTAACAAACACATATTTTTCTTGTATTTATTCTCCCGATCGAAATAGACGTGTGAAACCAGCCGCAAAATGTGTTTTCTTTGCAAATTCTCTATATAATTTTCGTGTCATATTCGGTTGTGTTTTGATGAGTTATTGCAGATTAGTTGGGAAAGTCGATTCTATCGCGTTGATACAATTATTTCTAGCACGGTGTATATCAAAACTAGTCGTTTACCGCGTTTTAACTGGTTACAAGAGTTCCGGACAATACGAAAACAGGTTTCTCGCGAGCGGGTCTGGGTAGTTGGGCACCCGACAGTTCAGTATTCGACAATCGTTCTGCTGGTTTGAGCCCGTCGAGGTTTATCGCCTCGAGCAGGGTAGAAAGTCGACGCAAATCGCTCCAACGAGACGAGGGAGATTCGATCGAGAATGTACCGGTACGCATTCGATGCATTAGGGGAGGTTTGTTTATCTTAAAATATTCTATATTACTTATTTACCCGTGGGAACATTTTAAATGAAAAGTATTGGAATTAGTAATTGAACTATTAAAGAAAGAAACAAATTTTTGCTTGGTTCCAATCTGTCGCAATCGGAGTCACCAGATTAAGATTTGTGTCCCCACTCTACCTTCCCTCTCTACGATGTTATTCCCTCACGCTTCCGCCTGGTCACGTGACGCTGCCTATAAATTCATGTATACATATGTTCGTCAGTCCTATTGTTTGAAATTAATTTTTCCTCACTTCGATCCACATAAAATAATTCATAAAAATATTTTAAAATATGCATGAAGATGCAGCAGGCTCAATTTGTACAAAAATCGACAAGATGCCAAGGCGAGTTAGGCGATTGCAATAGGTATGCAGTAGATCGGAAAATCCCAACAATAGGAAACGTGATTGGCTTTTGACTCATCGATCGCCGGTGCCGCGGATGGCTACGGTTGAATAGAAAATGCGAAAGGCTTTCCTTATACAGGTGGTAGCGCGATATTAGACTCGTTCCAGAGAGAGCGAGAGATTCTCTCTCCCTCTCTCTCTCTCTCACTCCCTCTTTTTCTCTCAATGTCAATGACTGCTCCCTCAGGCTAGCTGTGACCCTCCGTGTGAACGTGAGTCTCGTCTTTCTGTGTGTCGCAGCAATAATACACGTTGAAGCAGAGAGGTACGGTGCTTTCACACGCGAGAGGCACGCCGAATGTCAGTATCTATAGTTGTCCTTATGGAACTAATCATATTTATACCGAACGCTCATGTGACTGTTCTTCGATAATTTTTTCCTGACAAGCCTATGGAGAAAATTGCGTAACAAGATGGGTTTTGTTAGTTTGTACGATTTTCAATCGCTCTGAGAAAAGCTCGACCTATTAGCCCTTTTATTTGATAACATATGATATAGACATAATTGAAAATAGCATATATATAGACATAATTGAAAAATAATTACAAGGATTATTTTTTTAAACGATATTTTAAATTTTGGTGTTAAAATCTAGTCTTCATATGATTTATTTCTGAAGAAGAAATTAGGAGAAATTATTTCTGACAGTAAGAATGTATTGTAAGCGATCAACAAATTCACGAAGGAGGGGCTACGAATTAGTTTGTACAACTAATACGTTAAGAAATGCACTGTGGGAATATGAACACCATGAAACGCTTCTCAATCCTTTAAGAAATATCTAGAAACACGGAAAAAGAGAAAGCAGAGGTCGTTCGAGACAGATAACAGTATGTGGCTTTCAGGAAAGCATCAAATTCCGTTGTCGCAAGAAAAGCTATTAAACCGCCGACAAATATACCGTCGACTTTCATGGTATGGTTGAGAGTTTGATTATCGTGAAAATACTGAAATGAAGTTGTATACTGTATTAAAATACTTCATTACTCTTTTTAAACAGTATAAATATAGAAAGATGTTTCAGCATTACAAGATTTTATTTATATATTCGAATTCTAATTTTGAATGATTTGAGCATGGTGGATTTTCAAGGAAGACGATTTACTTTAACTAAAATAATTTATCGGTATACTTGTATTTAATGAAAATATGGAGTAGAATGACGACAGTGAACATTAGAATTTGTATTCTTGGAAATCGTACGACGACTGGCTCGAAACAGTTTTCGAAGGAACGAATTTTAAACCTTAAGGTTGACTAACGGGACTTCCGGCGTCTGTGCATACCTGTACGGCAAAACGGTGATCGCTGTTGCAATTTCTGAGACCCATGGCGGGTCAGGCTGATATGCGCAGGCTGTTCGAGAAGTTCTGAGTGTCAAAAAACTGACCTATCTTATTCAATTATTAACTCGAATATAATTCTTTGTTATTTCTTATTATATTAATTGATACATTCCATATTTCCACGTTAATAAGTAGATCTTGTTCCGTCTTGAACTTAATTATTATCGTTTTAAGGGTAGCTTAAGGATCCGTATACCTGACTGTACTAGAGTTCCGTCTCGAACTTAATTATTATCGTTTTAAGGGTATACCTAACTGTACTATGGTTTCGTCTCGAACTTAATTATTACCGTTTTAAGGGTAGCTTAAAGATTCGTATATCTGACCGTAGTAGGGTCGTCGCAGGGAAGTCCCGGCAATTGCTAGCTACCATAAAAAAGGGACCAGGACCGACCGGCAAATCTAAGAAAATGACCACTCGATTTAGTCACGGGGCACTCTATCCCGCCACTTCAAATTTCCCCCGAATTGTTAAAAATCCCAACCCCTATAACCAACAAGATTTTCGCAAACCCCACTACAGTTCAACCCCCGCCATTTATACACAGTTTTCTTTAAGCGTTGTAGAGACAAAATAAACCAGATATGTTCTGAGCACCCGAGGTGTCCTATCAATTTTCTTATTGGTATATCTCGCAAGGATCCGAGATCCTTGCTATTCGGTTTTATTTCACCTTAAAATACCGAGATTACTTTCTTGCCAACCCAATATTTTTTAGTAAAATTACGTGCAAAGTTTAGCAATCTTGTGCGAGATACAGTCGGTTAACGATGAACAATTTAAATTATTATTATTAGTAAGTGATTAAGATTATTAGTAACTGACTATGATTACAGTGTGATCGATGATTATGATTGATGAGCAACTGAAATAATCGCAACGAATATAATCACGAGAATTGATGAATCCTCGTCCAAGGCCCTTCACGTTCATTCTGTTCCGTGCAGACTATGCCGCAGTTATGAGGTTACGGTTTACGTTTCCAACGATTTCTAATGGTAGCAAGTGTACAATGCTGTAATTGCCATATCAACGTGTCTAATACTTTATCAGATGATGTAGCTGTCATTATAGCTCGAATAGCCTTAACAAGTCGTTTGTAAATTTTCTTGTTAAACAAAACGCAAGGTAGCTAATGCTAAATTCAACATTCAAGAAGGAAAAGTCAACATTCAACATCAAAAGTGTAGGGAGCGCTGTACCTCCAGGAAACTTTTATAAATCCCCAGATAGAAACGCAGGTCCCGACCTGTTTAAAAAAAAAATCAACGTGTCTAATACATTGTTATTATCACATGATGAAAATTATTCGTGAAAGGAAGGATTTGATACATTTGTGACAAACACAAGTATATGGAACGCAGAACTGTAAAAACATTTCAAGAATTTAAAAGTACGCGCTGTTGTATTATTTTCAACTCATTACAATTATTAAGAAAATGGATAAATAGCTCTTCTATCTGACAATGAATGCAGATCATTTTTATTTTGCATAAAAATTGCCAGTCTAATATTAAATAAAGTGTTTGGAACAGATATCAGGAAGCGAAGTGACGAGATTCAAATTGTCTAATGCAACCTGTGCATAATGATAGTAAATTGCAATCCTTCATAGGGATTTAAGGTGCAACCGGAAACGATTTAAGGGCAAGATATTCACGTTTTAAGAAACATAGAAAGCAGGGTTGGTCGAGTTACAGGAGACGGTCACACTATCCAGTGTGAAGTCCTTTGTCAGCATCGCCAACACTGGCAGATAGTTTGCAAATGTTGGAGTTGCAGCGGGAACGGACACATGAGCCGAGGACACTTTCCCTGGTCAACTTTCCCAGGGAAACACAATGATCTTGCGTGTATAGATAAAAGATTCTTCATTGTCAGGAAGCTTAAACAAGGAAGAGTAATATTTACTAATTATTGCAACAGTCTTTGGAAAGTTCTTTAAATGTTTTGACTGTTCTGCTGTCGATATACTTATTGTCTTTGTCATGAAAAGTTTTCATTAAAAATCTACATAAATGTTTCCTGTAAAGTGTCTTCTTTGAAAGTTACTGTCCACGACGTATACAACGTATAAGAAATTATGAAAAACACGAATGCACGGTAAAAGATTATGTTAAAGACTATTGAAAAGTTGCGACAGACTGATCAAGGAAAAGGCCCGCGTCGGGGGCATCGTCCTCTGCTTTTCGACTGTGTGTGTGTCTACCTGTACTCACACCTGTACACCTTTGCTCAGGTGCTCAGCTGACTGGAGTTTAAACTGCGCGCCCCGGAAGTCGAACCTTTAATTTTCAACTATTTATATCTCGGATACGAATCCCCAATGCGTAAAATGTCACAGAACCGTTTCGATTCGTTTCTCCACGAGATACACGCACGTCTAATATTTTTATTATATTTTTCAAACACGTTGTTTACATAGAAATACCCGGTGATCGATCTCTGCGAAACTTTCACATCGTTTCTGTAATAATAATAATTTTTCACAATTTTTCCTTCTGCTTCTTTACACTTAGCTTCCGATAAATAGAAATTAGGTGCTTCCTGTATAACTAGTACCTGCCAGACTATAATTTTTCCTTACCTCATTCGGTTTATAACTTGATACATTGGATATTCTCTCGCGTCATGATCGTCAACGTGATTATTTGATGATTGCTATTTATGTGCTTCCAGATTTTAATAGCCAGAGGGACTGGATGTTTTCTTTCAATTTTCAGCACTTTTGGAGAATATTAACCTTATTGAGAATATTAAAATTATTTTCCTTCAATTCTATTCCCTCAAAAATTCCGAAATTGATTTTTTACCACTTTCTCTTTTGAATACTGTCCTTTATACCAAGAGTTCTCCTACACGTTCTCTTTACCATACTGTTCGCCCTTCACTTTCACTTATTGCCAAATCTTCATCTTCTACAGCTCTATTCTCTCCCCCTAGTTATCTTGCTGTACCTTACCCTCCCTCATTAACTCCATGCCTTAAAATGTTATAAAAAAGTTTTAAAAAATGCCCTTTTTATTTCTGCATGTAACCTTGTAAATTCTAATTTTTGGAAAATCTTTTTTGCATATCATTTCGTAAACTTTATTATTATTTTTCAAAGTAATATAAAATAGTCACTTTTATTAATTCTATTATAAGAAAATATTTTCAACTTTACCTTTACCCAACTAATTATATACATGTCATTTTCCCTTCGCTGCCTTCCGCAATTCTGCTAATTTCTGTTTATCGAAAATAATTTCTAAAAAAGGAATATACAAACGGCACTGTGAACAGCAATAGAAACTAATACTTTACAGTTGACAAGAACTACCGAACAACTTTCTGTATCATTATTATTGAAATGATCGCTCTTTTTCGTTATTCCTTACGAGTAGGCAATTCAAGGAGAAATTTCGCTCCGACCGCCAGATAAGTTGTCTATAATGTAATGGACTGATTTTCATCGACTTGTATTGCATGTACAATTACTTGAGCGTAGAATAATGTTGCACGATGATTTCACGTTTCGCGGACCACTGGCCAGGACAGAAATTTATTGAATGATACGACGACGAGATGTCTGCTCGGCATTTACGCCGAGTGGAACGATTAATTATTATAATGATGGGAAAACGCATTGTTCCGCGGTTCGAGAAGCCAAATTATAACGTTACTTCGGAGGTGGAGACTGTTCCCTTCACATACGATATATGCATTCGGTTTCTTCCGCTGATTTACTGAAGCGTTGTCATCGCTTTTACTGTTATCGATACGCGTGTGTCATGCTACGGTGCATCGGTTTCAAATGCGTCTACTAAAACGCAGTGGAAATGTGCCTGCATCGTAATTTACTTTCATGACACAATAATCGAAATCTTTTGTTGTATTGCATTGGTAAATTTTTGTAGACATTTCGAAACTTGTATTTGTTACCTTTCATTCCGGAGAAAAATATTATCTTGCAATTGTTTAGTAAAACGTATGCAATCTTTTCAAGGAAATCGCGTTGCTTCGTGATATTTATGCGGAAACTTAAAGTATTTCCGTTCGAATATGTTCATTATACACAGTCACTGTATTATTATTGATTGTATTCATTTATTTTACGCTACGATCTTTTTAAGATACTAAAACATTACTCGGAACAAATTCACGTTTTTGCAGATAACAAGGATTAGCTAACATAGTTCTTAGTGCTAGAAATAGCATACTCTATCTTGCATATGTCCCTGATTATTTTCATTCAATTCTCGCAGTCAGCTCCAAAGAAATTCGCAAAAAATCTATAGAATGGCATTCTATTATGACTACTAGGTCACTCTTGAGTGATGCTCAAGGTAAACTAGATTTGCAAAAGGGTGGACTTGGAAGATTCCCTTGCACTCTGCTTGTCGCTGTCTAATATTCTAGGGCTTCTTACATTGCTAAATGTATTAATAAATTGCTGAACGTTCAAGTATGGCACGAATAAATGAGAAATTAAAAGGATTCTGTGGTGAAAATATTAGGTTTGTAAAGAAAGAAATTCAGGATTTTTGTTCCTTTGTTTTAATTGCAATTTTATATCAATAAATATTTACCTTTATTTAATGAGTTATATGTCATTTTAAAGCTTGTTTTACACTCCATTTAATTATGCTTTTCATATTTGATTTTGTTCAAATTTTTTTTTAATTATTTGGCTGTTATTTCAGGATGTCAAAACGCGATTTTTGCATTATTTTTTTCTATGAGTTCAAACTAGACCGAAGTGCCGCTTAAGCTACTCGGAATATCAACGAAGTATCGGGCGAAAGAAGTGTCAACGAATGCACAGCTTTATATTTTTAAATAATATTAAATTCTCTATAAACTTAATTTTCATATTATTGTTTTTATATTAAAACAATTTTAATAAAATTCTTTTTTATGTGAGTTATAACACTTTGAAAACATATGTTTAAATCCTGCATTTCTTTCTTTACAACCTAATAGTTTCGAGTGCAAAGGGTTAACAATGTCTCGAGATTTCCAACCACGTACGAACCAAAGATGGTTACCCTGCACTCGTCTAATATTCTAAGAAGGAACCGTGCGTTTTGCAGAAGACTGAAGGCCGATCTGCAGTTCCTGCGGAGGAGGGGACTTCTAAAGTCGTCCGGCGAGCTATCGTACCAAGGACGCAAATGCACCAGATGCGGCGCGCCGTTCGGAAGATTTTACAACACCGGCGCGAGGTGTACACGCTGCGCTCGAAGAGTTTGCAGACAGTGCCGTATCGAGGTCAGAAGCCTCGCCGATAACAAAGACGTCGAATGGATCTGCAACGTTTGCTACGGAATCGCGTGAGTAACTCCCTTCCCGTATGAAAGTACCCGAGGTGTCTCCCGTCCGAACCGAGACCACTTTCGCAGGACAATAGTGCAGAGATCCTGTTACCGTCGTCAAAATCTTAACTGCAACTCTCCTGCTCGTTTAACCACACAAAATATCCAACCAACAATACGTAACCGGAGTGAAGTACTTGTGAATGTTCCTCGTAGTATAACGTTCTATTCAGTGTAATGTGTTTTGCAATAGGGCTGCAAATTTGAAGGTAGTTTTAGTATGTAGAATTTGTAGTTCAACATCGTGTTGTGTTGGAGTGTCAGGTTATAGGAATCCTTTTTTTAATAATTTATGAGGAAGAAAAAAATGTTATGCGAGCATAGAGTTTTCAAAGCTTCATTAAAACGTGACGATAAATATATTTGTAGGAAGAAGTGTGGTCTTGAAGGTGAATAAAGTCGTGTGGTAAAATAAAACAAAATAAATTCTGTTAATTGTTTGTCAATCTTGCATTTTTAAGCACAGTGAACATTTCGAAATGGAATGTTAGCTGCTCCTTGAACAGGATAAATGTAGATATTGCTGATCTGATTATTTATATTACGAAAAATTGTTTTGAGGATATCAGTTTGTTGTAGACTATAGCACAGAGTATTAAGCGTTTAATGTAGAGTCCTAGATACAAAGAGGGTCTCAGCTCTCAGGCAAGCGGGACTTGAACTCGTGATCTCGAGAGTCGAGATCCGCCCCACGATCGAGGTCCCAGCTCCGTGCCTAATCCACCACGAGCCACGTTTAATTCTTTAGAAGGTCTCTAAGCGATCTAGTTACAATAACACCGTGATTTTCTACCCTTTCTATTTTCCAGGGAACTAAATGCTGCCACGGGAAATTGGACGTACGAAACTGCGGTGTGCAAGGAGCCCATAAACGGGAAAAGTTCGGTGTCCCCTGTCGAATTATTGAAGCACAGTATTCGACGTGCTTGGACTATTAACGGTACGTTTCGAACAACTATATCGATTATTCGCTATTATTACTAATTACTAGACTTCGGATTTTAAATGTATTTTTGGCGAAAATGAGTGGGTGCAGTTTAAAACAGTGAAAAAAATTAAAAAAGAGTATTAATGTATTATATTGACTACGTTAAAATTACTATGACTGGCAAATAATGCACGAACTGTTTATTTTGCATAAAGATCCTGGAGGCTATTAATACAGTCATTGTTATTATCGACATTAATTATCGATTAGTAACTATCGATGAACAGTACCAGTTACTTCGATGCACTAGTATCAATTAAATTACAACACGTAGCATGATATTCAATTTCTTTTATAAAGCAATAGCTTGCAGCTCATAGAATTTGTGAATTATGTGTAAACAATATTGTGGTACACATTGCAAAGTATTTTTGGGGACGACCTCATAACTAGACTGCGGATTTTATGCATTTATGAGAAAAATGGACACGTACAATTTATGTTGATGCATGTTAAAAATATTTAAGAACCTCAATGTATCAGTTTCAGCTTAATAGGATAATTAAAAGGAGAACATTTTTTATTTTGCATGAAGATCCGCAGTTTACTCATAACAAATGATTGGACATCATGATTGTATTAGGTTCTCCCAAAAGTCTCTTTCGCAATGCGTACATTTAATATTGTTATGTCACAAAGGCATATACAAACAATATGATCATCTGTTTATTAATTTTTCATTACTTGGTAATTAAGTGGACTGGAAACGGACTTTTTAGTAACAATATGATGTAACAATATTAAATGTACGCATTGCAAAAGAAACTTTTGGGACAACCTAATACAAGCTTTGTTAAAAACGAAGGATGACTGTTTGCATAAACGAGATATTGATTACGTTTTGTATACAGGTCCACCCACACGCTGGTCCGCGGGTAGAAAGTCATCGGAGCTGCGCATCTACCGAAGTCTGCCGTCCCGTCGACAAGAGTACCGGAACATCATCGACGAGAACGAGATCTTCAGGCCCGTACTCGGCGAATTCCTGAACTCGTATCAAGAGGACCCGATTGCGCACGACGCGAACGAGCAGGTGGACTGTTATGGTTCCGCAAAGGACGTAGCAATTACGCCGGAGAAATTCGCGCCGCGAGTTGAGACGAACGAACGAACGAGCACGAAATGTGCAGAAAAATCGCCGTGCATTCAGGAGGAAGAAGTGCCATCCGCCGATGCCATAAAACCGAAGAAGTCCGAACGATCTGTCGCCGGTAAAACGAAAATTGACGAGAAGGAGGAGTCCGGAAACGGTCAGGAGCAGACCACGCCGAAAATCTCCTTGATAAAACCGCCGAGGATCCTCTCGAAGTTCATCTCGCCGGAAATTAAGTTCGGCCAGTCGAAGCACAACGAGAGAAAATCGAGTATACCGATATTCCGGAGAAGTTCGAAAGAATTTGAGGACATTAAGAGCCCGCAAGAGTCAACGAAACGTTCCCTAATACCGCAAAGGTACCTTTTCAGTCTCCTTCATTTTATTCTACCTCAATCGTTTGTTATTTCGGATATGAGAAATTGATTAATACTTTTTTTTAATATGGAAAGTACTTGAGGGATTTCTTTAAGCATTTTAAATCTCGAATGAGATGCATTTTGGCTGCATATGTATGTATTAAATATACACGTTAGGTTATATTAAACCAAGAAAAGCTAGAAAATAAATTAACTAGATTTACTGCCTGCATAAAAAGAAATTGTTATGAAAATGATACTCGTTTTTCGATGAAGACCTGACATATATATATGCTACCATAATTACTCCTAGTTGATAACTAGATTTTTGTACAAAATACAAAACATTTGTTTAACAATAGACTGACAATATGCAATGAAATGTCTTCTTCTTGTATACTGTTTCATTTTCAAAAGAAATAAGTTTGTAAATTCATAGAGTATACGTGTCTGATTACTGACTGTAACTGATGCAGTCATACTGTATAAATATTCGTAGCCAATTTTAAAAAATTTGTAGTTTGATTTAAAAATTGTCCCGTTCGGGATCATCAAAGTGTTAATAAATTTCCAGTAGAAACACGAATTTTTGACTAAGTCCTTACGAGTTTGGCAAGATCGTTCGTTCTAGGGTACCCCATTGTAGGAGTAGCCTTAATTAAAATTTTTCAATTTGTTATAGATACAGGGGCAGTACGGACGACTTGCGTCGTAGCAGGGAGGACATCAGCGTACCCAGCCTGATCCCTAAATTACTATCGCCGCGCAACAAGGAGGACAAGCTGAAGCGTCAGGACAGCAAGGACGACATCCGTTGCGGAGGGAAGCTGAGCCGCAGGAACTCGAAGGAGGAGGTGAGAGGCAGCCCGTTCCAGCCGGGGAACAAGGAGGACTGTAAACACGGCATTAGACTGTTCCGCCGGGACAACAGCCGCGAGGACGTGGGCAGGAACAGCGGGGGGAATTCCAATGGAAACGCCACGGGCGCCGCTGCAAAAGGAAAGCAAGATGGCAAAGAGGAGGAGCGCGTGGGTGTCTCTTCGAGACCAAAGTCGACGGTGCAAGAACAGGCCAGGACTAAAGCGGTGCTGGCTAGAGAAGACAGGGAGACGTTTGACGAGAAGTGGCCGCGGAACGAGGAGGAGTTTGCAATAAACGCGAGGGAGAATGATAGAGCGAAACCCGAAGCGGATGCCAACGAGAAGATAATGCTGGACGTCGTTGCTGCCGAAGAGAAGCTGCTCAAGCAAGGTGTTAAGAAGAGTGACAAGGCGAGGAAGATACCGGCCGAGCTAGAAGATCAGATAAACCTGGAACATCCGGACGAAGAAGAGTGCAGAGGGACGGAGTCCACCAAGGAGACCGACGAATCCGAGGTTGATCATGCCGAAGCGGATGGCATCGATCTGAGGGAGAATGATAAGAAGAGTGCCGCGGATCTTGGACTCGGGAAGAAGCCTGAAGAGTTCCAAGTGGTTAGTTCGTAGTTTATGAAGTTTTTGGTGGAATCGTTGGGTGTGTTCTGTGTTTTAACGTTTGATGAATCAATTGGAGGATACCTGGTTGTTTGGCGTTGGATCTTAAACTGGACTGTTAACAAATTACTGGTTTAGCAGTCATTGTTTAACAGAGTTTAGACATTCGTGATTCACAGCTGAGAATTTCTTAAACAATTCGATCAACAGCAATAGCAACTTTTGGTCACTTCTTTTGGAATTATTTTTTAAAAGAAAATTTCCAAATCCTTTTTTGATGCAGAACAGTTATTGAGAATGATGCTAATAGTCAAACTGCAGATTTTTGTGCAAAATAAAAATTGTCTGCGTTTAATTACAAGATACAGAGAATAGGGTTTCTAGATTCTCTAAAATTCCAAATGCATAAAATCTACAGTCTAATTGTAATAGGCTTTCAACAAGTGATGTGTTAATTGAATATAGGACTGCAGAAGTAATTGTTATATTATTTATATTGTCATATTCACATTGGAATGTATTTGACAGAACTGTCAGGGAATTTAATATTTATGGAAGAGCAATAATAGCAAGAGCATTCAAAACTGTTGAGTAACAGATTACTCATTGAGGCCATACTAAGCCACGTGTGGTACAGCATTCAGACATTGTCTGTTGCAACTAATGGACTCTGGATATTCATACGCCTATAGTAGATGCATTTATCCTTTAAGACACTATAAATGAATTAGTTTCATTGATTTTAACAATATTTATATGTAATTACCATAAACTCAGAATTTTAATTATAATAAGAAATATTTTCTAACTTATAAATTTGATAAATATCGTTCTAATTGACATGGTGATTTGTGTGATTCAGATGCGGCGAAAATTTTCCAAGGAGGAATTTTCCAACGCCGACGACACGGATGAGGCCGTGAATAAACGATGTTCCAGTGTAAGTATTTCTGATAACATATATTGGAGCATAGCATATTTCCCTTGACCAGCTTTGTCGATTAAAATATTGTAATTCCTGGTGAGATGGCCAGCAGATGAGATGATTCGATCTCGTGTGTGTTCCAAATCAATTTCAATTTTCAACTTTTCGTAATAGCATACTGAACATTGTTTACAAATTTTCTGCTTCAATTAAGGAATTAAATAAGTTAAATGAAGTATGAATTCGATCCCTCATGTATCAATCAAGAAGGAAATTCTAAATTCAAATAATCTTTAGCTGTAAATATTTACTTCTGCAAACATATTCCTTCATTGTAGATATCGATTAAATGTACAATGTAAACATATTTTTAAAAAATGCGGGCCATCGCACCTTGTCTTAGCACGGGCTTTATCTCGACCCAGTTATTTTGTATCAGCCTGTACAGCGTAACATTTCCTCGCCTATCATGTAAACACCGATATATTTCTTGCAGCACTTGTCGCCCGAGGCAAGTCCATTAAGCACACGATCGTCGAGGTATAGTCCTCGAGAGAGCGAGAGCGAACCAACACCAGCCCTTCCGCGGAAAACTGGTGACTCTAGCTTCGCCTCGCAAAGGATACGTGATACGATTACAAGGACCCGAAGAGAATCGAACAGCAGTGCCAGATATGAAAGCAGCGGCAGCGAGAGTGTGAGGTGCGAATTTTCCCTAATTCCTCAAAGGACATTTTGTTCACAAGGACAATAACATTCTGAGCTGCGTCCCTGCCAGGCAGTGGATTTTATACACATATCAAAATGATGATTTGTAATTATCCAAGAAAGTAAAAATGCTTGCACGAACGTACCACAAATTTTAGAAACAAATTGAAAATAAATTTCCGGGGACTCGGATATCGACATAAGGATAGATAATCATCATAACATATCTAACTAGATCTACAGTGGTCTCAATAGGGTATCTAATGTTTACATTACGATATTGAGCGTAATGTAAGTATCTTGATTTAAAAAGAAGACAACTCTTTGCACCTATTGAATGTATCTCGACATTTTCAAATTCTTAGTTTGATATGCTTGGTAGAAAATGTACTTCAAAAATAAGTACCGATCAAGAAACTGTTTTTTGAAGTACATTTTATACGTAGAAGACGATAGGGGGTTGTTGGGAACAAAATGGAAAACAAATTCGGAGATTACTTCTGGTGACGCCTACAGCGCTAGGATATTTTCGATAAATGTTCCACGACAAACATCTTCGCTATTTTCTATTGAGTATTAATTCTTTGATTTACTTCGCCCGGTCAGGTTAAGCGAGACGGGTCTCCACGGCTACTTGGACCTGGAGAGGAAAGTGAAGTTCTTCGGCGGGACCGGAAGTGGTGCGGTGCCGACGATCGGAAGCGACGAAATAGTGCAACGTGATAGTGCAACAAGTGCGGGGGAAGACGAGCCGCACAACGACAATCATGGAAGAGCAGGTCTCGTCTCTTCTCAGGGAAGGAGCATGTTACGTAGGCGAAGGCAATTCGATGCTCAAGGTACGTCAGAATAGGTTTACGCTCACGTTGTCTTCATTAGTGCACGTACAGCGAGTCCCCTCGCATAGTTGCATGCAAGTGCAATGACTCACACGCCTGTGTGTTTCGCATCACGTTCGATTATCCGCACTAGGCATTAAACTGCGGATGTTTATGCAAATTTATAGTTACACTAGCTAGCCAGCGCGTCGAAACTGCATGCAATATGATGTTCAGCAAGTTAATCGTTTCGTAGATCCCCTCCCTTGATACATGAATCAAACTTTTTGCTGTTGATAAATATATTCCTCTTTATTCAAGAACCAACTCCCAGGAAGCCATGAATAGAAAATTTTATTTTTCATGTATTTCAACGTTGAGAACTGCGAAGAAACTTTTGGGGAATTCAATTTTGAGAAAAGTCAGTCGCAGCCATTTAATTCTGATTGGTAGAATCGTGCATGGCCAAATGGAGTAGATGGAATGTATTCAATTAAACAACTAAAGACGACTGAAATAAAATGATTCAAATATATACGTATTAGATAAATGGGACACATCGAATGACATTAGTATGAGTAATTGTTTTTCGTCCATTTTAAAATGGTGTCGGCGCGCACAGAGAAAGTTATCAACGTTTCCACGTGCGAATGTGTACCTTGAGAAACATGACGTCTAAATTAAATCGAGCACGGATGAAAACGTGCGTAAAGAGAGAGGACCGAGTTTCCTCCACGCATCTTTCTCTATGTGTCAACTTCAGCACCCAGAACAAGGGCCACAAATTTCACGCCACTTGAGAATCTTCGGAGATTTCTCCTGTGTTCCCACAGACCACCGGGAAGCTTGGGAAACGTTTTTATGCTTTCTGTTACTTTAATGATATTTCTTTTGTTGCAACATACATTTACTATGCTCCACTATGCATTCTATTGGATACGCTAATGATATTCCCGTTTTCTGTACACATCTTGTTTATACACCTGCCGTTTACCGAATGTCTGTTTGATCAGCTTGATTATTTTAAGTCATGTTTAGTATTATACAATCTTTCATTTTTTTACGATATTAACCATTTATTTCAATTTCTGATGCTAAATTTTCATCAATTTTTAGTCAGGCTTTAATATAAATAAGATACCAAATACTATCTCTATGATTACTTAATATCAATTGGAGCAAAGCATAAAGTTAATGTAGAAAATATATTTAAAATAATTTTAGATAAATTCTTCTTCTCGTTTGTTAACGAAGTAAAGAATTCTATACAAATCAATTGTGAAATTGATTATAAATTTACTCACATTCTAATAATCGTTCTAATCGTTCTAATAATCGTTAAAATCAGAGTATATTTATATTAACCTATTTAATGGTTTAAATGGAGCCTATATATATTTTCGAACCGAGGATTTTATTAATTGAGCTCGCGTAGCAGCATAAAAACGAAGAGAGACACATGGCTCTCGATGATGATAAAACTTATCGATTTCTGAAACCCATACGATGCTGGTCCGCATGAAACCAGTTAGTATTCCTCGTGAAACCCGCGAACAACGGAACAGTATTATCGGCATAGCGGGCACAGCGTGTCGCTACAGTATCGTTGTTTAAACACGAAATCGACGATAAGAAGTGCGCTGTAAAAAGAGTTTCACGTTGGTGCACGTGTCGGAAACACCTAATCAGCATTAATAGGTCAATCCGGAAACAAATGATGTTTATTCACACAAAATAAACACGAAACCGGACTAGGACACTTTGGCGGCCGCTGGTACAACCAAACTTCTAAATTATTTCTTGGTGTTTAATAAAATGAAACCGGGCTCTTATAATTGAAATTTTGTAATTCTTGATTGCCATTGTGCGTTTCACACAGATTTAAACTATTTCAGTCATAGATAGACTTGTTGAAAGTTTTTGACGATTCCTGTACACTAAATATATACTACTTCATTAAATTCAACATGTCTGCGTTATAAATGAAATAGTAACGAGAATCTAGGAAAACTAGGAGAGGTATGGCATAAATCTAAAATCATATAAAAATGAAGAGTAGTGTTGTGACTTTTTAAGGGGAAGAAAAACCGAACGAAATGCAGAAACATTTTTGTTACCCTGTTGTTATATAAGAAGCTAATGGCAAATAGGTGGCCACTCACCTGGTTATTGATGGAAGGGTTAATCGGCCATTGTTTCAGAATAGCGAGGTCGTATTTCTAGATATCTCAATCCTATCCAACAAATATGGACGTGAGGAGAATATGCCAACTGTTGACCACGGTCTTTGTGTCCGTGTATTTCTTGCTCTTCTACGCCGCGTTCGCCACTGTTCTCTATTTCCTGTGGACTGGAAAGTAAAATGATTCAGACGCGGCGAACTCGAAGGTGAGAGAATCGACACTGTGCACCGAAATCCCTAAAAAATTTTGATTATTCTAGTTAAAGACGAATTGTTCGGAAATCAGAATAAATTAGGTAGGAAATGATAATTTGATAAGGTTCAGCGTTATTATTGTTCTACAACAGAATATTAGACGATTGCATAAGTTCGTGCCCGATTTGAAAATAAAATTCAATGGTCAAATTTTAAAGAATACAACTTTATTAATCAATTATACAAATAGTCACCATTCTTTTCTAATTGTAGAAAATTTAACTATTTTTTAATTTTAATTTGACCAATCTTTAACCGAATCTTCAAAATTTAACCATTGAATTTTATTTTCAAATCGGACACGAACTAAAGCTATCATCTTATATATTTGTTTTCGGAACACGAGCCACAGAAATTTAATTACAATCGTTTATTGCTTATACCGCTATATATTTTTATATTTTTATATTGATTATAGAAGAGATTATTCTTTATGGCGTTCTTCATCAATATTAATGAACTTCGTGCGAAGTTCATTGTCAGTTGTGAATTCTATCTCCGAGACTCGTTTGAGACGCCTCGAGCCTAATCGCATTGTATGAATGTGGAAGATTCGCATAAGTCTTGCTGCTCCCACTCACACTTGTTAACGGTATATTTTGATAATTATAAATATGTTTATACACAAACGTAAAATAGATATACTCTCTTCAAATTAGTTTGAATTTCTCGTTGTAGACTAGTGCGGTTACCATCCGAGCAATACCAAAGAAACATTCTTCAACTGCTCCACTTTCTCGGCAAATGACTATCACAGTTTCGGTGATAAGATCATAGAAAAATTTACGAACATACTCCCACATATATAAACAAGTCTGTCAAGTTGCATAAAGTTATGTTAAATAGTCCTTGAATTACGTCGATAAGTGAGAATGCATCCTCAACTGCATTACTCTGTAATTTCCAGGTTGTTTCTGTTTCTATTGTTCTTTTTTGAAACTAATGTCCATTGTTCCTGTCACTCGATTTATTGAATGAATTATACAGTCGCCAGTGGTTCAAGGTCAATTGGACATCTCAGTTGGGTAGTCAAGTAAATTATCAGTTGATTATCCAAGAAATGAAGTCACGAAGTCATTGCACGTTTCTATCATCTTTAAGAAAATAGCTGATCACTCTCGGTACACCTGATACATGGTGTAATTAATTATAGCGGCCATGTTGAATTTGGTTCCATAGTGGCCGGGGGAGGGGAGGAGGGGAACAGGTGAACGAGCAGGTGAGACGAAGCGAAACAGCATGGAAATAATAGTGTAACGACGTTCTCTGTTTCGCTTTGTGGTTCGACAACATGCGACGCTTATATATACGGTGTCCTGAATTTTTTTCGACTCGGCGGAGCATCGATTCTCTTTTATTTTCACGGGAGGAGCGCTTTAATTACAACCGCAGACTTTAATTACCTGCATGGGTCAGCTGTGCCAGTAATTATGAGAGTCTATTAGCTAAAACGCTTAAATTGCAACAGACTATTTTTAGAAAGAAGTTTCGGATTGAGACTATGTATGAATTTTCTCAAATATTTACTTAAAATGCGTTTTTTTACACGCGTAAATGTATACCAAAGTTATATTAGTGTATTACATTCTTGTAATTAAAATATATCATCTTTGTATAAAATTGTTTTTAATAGAGTATGTGGAATTTTTATAATAATGTTGGTTAAAAAAAAGTAATCGATTAATAACAGCATCGTAGAATACATGTATTCGATCATTGTGTCCCAGCATAGAGTTGAAGTGGTGCCAAGTTGCATAATTAAATATATCGGATTGAAAATAGCTTAATGACACGTTTATATGTATATAGGTACATCACTCATTATGCAAAGAGCTGATTTGTTTGTGCTATATAAATATACCTGTCGAACGGTTCCTTAGAAATCTTAAAATAACGGCAACCAGTTTCCTTAGAATAGCTTTTACATTGAGGATTCTCATTCTATTATACTATTGTCCGTTATAAACAACATACTCCTTGCATTTATCTACGAATACCATTTAAATTAATTCAAATAAATAAAATATTTTAAAATGGGATCATGCACACAGAGAAAATATTAAATAATACAACATATATTTTGCAACTAAATATTTCGGTGTTGAAACATTCCAGTAAAAATTTCATTAGAAAAGATTCAGGCGTAGAAGACATTCAGGCTTGCATTCATAAAACACCGTTTATGCATATATGGAGCGCTGTGATTGTAAGAAATGACAATTCAAATTTTGAATGACTTCTGTTTATCTCTGAAATATATGCCACGACCTGGGTTAATGCGCTCTAGATAAAAGCTGTTCACATCGCTAATTCCACAAATCGTAAATCTCTTGATGTGCTCCTATATTCAATAGCAACTCTCGCAATTATCAATGTGAAATTTTCATGCTTCAATTCCGAAAGCTAGACAAAATATCTACTTTTCACGCCGACAAAGTTCATAGGCGTAGAAGTCGAGGCTTCACATTTAAAACCGAGAAGTGGAAAAATATTGTAAGATCTTTTTACACGGAGTTTCAAAAGTTGAAATATTTATAATTTTTCGTCTACAATTTAAAATACGTTCATTTCGATATGATTCCACGAAGGAAAATGTCCCCTTCACAGTGATCTCTCAAAACTTGACCTGCGAGTTTCCATTAAAATTTTATTGCACTTCAACCAAAAAGTGTGTCAAACACGAGTTCAAGGATCGACAGGTTCCCTGTCAGAAATGATTAATTTCAAAATTTCGCGGAGCAGTGTGTAGCAGACCGAGGGTCTGAGCAACATGTAGCCACGGTAGACAGTAGGTACAGTGTTGTTATCTCATGTTTGTTCGTTTCTATCGGTGTGGTCGCCATTTCGCACGTCCCACCCGGTGTACACGTCAGAGCGCGCCGCGCCGTAGCGACGCCACGGTACGCGTTGTGTCCCGGCGTAGAGGAAGGTATAGTGACCGATGCTCGTGGGATTCAGGTGTGCCTCACGGCACGGACGTGCTCAGTTGAGCCGCGTTGGCCCACGCGAATCGTCGGCGTTAGAAAAACCTCGCAAACGTGAATCATTTCGCGAGTCTCCGCCGAATCAGTCACCTGCGAGAAAAAGCAGACCGGTACGGCGCACGTGAATTCTTCGTCCATCAACCGGAAAGAACGAATTAATCCTCGAATTCTGCTCCAAATTGCACTATACATCCTGTGATAATTTCTCGTTTTGCTCCATATACGAATCCTTCAAAGTAAATACCGCTACGTTGTATTTATGTTCATTGAAGGACAAATCGCCTCGGATCGTTATTATTTGTTAATTCATGGTGAATGTACAAGGTGTCCAATTGGTGGTGCAACCAGGGTGAATCTAAGTGAAAAATAGAATCTATTGGGTCTCCACAATTGGGAATACTGTGTTCTTCGGCAAATCAACTGAGGTATTCGATTGAACCTGCCAAAGAGTCTGACCATTGTTTACCATTTCTACTTGTTGGGAACCTGGTCGCACGTGCAGTGAATTTTTAACCCTTAAGTGAACCATTAGACTGCGGGTTTAGATTCACCCCCTCCTTTGGGTTGTGCTACCAGGTCGGAATCACTTCGTGTACACCACAATGGAAGAATAGTTCAGCAAATACTAACAGTTTCTGTATTAATTTGATGGCACTGAATCGCTTGATCCAGGAAATGAATTTGATTTTTATTCCAATCTCTAGAAACTAATCCATGATACATGATACTCGCTGATGAACGATCAACACTTTATCTACCGAAAGCTTATTAATAGGCTTTTTAATATGCTATATATAAAATTTTTGAAGATAAAAATACTGTTAACAGTGAACTCAGCTAGCACTAAAAGTTTCTGATACATGCTACTTTATAAGAATGACAAGATCAAATTTATTTAGATTGTTCGCTCATTTTTCATCATTTCAACAACTTGAAAATAGTAAATCTGAAACATTTGCTGCGACGTTAAATCACCAGTCAGACTGCAGATTTTAATTTCCTTTTGTGTTTAATAATTTCAATAAGTTGGACCCCTTAATTTCTTTTAACCACTCTGCCGTAAGTGCATAAAATAAGTCTATCCCATTACCGACAGGTAAGGTGTTAAAACGTTCATCGGAGTTCGCGATATTCGTCGGTTATTGTCAATTAAAATAGCATTTTGAACGTTTCTAGGTCCGTGCTAGATGTACGACATTATCGAGGGTGTAAACCTGTAAATCATTCGGAATCATTCGAAATATAGGCTCCGTGTTCTCGTACAGTGCCTTTTACCTGTTTGCAATGGCGAAACCAATGACGATTCTACAACAAAGCTGTCGCCTCGAAGTTTCTTCGATCCGTGTTGTTTGTGAACTTGAACGTGTCGGTGGAAAGTGATAGTGAATCGCCGTTTCGCAGACCGTGGACAGTGACATCCGTCAAACGAACGCACAACGCGACGGATATACTCGACTTATTTTCGCAGGTTGGTGAACGTACTTTGCCTGGGGATTTTGAAAGAAAAACCGTTCCTTCGTTTTCTCCTCGCGGAGAAAAGCTCTAATTTGCGTGACGGCTAAACTGACCGTTTTTGCGGTAATTCGTATTTTCAGAGTCGGTAAAACACCGCGAACATGGTAAACATTTTGTTTCGCTGTTCGTCAGACGTTTAATGGACTGTTATTATGGTTTATGTACACGGGAAATTTTAATTGAACAATACGTGGAAACGTCTACGTGACAATATTTTTAAAAATAAAAGCGAAAACCGTATTCTCAAGTGCCAATAGCAAGGACTCGATAAAATATAATTCTATCAATAATATTACGAAATAATATAAAGTGCGTATTTTAAATGCTATTCTATAAATCGTATTTTTACGAGCTTGAGGCTAATAAAGTGCCATTTGGACAAACATTGGCAAGTTTGAAAATATCTAAAAGATATTTTCAAAACGTCAGATTTGAATCCACTGACAACCATCGCCATGTTTCGCACGAACTCCAAAGTCACTCATGCTATTTCTCTATTTATATCTATAAATCACGGTTTCCCAACGTAGCCACTATCTGGTAGCTGCTAAGGAGATCTGTGAGACCTTAATATTTCAGTTTCTCTATTTTGAACCGAGCATTTTACAATTAAAAACTACACATACAAATTTGAATACCAGAAAATTTTGAAAACAGGTATTACACATATAAATTCTAATAAAAGAACATTTTGAGAAGAGGCACTATCGTTTCGTATGAATCATTTTAGTTTTGAAATAGAATTTTACTGTGGACTACAAATGCGACGCTAAATTTAGCTCAGGTACTCGCGAACACCTTAAACGGTCATTTACATCTCCGCACCGGCGAGAAGTGTCGCACACGTAGTAGGTTACTCAACCTTTAAGCATTCGACTTCGGTAATGCACACTTTCCCACTGACTCCGTTTAAGGGATTATCACACACTCGCAGAAAAAAAAGAATTCTCCACCTCCTCTTATCTCTTCTCTCTTTCCGTTTTATCTCCCACTGTTCACTCTTATTCCTTTTGTGCTTCCTCTCACCCCTTTTGTTTTCTGTAATCTTCTCCATCTACATCCTCCTCTCTTCCTTTTTCAAACCTTCCTCTTGTCTTCATTTCTTCTCTTTTATCAAAAACCTCCAAGACTTGACTTCTAGTATTCTTTCGTATTCATTTTATGGTTCTCGTCACTCCTTTTGTTTTTTTTTTTTATCCTCTCACCTTCCTTTCCTTTATTGTTCCCCTGAAGCTTTGTATGTATCACATTTTTCTTCACCTTCTTTTTTCTTCTACCTTGTCTGCGTTCTACTCTTTTTGATCGCTTTCTGTATTCTTGTTCCACCTTGATCTTACATCTTTCTTGGATCTCCCTCTCGTATTACTTATTTCCTTTTCTTTGATATTTTATGCATCTTGTTTTAGTCTCATATTCTCGCTCTTGTTCCTTTGTTATTCCCCTTAAACTTCCTGCCATCTTTTCCTGCATCTTCTTTCATTTCCTTTTTTTCCATCATATTGTTTGTTCTTTCTTCCACATTTTCTTTTCTTCCCTCTTCTTCTCATCCATCTTTCCTAATCTTTTATCTCCTCAATAATAATTCCTTTGTTTTTTCTCTCAAAGCTTTATATCATCTTTTTCTGCAGCTTATTTTTTCTTACATTTTCTTGGTTCATTTTTCCACATTTTCTTGATCACTTTCTTTCCCTCTCTCCTGTTCGTCCATCTGTCCCAGTCATTCATCTCCACAATATCGCATCCTTTGTTCTTCTCCAGCTTCCGTCATCTTTTTTCTCCTATCATCTCCCGTTTCCTCCCTTTCCTATTGTTCCCTTTGTTCTTTTCCATCTTTCCTTGATCTCTCTCTCTCTCTTTCTCTCCCTCCACGTCCCCCTTGCTCCTCTCCTCTTCGCCCATCTTTCCTCGTCCCTTATCTCCTCGCCCCTGTTTCCTTTGTTCTGCTCCTGCATCTTTCCTCGGTCCTTCTCGCTTCCTCCGACACGTTTCTCTCTGTTCTGCTCCTGTTCACGGGATGTCGTAAACTCGGATCCGGTGTCCGAACGCGAACACTACCATTCACAGACCACCGCCCCGCGAGTCATACACCTGGCCAAACGATGGCCCGTGCCATTGACCAGGTAATTCACCGGAGTGTGAAAACCAGGCACAACACGCGCTCAAACTCTTCCTGTTGCTCGCGCCTGCGTGACCCGTGCTCGTGACTGCGTGTGTTGTTTGAATAAACCGAAACAACAGTACAGAAAAAATTAGTCACGAATGCGCAACAAATTGTCTTAAATTATGATTCCCCGACGTGGAAACCGCGTGCGATCCCGAGCCAGGTAAAACCGACAGCGGGAACACCGAAAGTACTGTTAAAATGTTACCTAGTGGAATTGGAATTTTGATCATGCCTATCTTAATATTATTTGTTTTTCGCGTACGTTGGATGACCAACTAGATTTTCTCACAGCGAATATTGCCGATAAAAGAAGAAAAATATTTTTGTTTCGTTTTTAATATAATTAATTTCGAAATAATTGTACGTGTGTTCTGGATTATTTAGATACAGTTCAACACGCAAAAACAAGAAATCGTGTAAATTAACTAGATTTTGTCATTCGATTGTTCATAATACAATAATCACAAAATAATTATACGTATTATATTGTCTGGGGAATTGAACTTTTTTGCACTGTACAATATGTTCCGGCTCTGCCAACTATTATGAGACGACGGTTTCCACTTCGAACAGTTTCTGCGACTACAGGTGAACGACTGGTGCGACACAAAAATGTCTGTAACTAGGGAACAAGGTCACATTAGACACACGTTTACACGATTTCTTTTTAGTTTTGCGTGCTAAATCCACTATTGAAGATCACTCCGCAAACACTGTATAAAATAGCTGTAAATTTTTACAGGAAAATGTACCAATCGATAAAATTGTTATCGCTGTAAATGCATTAAGTCCAAGGTTTAGCGATTCTATGACATTTCTGTGGAAATGATGAAGTAGAAATTTTTTTGAGGAAATCCTGGGGGACTTTCCTGATATCGATTAGTGCAACCCCTACTCTTAAAGCTCGTATGTGTGTCATGGATACTCACATGTGCTACCATTTTACTTACTCCTCTCTATCTCTTGAACGTTGCATATACTGGTCGCATTTGTTTCTGAATTATTCAACTGAATATTCTTCGACCCTTTTATTTATATGGGTTTTTATAGCCACCACATCAATAACCACGAAAGTAGCACAGAATCGAAGGAAGTCATTTAACAGAATAGAAGTTAAAATTCATTGTAATGATGATTCTTTTAATCCTACGTCATCAATATTATACTAACACAATTTGTTGAAATAATTTCATTCCTCCGTGGGTTTGATTAGAAGATTATTTGTTAAAAACTATCCTCCTACACTACAGTACGATATATAGGTATACCGGAAACTGGTGATAGTAAAATGGCTTTAGGGTTGGGCGAATACCCGAAGAGGTTCTCATTCGGTGCAAACTGTATGGTATAGCTAACCCTTTAAGTAGCGTAATTCTTAGTGCATGAAAATATTATCTATTGAATATTGTTCGGTACAGACTGTAAAAGATAAATTTTTTAATATTTGTGATAAGAGATAACAGCCACAACATAACACTAACACTTATTGTTGATATTATTTTGATAATACTTCAACATTATTGTCGGCTTCAACTGAAACTTGACTTTAATTTGTTATAAAATATTACTTTCATGTCTTAGAGCCTATCTGAAATTAAGATTTCGTTTATGAAAACGCTAAAAATCTTCGCTAAACAATAATCTGAACCGACATGATTAGATTACGCTACTTGATGATTCATGAAGCATAGACTTTTATTAATTGAGTGATATAATAATGAGACATTAATTGAGTGATATCTGTACATTGTACGCAACATGACGCATCACAACAAAACGAAACTGAAATGTTAAGTAGATACGTACACCAATGCATATTAATTATTTAAAACATAATAGTACAAGTGTGTTATCGTAAAAAATGTAAAATCTTATTTGTTCATCGAAATGGTTATTTCGAAACCTCGCGAAAGCACAATCGCAAGAAATAGGCGCCATTGCGATGGACGACTTTCTGCAATCTCGGGAACAGTGTCGCCGCTCCATTCAAGTGTAATTTCTACGACTTCCTGCGGAGAGCTCGAAAAGGTTTGAGACATTTCCAATGACGCAACGTGGCAATAAACGTTCGAGCAACAAAGGGTGCCCCAAATTTACGAGTTGTCAATGTCGAATGGATTGACTCGGTGCACAGCGGTTGCCGTCGAGCATGAGAGCTCTTGTTAGGCTAGCTGTTCCGTCATTAGAAAGAGAAAGGTGTCCAAACAGAGAAAGAGCGCAGGTAGTCCCCATTCCCTCGCTTCTTACCTGGGCATGCGCACTACTTCTATTACCTGTTTCAGATAGAGGCACCTTTACTGCAACTCCCCTGCAAATTTCATTGAACGCGATCGTAGCTGCTCGTCCCTCGTGATTCGCATTATTTCCGGGTAGGCTGCATATCGGTACACAAAATAAAAATCTTCTGAATCGATATCAACGATATTTATTTCAGAATGATAAATAGTTTTCTCAAATTCCTCAAAAAGTTTTACTAACCAACTAAGTTCCTCAAAAACTTTATTCTGTATTTTTTACTTATTTTTTACGTAGAACCACCCGTTTCCGGTTGTACCACCAGTTACTGAAAATTCCCAAATTTGTCTCCTCTAAAGGTGAAATAATGGGGTCGTTAGTGTTTTCTATTGAATTATTCCTTTAACAACAACTCTGCTGTGCCACTATCGACTTTCGCCTCGATCGCAAGAGCCGAGATCGTCGAGCGTGCTATCACTTTAGCGATAGCATCTGGATCGATACTGATAATCCCGAGATAACTTGATCGTTGATACTTGGGGACCGTTCTTTTCCAACGATCTTATCGACCGCTTTACAAAGAAGAGCGGCAACAATCTAACCCGATCGGGGAACCGTTTGCATTCAACAGGTTCGCGACGAAGAGGACGATCACATGCGAGGAGCTGTTGCGCGGAGGAGCTCCAGGGTTTCCAGACGTTGCACGTGATTGGCCGTGGTGGTAGACAACGGAGCCCGACCGGGAACAGTCAGGGTCAGGATCAGCCTGTGATCGATTACAGGCGGCTGGTCTTCATCAGCTCAGACTCTTCTTCTGGCCGCGAAGAGGACGACGCGGACAGCAGCTGTTCCAGCTCCTCTTTCCTGAACGGTTTAGCTCGTGGACCTGGACCTACCCAGTCCATTGAGGATTGCGACTGGGACTACTTCGAGAGCGGCACGTTGCCGGTCCCGACCGGCACCTTGCCGGTCCCGACCGGCACCTTGCCGGTCACTGTCGGACAGAGCAACGTCGCCACGGACACCGCCAACGCCGCAGGGGATTGGAGCTGCTGCCCCGGTAGAGGATCCACCGCTTCTTGCCAGGTAAGTTGCCAGGTTCCTTGCTGAATATCCGTCTTACCAATCTCCAGATGGATTGAAAAGCCAACACAAATATTTACTTTGCTGCTACACGCGCGTCTGCATATACTATTAACTAACAATCCTCAAATATCTAGGCATAATTGTTCTACTTGTACACAGTGTCCACATAATTGCATTGTATCAACTCCTCTAGAAACGATTGGGTTCTGTAGCGTCTATAGAAATTGCCAAGATTCGCCGGAGTCTTAGGCAGCTAATGCACATGGTTCCACTCTTATTTTTCCCTCGATAGGCTTGCGGAGGTTCGCGAGGTGCGAACGTGCTTCCGGTGCCGGTCCCGATACCCGTTCCGGTTCCGTACCCGGTCCCGGTGCCAGCTGCCCTCTGGACCGGAGACTTCGCGGTCGCCGCGTCCTCGATGATAAGTCGTGGCAGCGACACCGAGCCAGGAACCCTGAGGTTGCGAGGGGACCCAGCCGCGCCCTGGTTCGCCTGGCATCCTCGTTTCAATCAACCCCTGCACGGGGCCAGGCTCGACCCACTGACAGGTGCTTTCGACCCAGCGACCTGCACCTTCAGACCTGACCAGTTACTAGCGCCCAGACTGTACGGTGCGTCGTCCATTCCTACGACCGCCGAGTCTCTTCAGCAACGACTGTGCAAACTGCAGCTCGACCAAGACGAGAAAGACAACGCTGCTGCCGTGCCTAAGCCCGTAGACAGCTTGCAAAACCTTGGGAACGAGTCCAAAGTCACCGAACAGTCTTCAGCGAAGATTCGAGCGAAACGAAACCTGCCGGGCGCCGAGAAAAGCCAACAAGACGATGAGCAACCGAGCAAGACGAAGGAATGCGAGGAGGACTCCCAACAGGACACGGAAAGCGTCTCCTTCGAAGATAGTAGGGAACAAAGGATGTTCGAGAGCGATGACTCTGGTAGCTCATCCGGAAGATCCTCAGCGGACAGCAGCGACTTGGAGGACGATTCATCCTCGCACAGGTTCTCCAAGGTGTTCGTGGTGAACGACGACTCCCTGACCAGCGACAACGACATCGAAGACAACGAAGACGAGGACGCGGACTCCTCCGAGTCCGCCGAAGACGGTGTCACGTTGAAGAGAGTGACGTCGGTGCCGGAAGAGGAGCCGGTCGTTCTCCAATACGTGAGGTTCTTCAGCGAGGACTCGACTTTCGACGGTTCGAACGAGAGGAAATTTGAAAGCAGCAGCGAGGAGAATTCGGGAAGCAGATCCGATTCGAAAAAAGTAACCTCGCAAAAGAAAAAGAGTACTATCCCTGGAATAGAGGGTCGTTCCAAGGGGTGCAACAATAAGAAGGCAGCCGTGCTACTGCATCACCGCGCGTTGCCCGAGGAAATGTATATCGCAAGTGACAACGACTGTTCAGAGAGTCACATCGAGCTGAAATCTGTGAAGACATTGGATCCAGACAGCATAGAGTCTACGGACATCAGCGAAAATATGGTAACACTAGATGGTGCCGACGATTCAGAAACCGATCAGCTCTCAGATTCGGAGAATCAGTTTGAACCTTCATCTAGTATCTGCGATTCCAACATTATCCCTGACTCATTAGAGATCCCGTTATCCGGAAATAACGTTGAAGCCCACAATGGTCTCCCTCGGATATCAGAAAACGTACATTTCGATCGACCGAACGAGAATGGTCAAGCTACCGTCGATAACTTGGACGCATCATCAATGGTCATTATCGACGAGGCAGTCGGTAACGTGGGACACAGCACACTGACCGATGGCAACCTGAAGATCGCGGTAACTGCCAGTTCAGGATCCGAAAGCTATACGAGCAACGATACAAACGCAACCGGCAGCGAGATAAGCAGCGACGAACTGCACGAATACGAGGTTACGCCGGTCAACGATGATGACGATGGTCCCTCGGATCGATCGAACTCGAGACTGGACGTCGCGAAAGGTTTCAAGGCCGTGGAGTCAGAGTCCATTCCTAAAGCAGCGAGACGATCGATATGGGGTAATCAGCATGAGAAAATCGAGGAGCAACCATTACAGGGTCTAAGCAGCGGAGGTGTCGCGAACTCCACGACCATCGATTCAACGATAAAGGATAATGAGACTGGACCGGTGGAGATGCAGGATGAAATGGAAGACAATGAGCTAGCAGGGGCAGATCGTCGAATGGAGCTGGCCACGGCAGGCTGCGTTGTGGCAGACATGACCAACAACCGAATCGGGGCGGTGCTGAGGTGCGGGGATGATGATAGCGTGGGCGCAGCGGGCGGCGCGCATGACGGCGGCTTGAACACGGTGAGAGGTGAACGTTCCTGCGATGGGCAGGTGGTACGGGAGGCTAGCGGAGGTTGCGAAGGTGGTAGAGGCACCGAGGAGGGGATATCGACGCTGTTTCGTTCAGTCGAGCGACACCCGTCTGCTCGTAAGGAGGTTGAACTCCTGGCTGGTACCGAGGTCGAAAATCCTTCGACTGGTAGAGACAGAGACGCGGTGAGAGGTGATCGTTCCACCAGTTCCACTGTTGACCAAGCGGCAGGGGGCGCCGGCAGAGGAGGTTGGGAAGGTGGTAACGGGACCAACGGCGTACGAGGTGAGAGTTCCGACGACGGCCAGGTGGTAGGGGATGCTATCGGAGGTTGGGAAGGCAGTAACGACGGTAGGGATGGTAGCTCGCGCGCGCCGGTGAGAAGTGAGAGTTCCGCCGTTGGCCAGGTAGTAGGAGAGGTCGACGGAGATTCGGAGGCTGGTGGCAGCACCGACACCACCACCGCAGAGGGGATACCAGCACATTTTTGCTCAGTTGAGCGACGCCCGTCTGCTCGGAAGGAGAATGGATTCCCTGGTGTTACTGCGGCGAAGGATCCCGTGGTCAGAGACTCGCAGCAGCGCTTTCCCCCCGCGGTTCATTGTGACAGTGTCGGGACGAACAGCAGTGGCAACCGGTACCGGAGCCTCGTGATGATCACCCAGGAGGCCTCGTACCAGCCGGTCAGCGTGATCACGTCGGACACCACGACCCTGTTGCAGCCGGACGAGGTGAGGACGGCTGGCCAGGGTCTCGCTGGTTACTTCCAGCTGGCGCTGGAGGCCGTCAACGAGCAGCCTCACCGCAAGAATGGTCAGGGACCGAGGCGTCCGCTGATGGTGAAACGTTTGGCTGCCGTTGCGACGACCGGCCACGCGGAGCTGGAAGCGGACAGCGGACTCAGCGTCGGCAGTGCCAGTGAAAGCGATGACGTGTCAGTGAAAAATCCAGGAAAAATCGCCGGGAGGCTCGAGAACAACGAGGAAAGCGTGTCGCGGGAGCGGCCGGTGAACGAGCACCGGGAGAACGCGCGGCCACGTGCCTTTTCGCAATCCAGCGACGAGAATTCGGCTGGTGGTGGGGTGGTCATATTGGAGGATGGATTGGCGGATGACGATTCATGGGTGGAGGAGGTGTCGCACGACGAAGACGAACCTGGTGCCACCACAGCCACGGAAGAAAGCTCTGAAGATGAAGCGAACAACCTTGGAGACCGTGAGGAAGAACTCAGAGGGTACCACAGGCAGGCCATTGATTTCACCTTGCACACTATCGTCGAAGAGTCCTGCGAGGAGAGCGAGACAGAGCCTAGCTTGGCGACTGGTAGTCCGTCGAAGAAGCAGAGACCACCGTCGGCCTCGGAACTGGAAAAGTATTTCTTCTTCGGTCTCGGTGGAGATGGAAACAACTCCAGCATGGGTTCCCGCGAGGTGGACAGTCTGTCTGAGACGTCTTCGATTTATTCCGAGGGTCTGGAGTCTTTGGGACAGGACGAGGTTTCCGGTACCGGACAGGGTCAAGAAAGATCAACATCCGGGGAGGGATTCCTTAATTCTTCGAGGCTAGAGAAGTACTTCTTGTCGGAGTTTCTTGGGTTCGATCAAGATAGACGCGACTCGGATGGATCCGTTGGCAGCGATTCAGAGGGCAGACCTAGTCCGGAAGCACAAAGGCGGAAGAAACTAGTCCGTGCCAGAGGCACCGGTAGGTCGCATAGTTCCTCGTTAGACAATCTGCTAGCGCTCGCGCAAAGCTCGCAGAATCTGAGCTCGCAGAACTCTCTGCAAGATTTGAGTCTGAGTCAGGACGCGCAGGAGAGTCAATCGGAAGGTTCGTCTACCGAGACTGACGGCGCTGACGATGGACAGACGGCTGCGTTTGGTACAGATGGACAATTCGACACTGTAAAAAGGAAGAAGAAGAAGCCGAGGAATATGGGTACGCAAAGTCCGCGGGTACCTGACGATAGGAACAAAACTCCAGAGCCTAATAGGGAGATGGTCGTGGTCGGTGAAGTGGTGTTGGAGAACGACGCCGAAGCGAACCACTCGGAGGACTCGGAGCGAGCGAAGACCCCCCAGCCGGAGAACACGTTGTCCTCTTCGTCTTCGCCAACGACGGCCCCCAACGCGTTGGCCACATGCGCGTCGCTATTAGACTCTTCGAGAACAATCCAGATGAGTTCAGGGGAGTCATCGAGCTACAATCAAAGATCCAAACAGCAGTCAAGGGACTCTGGTTTTGTTGGCAGCTGCGACGACCTCCTGCAGCACCAAAAGCTACCTGACGATACTCAGACCAATGCTGAGGTGAACCAAGAGTCGAAAGACGGTAACAAGGAGAAGAGGGAAAACGATGGTCACCAAGCGTCCGCTGAAAGGAGTTCGACGGCAGAGAAGAGCGGTGGGAACAAGATGGACCATCTTCTAAGTCACAGTACGTTACCTCATCTGCCGAATGCCTCTCTGTCGCGCAAGGACAGCTTCAACAACTGGTCCAGCGACGAGGAAACAAATCTAATGATGTCGAAGATGCGACAGTTCTTCAAGACCATGGTCGCCAACTCGAACGGTCCGAACACGAATGCTGCTAATTCCAGTGGTGCCTCGCCAGCACCTAGTCCCAGACTATCAGGCTACTCGTCCAAGGCTAGACTATGTTCCTCGCAGACCAGAACTAAGCCACCGCAGTTGGTGTACTTTGAGAACGAGTTGACCAGATTGATGAAAACAGTGCCGGGGATACGAGACGACCAGGTGCGAGAAATCGTCGAGTACCTGAGCTCCGAGGATACCTGGTCCGATTCGTACGACAGTTCCGATTACACAAGCTCGGATCTGGAAGGGGCAGCTGGCGGTCGCCGGTCCGCATTGCAGGAGCAGATCTCTCAGAGTTGCCAGCAGATTATCAGCAAATTCGACACGACATCGAATAATTGCCTCTCGGACAAAGAGAAGGACGACAAAGCGTCTGTAATTGCATCGATGCCGCCTCACTACCTGGGCCGGGACACCGCCTTCGTTTACCAGAAACTGGTCCAGAGTTTCACGAAGATGGCCGGCGACGGTGTCAGTTCCGACGCCAATTCCACACCACACAGCAGCCCACCGTTGATCGCTAAAGTGATGCATCACATAGGCAGTCGACTGGTAGCACTGATGCACGAGGTTTCCGAAGGTGGTCCAGCCGTTCAGCATCATTCCACTAGCTGGAGAAGGTACTCCCAACATCATCGAACTCCGTCTTCAGCGTCCACCACCGAAGACGACGACTCCACCTCGGACTCCACCAACGCACCTCCTTCGACTCATTTACAACTTCCGAGGTCCAAATCCCATGACCCTCTGCTGTTGATCAACAACCACCCGGTCGCATCCACGGGTCAGGAAGGCGAAGAGAGGGAAGCTAGTGATTACGAAAGGTTCTCCTGGCGTGGCAGCTTCGAGTCAGCGTTAATGGCAGCTGACTCCAGGACGAAACTCAGCTTACTGGCTTGTTCCGGAGACGTCAGCGTTGGTACCAACACCAGCGCCAACGCCTTGGCTATGGCAGCTAAACGTCGTAGTGCTGGGGATTTGCTGTTCAATCCGAAGAGCTTTTCTAGAGAACAGTTGGACAGAGTTAGGAGCTGCGGCTCCATTGGCGGTGGGACTGCTGGGGCTGCTAGTGGCTGCGGAGGATCCGTGGAGGAAAGGATCTGGAGCAACAGAAGGAGGTCTTCTGTTCCTGATGCTAACACCAGAGCGGAATCTGGTAAGCTATAGTTCTATTTCCATTGTAACGTGTAGTTAAATTTGTGAGTTTTTTTGAGGATGAACCGAAAATATATTTCGTATAAAAATACGGATTTGTATAAACATCCAGGGTCCGCTGACTGTCACTTTCTACGAACTTTAGAATCTACTAGATAAAATTTCTCTATCTCATCACCTGGTGTATTCAGCCCACAAATATCCTGCATCTTCAGGTACATCTGCTGGAGATGAAGATACCGAGGATGAACTCGAGTACAACGGCGAATCCCGTGCAACCACGTTACCCCGTGGCATGCAGTCAGCAATCACGGCTGCGACCAACTCCTTGCCACGTCTGCCAGCCTCTACAACCCCTGCTGGCCTAACTGCAGCCGCCTCGCAGGCTTCCTCTAACATGCACAAGGCACACAGCGTGTACTATTTCCTGCCACAACATTCTGGTGTTAAATCAGCCAGGTACCGACCACCTGGGTTCGCCAGGAACAGTAACGTGGCTGGTGCAATTGGTGGTCCTAAACGAGCAGTCAGTGCACCTGGTCTGCAGATCTCGGGCTCGCAATCTTCTGCTGGCAAACGGGACAACTCCAGGTCGAGGAGGCAGCAAGCCATGTCTCTCACCTCCGGTAAGTCCATTTCTTGTTCTTGTTAGTTAGAGACAATTTTTTATTGTTCATCTTTAGAAACACAGCGGCATGATACTGGGGCTGACTTGTTGGTTTAGAATTTACGTTGCTGTAGCTGTTGAAGGATCTATTAAAACATCCTCCGACACGGACTATAGACTTTGAAAAATTATGAAACAATCGCCGGTAGATAATCTGTTAAGCAGAACTTCATGGAAATTTTTGCATAATAAGGAAAGTCATTGAATCGAACGTAATTGAGTGTACAGTCGCGGAAAAGATTTTTAGAATGGTAGCGGTAGAAACATTGTAGAAGAGTTTTCTGGAAACTACACGGTTAGCTAGGTAAACAGCTAGCAATTCATCAGGGGATTCTTGTTTGTTGAATATGTACTCGCCTAAGCAATTAAAAGAACTACCGACAAGAAAAGTGTAGTGAAAATCTCCACCGCGTAAAGCTGGCGAATATTCTGAATTTATTAAGCTTTGAGGAGCTGTAATTGTTGAGCAAACGCGGTTTATTGTAGTTAGGAATATTTTATAATCGAATTATCCATAACAGTAAATGAAGAGCTGATGTCAATCGAGAGGTTTTATTCTTGGAGCTATATTCAAATCGTAGAAAGAGAATATTTATCACTGGATAAACTATCCCCATGCTAAATAAAAATAATTTTAATAAGTGGGAAACAATATAACAATACTTGTTAATTCTTCTGATATTTTACTTCTGATTTTACTTCTGATATATATATAACGTCAGAAAATAAATAGATATATAACAAAAGGTAGTCACACAGAATTCTCTATACACCGTTAAACGATTCGCGTAGTACACGACAGAGTTTGTTAGCGAATGCACAAAGCGCTTTTCCCAAACACAAACAACTATCAACTGACAATTACACAATACAAATATTTTACGTGAGTGAGCACGTACAGTGACAAAAAAGCTGACTCCTGCTGTAACTAGCACGTAACAATTAAATAATTCACGTAGTCGATAAAATGTCGAGTGCAGAGTTTATCACTAATTTAATTAAATCTCGAAACAAGTTTTGTTTCGTAACAGCTTATGAAACAAATCGATAACTACGAACGAATTATTTCTCAAAGTGGATTTCGGTTGCGTTCCTCTGCTTATGGAGGGAAATATTATTTTCATTCATGCGTTCATTGCTAATTTAATTAAATCCCGAAACAGCTTCGTTTCTCAGCTGGTTTAAAAGTGGATTTTGGTTGCTAATGGATGTCATTCTTGCGATTGCTGCGTACATTCGGGTAGAATTAATTGAGTCTTCTGTACGCATTCGCCGAACACTACGCCAGTTTATCGATTTTCCTGCGCAGGGAACAGCGGAGAAGGTTTGTGGTAGGTGGGGGACGAAGAAAGAAGGGAAATCTCGTTGTAGTAAAGCGGTTACACCTGTTACACTCTAGTGAACGCTTTAAGGTGGTCATTAACAAACCGCGTTCTACTTGTTGGCGTAGTCGTGGCTAATTTCGTCGCCGACAACGCTTCGTGAAAATGACTTTTTCGCTGTTGTCGCGCGTTCGACGGTCTAGGAATTATGACTTAACAAATTGCGAATTTTTCGGAGAAACCGCACGAAATTTCGCTGGGAACGTGTTTCTGATAGTTTAGTGAAAGCATTGTCTCAGAAGCTACTCCCATTTCGAAGATGATTGCGTGATTGTATAGAGAGTGGGCGTCCGTTACATAAAAATTACAGGAAAACGTAAAAACAATTCATTGCTCGCGGTAGTCATTGAAGAGGTGTACATACGGCGTGAACTTTCTTCGACTTTAAAAAGAAATTTTATCGAACAGTATAGTAGGGGAAAATGCATAACAGTTAGAATTTTAGAATATGTTGAGTCCTTGGAAAATTTAATTGAATTAAATTAATTTAATTAAATGATTTGTTTTAAAAAAGTGTACAAATGATATTCCATTCAATTATTATTAGAGACAAACCTTCGAATGGAAATAATTTTCAAAATAGACCCTCGAACATTTGTTGGTAATTAAAGAGAAGAAAAAGCAAAATGAAAATTTTCTGCATCTGTTATAAGGACGAAGAGCTGCTTAGGAACTTCTTTCTTTCCTTAACAATTTTAGTAAATTGAAATATATCAGCACTGTTCAGTTCTTTCAATATTTTCATTGTTTCAAATTGCAGCTACTCATTTTTATTATAAATACGTAAAATTCGCAGTCTGATGATAAGAGAGTGAAATGTGTGTTTTGAAATACACGAAAAAGATTGCATCCTGCTTCTTATGTATTACCATCGTAACATGCAACTTCATACTAACTTGTTCTACCTGATAAAGATCTAATAGTAGTTTTCATTCCACGTATAGTCTTGTGTGTTTCTAAAAATAGGCTTGTCCTAGAATATTTCACATTCACTTTACGCGAATGTCACATTCATTATAAAGGTCAAAACTATATTTAGAAATATCATCCGAAATATTCATTCACTTTTTAATAATTTTCGTATATAAACTTATACCTATAATTATTAATCATTGATAAGTTATCCTCCTGTATTTCATGAAAATTTAACGAAAACATATGAACTCGTTCTGTGTAAAGATACATGTATTAAAGTACAAAATTATAATTATAAGATGTACTTTAATTACGTGAAAGATTTTAAATTATAATTATAAAATGTACTTTAATTAGGTGAAAGATCTTAGATTATAATTAATGGTATACAACTGTGAACAAAGTTCCTTTAATAGCATCGACACGTTCTTAAAACCCATGTTTAAAATGTTAGGTATCACGCAACTGGTTTAATGATATGGTGCAAGCTATATACGAGATGAAGAAAGTGAAATAGTTAAAAATACATTAATTCAAATCAGATACGTTTTAAAGAGTCGTTAGACAGCGAATGTTTCTACAAATCTTCAGTTTTGGAGATAAATGTATAAAATCGAGGTTAAATAAAATATCATTCCTCACACTTATAGCTTCAATAGATTACAAATAATTCAAAACTGTACCAAATTCTATTGAGTCATCATGCATTTTATCTTTTAAATGTTTTATGTTTCGTATTTTATTTTATCTTTCAAATGTTTCACGAGCCTATAAATGCATAACGACCCGCATTGCAACGATATGCATCACAACACTGAATACGAGATTATGATTTCTACTAATGAAAAACGGTGGGTTTGCTTTCTCCGTAATGAAGTAGAACATGATTCAATGTTTAGAGCAACAGTGTATTAAGCAACTGTTTTTTGAAACACTACTGACTCACGGTTACATATGAATATGTTATTTAATCATAATATTGAATATTGCGTTCTAAGCTGCAGATTAATATAAACAGAAATACATAATTCTACTAATTATTTTCTGGATAATTCTAATTGATATGTTCGAACACGATATTAAATAATGTTATTAATTTTCCTTCTAACTTCAATTCTACTGTGCTACAAAATATTTATGAAGTATTTCATTCCTGATAGAATATTAAATATCCAATAAGCGACGTTTTAAATATCAGACGACAATATCGAGTATCCACTCGAATAAAAATCGGCGACGAGTGAGAAATATTACATCAATTACTTCAGCAGTACGGTACCTTGCAATTCCTTTTTCGTACCACTGTTCAAAGAGCAGGGATTTACCGTAGCGCTGTTATTAAAGCCTCACTTCAGTTCGACAACCCTCTGCAATGCATTATTCATATAAAAAATACTCTATCCACAAACGCAATTCCTTTCCGATTCTGTGACTCGCTGTAATACACACTGCTAATCACTCTAATGTCATGTAAATTATTACGATAGGCGTGGACACACGTTTGGATGTCACTACCCACCCTCGGTGGTTATCTAATAATGTCATGATACTACTGAATAATTAATTGCGGATTTTATGCATTCAATGTAGACATGAATGAAGAGTCTGTCGTCAGTATAATGAAAGCTGAACACAAGTTTCGCAAGGCTTCCATTCCATTCAAGTCGCTTTGGGTTTCAATAACACGAAAGGGTAAAAAATAATATTCATTTAAAAACGTTGTACCTTCTCTTTATATAAATAAGAAATAAACTGCGGATTTTTATGCAGCTGTATGTAAATAATTTAGAAATGCGACAGTACAATAACTTATGTGGATATTAACAAAAATTGATGGTATTTTTGTATCATTTTTACCGCAAGCGAACTTTCTGTTCGAACAAGACGGTTTTTATTTCAAGTTGCATCAAATCATTTTTAAATGTGACAATTTTTATACATGTCTATAAATATGAAAATTGTTATGAGTTTTGCAGTACGTACAGAATTTTTAAATGTTCTTTTTATGAGACTTTCGCTACAAAAAATTTTCTGACTGGAAAAAGAAATCTTCACATATTTGTGGCATGTGGAAAATTTTTAAACACAAGAGCACTTGTATACTAACAAGTGTTAATGGTATTTTATGTCACTTTTACCCGAAGAAATCTTCTAACTGGAACAGAAATTCTTACTTCATTTCAGCTTTCATAAAATCCTCTTTGAGCATGAACATTTGTACACATTTCTGTTATAAATAAAATAATCTTTAACCGTGGAAATCTATATGTATTCGTAATATGTACTGAATGTTTAAACGCATACATACAAACACAAAAAATCTTCCGAGTGGAAAAGGAAATTCATACTTTGCCACAACTTTCATGAACTAATATTTGAACATAGGAATTTTTGCATGAAGTTCCGCACAGTCTAGTAATAACTTATTACCGGTTGGTAGAGGAAGTAACTGGTATGTGGAACTCCTGATTCGCTCTGCAATAATAATGTGATCGAAACCAGTTCGTATATAAGTGTTTCTCGCCTGGCATTATTCGAATCTTTCATGTGAATCGACCTAATACGCTGTAGCAGAAAATAAGTAGTTAGGCTACACGTTGGAACAGTTTTCTACATTGTATGGTGATAAGATTTGTCTTGTCCTTTCTCTGAGAATGATTCGAATGCAGCGAGAGCATCACTTTCTTTAATCATTGTCGAATCGACGGTTATTTATAAATCTATTTTTCGCCAAACAAAAGTGGTTTTTATAATGTAAAATAGTTGTATTTACATATATGAGATGATAAAGTTGTGTTGTTATTTGTAAAAACTATAAAAGAAACAGTGAACTCAAATAACAAGATTATTTAAATAAAGCATCTGAAAAATAGTTCCCCAGGTAACGTAATAAATATAATAAAGTTGTGTTGTTATTTGTTAAATTATTGAAGAAAAAGTGAACTAAAATAACAAGATAGATATTCTCGAGACATGATCTCCAGTAACACGATCATTTTTATATAATAAAGTTGTTTTATTTATCAGGTTATTGAAGAACCATAAATAACAAAATAACCTTAGAATGATTAATTAGTTCGTAACACGCGAGGTGAAGAAATAAACTTGCTTTCACGATGAAAGTAATAAGGCAATGTTAATGACCCGACACATACCGTTTAATATTTCGAAAGATTTCAGCTCAAATTCGTTCTTTTACCGTATTTCGTTTTCAATAGCACACGATCTTAATCGAGTTACGAAAGGCATCTTTCTCTTTGGAAGTTCCTACAACCGATCACCTTGACATACATTCGCTCACTCTTGCTCATAGAAATTGCACCTGAAGCGTAAATACAATACTGGAATCTTCTGTAATTGTAAAAATGATTACGCAGCACGATATTACCTCGAAAGAAATATTTTTCAAGCATCTCCGTTGCCAAATGATTTGCGCAATTTTATCACCATTCATTATATTGATAGATTTTAGCATTCTGATATATTTTGAAGAATAGTTTACTGTAATTGCTATTTCGTCAAACGTCCTTGCCTGGTCAGTTTCCGTTTTCGAAATGAAAGGATGTGAACGTAGACATAATTTCTCGGGCGAAAAGAGAATGAAAATTCAGCCCGCTGGAACTAAGAACCAGTAGAAAGAAATTTCGCAATGTGTTGTGTCGAATCGAATACTGCGTTCCGTTACGGATGACGCATTAATGAATCGAATGACTATCTCCTCGAGAAACTGAGACGCGTGCATAGGTTGCAATTCAGATCGCGACTTGATCGACAGTTGCGTGCACTGTACAATCCGATAAATAACGCACTGATATGATTATTTACATAGTACCTTCGCAAATATTTTATTCATGTGTTCACGTCTCGTGGTAGATCATATTAAACAGTAGTTGTCGACATGGATCCCTCCTGATAGAAAATTTTTAGTAAAACTGTCTCTCTAAAGTATTAATAGAGAAATTATACATAATCCCTTTTATCAAATACATAGCCAAATGTCCTATTTTTTATACCATAGATCGATAGAGTATCAAATTCTGAGTATAAAAGTGTTGACCTCCATCCACAAGAATACAATTAATGCTACGTAATGTAGCCCGTCATACCAAACAACTTTTGTAGGAACACTTTTTTGATAACGACAAAGTCTTAAACAAGTAAAAATTTGGTCGAACACAAAATTTCTTTCGTATTTTTCAACTATTTCAATAAGTTGAAAATAATATTATAGATTGATAGACATAAAGACTTTTAATCTTTTTGTTGTTTTAAGTTTTTCCTGTTAATATTTGTCGTAAAATCCGATCGATCACATTCTCCACGGAAAAATATGAACAATAAAAATTGGTATCGCCATGGAACTGCTATTCATAGCAGGAATATAATCCCTTATCGCAGTTCCGCAGCAGCAGAATCTTGAACATGAAAGTCCTCCCACAAAGAGTACCGGATGACAGAAGGTCAACCAAAATCAGCATTATCGTAACCCTCATTCCACTTGTCAGATTATCAGAAACTGGCATAGCACAGACGAACTCGGCAGTGTACAGAACGTTCTGCCTTCGTTCGCATACTTTCGGCAACGTCTGCTCATTCTTCGGTGGTAAACGACATAAAACCTTTGAGAGTTTCCAATTATAATTAATTGAACTGTGAATTTTATGCATTTGTGATAGAAGAGAGCAAGTGAAACACACATTCTTCGAGTGCCTCTGCTATTTTGTTATTTCATTATTCACTATTTCGAAAATAACGTGATAGTACTCTTAAATTCTGTCATGTTATTTTTAACCCATTACAATTATTAAGGAAACGGATAAGTTTCTATTTAACACTTGTTTATTTTAATTGAGGTAGAACATTTTGCTTAAAAATCCGCAGTCTAATCGTAACGATTAGGATAAGGGTTGGTAATGTGGAACACCTGATTTCAAAAGCTTGCTAAAATTAGCACAATTTATTTTTTATGTAACTTATAAGTTAATATAAATGTGAGGGAACTAAGAAACTATTGTTACATAATTATTCTCAATTAGACTCAATTATTAGCAATGATTAATCGCTTTTGTGAAATTAACACCTTCAGAATTTGTACCTCCTTTATCGAGAAACTGTCGCATATTGCCATGTTTACTATCCTCCGGAACGGGAACTGTGATTAAAACCGTAAAATGTTAATTAAATCATAAAATTATCTTATCTAAGTTCTATTTCAAGCTAGTCCAAGAATTCGAACAATTTGAACGTAGTGTTCGGTGGAAATAAAACAAATGTTTATAAATGTGAGTTGAAAAGGAAGTGCAACAGAAACACCATGAAGAAAGGACCACCAGGCTACCTAACCATGAGATGGTTGCCGAACTGCTGTGTCTTTTGCTACCCAGTGGGCCGAACTCGCGAGTTTGATAACGTTGGTTCCTCGAACGAGAAGCTCGATGACCCTGAAGAGAAAGAACAGATAGAGCTGCACAGGACAAGATCCGACGACTCGTTGACGAAGAATGAAGTACTAACAATAATGGACACCAGTTTTGACATCACCGATCAACTGAAATTCGGGGACTTGAGGAAGCTGAAGGAAAGCATATTCTCCGCGATCGACTATGACCTTGACGACCGAAGATCCTCTTCGAAACTAGTATTGGATAAGTCAGTGAGTTCTGAAGTGGGAGGAGGAAGTAATCACGACTGGAGGCAGGCTTCCGAAGGAAATTCGATGTCCACGTCTCACGAAGAGATGTTCCCGAAATGTCAGATGAAGAAGATGAAGCAACATTCGTGGCCTTCGCCTCTTACAGACGTATTCCCGAAGCGTCCAGTCAGGAAATCGAGAGCAGCGAGCTTGGTGAACAACTGTGGAAACGCAGCAAGTTGGTTGAACCCCGTCTTGGTTATAACAGGTCCTTCAGTGCAATGGTTATACGTCAAATATGCTTGCGAACATTGTGCAGTTAACGCTAGACCTACGAGACACTTCGAAATGGCAGGTTACAAATTGTAAAATAGATTTTTGTCATTTCTTCCACAAGTAGTGTGGAATTTTTGTACTTCGTAGATCTAGTGTTGATCCTGCTGTGGTCCTCGATTGGACTATACTTTTGATATGATTAGGTGAACTAGGTTGAAAAACTTACGATATAGTAGGGTTATAAAAATGAAAGTCTGAGTGGGTCGAAAGCGACCCTCAGAATAGCTACCGCAGGGTTGAACGTTCAGTTTGTTGACCCTCGAGAAAATAACTATTCTGCATTTACTTAAACCTGTACTTATCTTTTTATTCTGAATGCGTCGTGGGCTTATCTATTGGGGCACACTGGTCTGGTTTAGGTCTAGTCAGGTTTTCTTATCGGAAGACTATCGACTGTAAAATTAAGCGAGATTGTTTAACCAATTGCATATGCTTAACCTAGTTTTAACCTGTTAGTCAAGGGACTTTTCAAATCTGCATTAAATTCTGTTATCACTTAATACCTGTTTGTTTTAACTACGGTAAAACATTTTCCTACTTATTAATAGAAACTAACAAGACAACGACGAGATTATTGCTAAAGCTAATAAGGAAATGAAAGGTTACTGAATAGTTGGCTAAGCCAAGAAGAAGTGGAAGTGGGGAACAAGAACGACGAGTTAACAATTAGTAGGAACAACCGAACACTAATTCGGAGCATTTTGCTTGGTTGTTGTAGATGATGGAAGCAGCTTGTCGGAGGCCTGCAGCACTCCGATAATCGGCGCAGGATCTAGGACAGGCTCGAATCACACAGTGATGGACGTAGACGACATGGATCAGGGATTGCATTCAGGACATCTTGCTACCCGAGGGTCCTTATCTAGTCTTGGGGTATGTATAGCCAATCAATTTCTACTAAAGTGTCTGTACATTGAAAAATATACAGATAGGATATACAAAAATATACTAAATCTATAGTAGAAGTATGTATGCTAAAGAAAAATTCAGTATGTCGTCTTTCAAACATCTGTCAAATAACAGTGACAGTAGCACGTCACGGAACGACTCCTCGTTCGGCCATTTTGCGCATTTGCATGCGAGAAGTGATAGCAAAAACCATTGATGACGCTTGGTCATGTAACCACTTATATTATACAATGTGATAAAATAAAACGTAACTCGGGATAATGAATCAATCTGTTATCGAAAGATGCACATTTCCTTGTTTAACAAGATGTTTAACCCTTAAGTGGACCTTCAAAGTGTCCTACTTTATTCAAGAATAGTTAGCTTTCATCTTCAGTGCCAAATTCAAAAAATACAGTAAGAAAAATCAATTTTTCCAATCCGACTAGTGCGAATACATAATACCTAACAGTTTGTAGTGTGTTCATACTGAGTCATCTTTACTCTGACAGCGAATCACCGGGATGCATAAAAACACAGACACCAGTGAGTCAACTAAATATTTGATTATAATCGTTGTGCTTATGCGGTTTATTAGACACTTGCTAACGGGATACACGTATTACGTAATAAACTGTGACGGTCACGTACACTGCCGCACGTGTGCGTGCATTTTAAGGACAAATTTGAGTGCCGGGAATGACGATCATCCTTTTTAATCGAAGCAGAGTTCAATGTACCCTCACGTATACCAACAATTAAATAGCATCGTTCGTTCATGCATGAATTTCGAAAAAAATATTATTGGAGCTCTCCGAATCACAGCTCCACATGATAAGCGTCTATCTCTCGCGTAGACCGTCATTGTCAGTGTTTCTGCTAACTTGACTGTTACTGGCTGCTGTTAATGATGGATTGTGACAGTACAGAAAGACTTGTAAGTTTTAATAATTCGCACCAATTTCGTTCCTCTCTTGGATTTATGTAAGAAACATTGAAAATAGTCGATATTTTACAATTTTTCGAACGATTTTACTGCCTCGATCTAACTTTCATATTCACTTTCAGGCACGCTCGGATTCAATGGCATCGGTCTATAGCGGTGCCGGAGAAGGCCGGTGCTGTCGTTCTGTAGCCGTCACCGGAGAAGTCGAATTCGCGTTGCAGTACGATTACAAACATCTAACGTTCGAGGTGCATGTAACGAAATGCAAGAATCTTGCACCTGTTGATGCGAAACGCAAAAGATCCGATCCGTAAGTAACTTGTCACTTATCTCAACACGTTGTTCGCAGCAGAATGTTTCCTATCTCGGTTGATGATCATTGGTAAATGCGTATCAAACGTAGATCATAGTTTATTATGTAAAAAACAATCAGATTGTAGAAAAGCAGTGAGCATACTGACGTATTGACATACTGTGTGTTACAATCTGTATTTCGAAAGAAAATATCTGAAGTATATTATGCTGCAATAAATCACTATTACAAATTGATTTATCATTGAGGAAAAGAGAGGAAAATCTTCGAAATACAAATTAATAAACAACAGACACTATGTCAGTGTAACATTATCGGTGTGTGCCTTTCAAACTACTAATTGTCTTGTTACTTTATAAATAGTTACTGCCAATTTATAGGAGCAGTCTACACGTTAGTACACTTTTTTCTTAAAGGTACAGTGAGGAAAATAAATACAGTAGTGCATTCTGTATAGTATAAATACTTTTCAAAAGTGCATGAGCCTAGTGTCAAATATATTTATTTAATAGTTTACGACTTATACGAAAGCGTTCAGAAAATAATGAAATACGTAGTTTGATAGAAAATATTGCAGTTTAAGGTCATTTTTGTTCTGCGGTAAAATATATATGATATACAACGATAAAAACCGAGATCTTTCATCAGGTACGTGAAAGTCTACCTGTTGCCGGACAAGTCGAAGAGTGGCAAGAGGAAGACAAAAGTGAAGAAACACACCTTAAATCCGGAATTCAATGAAACACTAAAGGTAAGCTTATAGTCGAAATGATCTTACCTTTCGTTGCGAGTAGGAGTTAGGAATGTCCACAACTCGATATCACAATAATGTTCCAGTTCCATATGAGTCTAAGCGGTTTGGAGACCAGAACACTATGGCTGACGGTTTGGCATTCGGACATGTTTGGACGCAACGATTTCCTCGGGGAGGTGCGAATGCCCTTGGAGAATAAGATCTTCGACGACCCCACGCCAAAATGGTATCCACTTCAGGAGAGAGTAAGTCCTTAATCACTTCAGCGTTTAATCATAATTATTTATGACAAACATGGGTAGAGCACCTAGAAAGCATTAAATCGATTCATTGAAGTTATTAAAAGGCAGAATAAATTATTATTACTACGATTATTGCGACAGCGAAAATTTTTATGCAACCCGTTTCTCATAATTAATACAGAAAATTTTTATTTTGCATAAAAGTTTCCAGTCTAATCGTATCAATTTTAATTATAATCATTTATATTGCAATCATTGACCAACGACTCGCTGATAGAAACTTTAGATGGTTGGTCATTAGACTGTACATGCTGAAGGAGAAGAAAAAGATTTCTCTTGCCTGCAAGACGCTTTTTTGCGTATAAAATTCCCTTTCTAAAGCATACAAAGAATTAATGGTCGTGATAAATACTTACAATTAGATAATGAACACTCGGTGGATTAGTAAGTCGTGAAATGAAAGTGAAAATAAAAAACATCGCTGCACAGCATCGCGGCGCGAACGATTAAAAAACATTTAAATAGCACAAATGTGAATAAAAAACAGAGAGTTAATAATCTAATAATGAGTTCAGCGTACATATATGCTAAATTTTCAGTTTACGTGAATTGCGCGAAAGTTATTCATCAAATAGAGATATTAAAATTAATTTTAGACGGAACCGTTCGACGATCCCATCGCGTACAAAGGCGAGGTGATCGTCGGCTTGAAATTCGTGCCACCGGATCCCACGCAACAGGACCGTGATCGAGAGATCGCATCGGATCGAGCTGCTTCGAAATGGAAGAAGAATTGGAGTCGAGGAGCGTTGCACGTGCTCGTGAAAGAAGCGAGAAATCTGCAAACCAGAGGGAAGAATTCTGGCACGTGTGATCCATTTTGTAAAAGGTATTTCCTTGCTGTTCAATTCGAGACTTTCAAACTTTCATTTTCATAAACCATTGAAGCAAGACCAGAGTTAAAGAAAAATTTATTCGATCAACGATGAGAAATAGAGCCTGCGTTCTTAATTCTTATGATTGTTACTTTAAAATATTTTTCGTACTGACCTAGTCATTTGATTTTATTTAATAACGCTTATTTCGGCAAAGCTCGTAAGTACTACAGTTGTAGGAAGAAATTAAAGAGAGGAGAACAAGAATCGTTTTTTAAATATTCTGTTTTTTTAGGTAATTCTGATTGCCTATGTTTGATGTTTTCAGTTACTTACTGCCTGACAAGGGTCGTTCAGGAAAACAAAAGACTGGAGTGGTTCGCAGATCTGGTGGTTCACCAGTATGGGGTCACACTTTTATTTATAAAGACGTGAGTCTGCAGGAACTGGCAGAGCGTGGACTGGAATTGACAGTCTGGGATCACGATCGTATCGCTAGCAACGAATTTTTGGGCGGAGTTCGATTTAATCTAGGGACAGGTATGCAGTACTTAAAGACTCAATCCTCTAAACTAAGGTTCTCCCAGTTAGAAGATATACACTGTAGACCCTAAATCATATTTCATTTCGGAGTGACGATCACAAGCCTAATTCCAATGAAGAGCATTGTTACCAAATAATTTGACTGGCGACATTTAAACAACACATCTGTAATTTTCAGGGAAGCATTATGGAAAGCCGGTAGATTGGATGGACGCAACAGGCCGCGAGCTTTCGTTATGGCAGAGCATGATCGAAAGGCCGAACTTCTGGGTGGAGGGTGCTGTCACGTTAAGGCCAAATCTGCACAACCATGGAAAGAACAACGGCTCATAGACATCACAGCGATTTCCAATGATGCCACAGCGACAGAATATTCGCATGTCAATGGAATCGTTAGTTGATTCGGCCTAGATTAACCGAAATGTATATACGTGGCTTGTATTAACGCGCCAAAACGGTGAATAGATCGAAATGTGATTCCCGGAATGGAAATTAGTGCCTTTTGGGAGCATCGTATCCTGTCCAGGACACAGTCTAAAATTTCTAATGATCGTCCGCCGTTGACGATACCATTTCGATGAACGATCCGTTGCCAATTATGGCGTACTGCCGCCAGGTACTTAACTAATTTCAAGTTACGAAGGATCGGATCTTGATTTCTTCAATTAGTGCTTACGTTCACGTCGGGTTTAATTTGTACATGATATCGTAAACCCGTTCTAGTTCTATTTGTAGTTTTTATTTCCTAAGTGTCCTATTCTCACGCTCCGAGTTTCTCTGTACGAAAAGCTACACGACTACAGGCTGTTCAAAAGAAGATTAAATGCTTGTACGATAGGACATGCTGAATGAAGACATATATTTTGCTATCTTAATATCCTAACTGAATTATATTGGCTTCTGTTTTCTGAACGTCGTAGCTAGACTGTGGACTTTTTATATTGAAGACGAGTAACTTGAAACAATAGAAAGATTAAAAGAACTGAAGACCTATTACTCAAGAAGGAATTCCTAAGTAGCCTCGTATCTTTCAACAGATACTTTATTTTGCATAAAGAAATGCAGTCTCTAGTCATAGCAGAAGAGCATGTGTCGAAATGGAAGAACATGTTAAACAATTTTTGTGAATACAACGAAGCCTGTTCACCTTTTTCAATGGTGTGTCCTATGTACCATGCAAGTGTTGAATGTTTTTTTAAACAGCCTGTACACATATTACTTCGTGCCTTTCGCATTCTTTCGTCCGAGTGTTCTCGCGTTACTTTCTCTACCCTCGGTGTCTATGTCCCGTTTATTCAAAGTACGAGAACCCTAAGTAGAATAACAGACGGATCGAACAGAGGGAAAAACAGAGGGATCGATTCGACGAGGGTTCGGCGCGCAGAATCGTGCAATATGTCGAAGGTAACGTAGACACTTCGTCCTTCCCCGATACGTTTAATGATAGTAGACGATTGCGAGGCGATTCTTTACGGGCATCCGTCCAACCGTGAGACGAGATGGCCAATCGAGTATTTACGGTACATGAGCATTCTTCGTGGCCAAGCGTGTTAATCACGGGAAAGAGAAAAGATGGGAAGAGGTAATTAATGCCACCGCGTTCCAAATATTCGCTCCTCTGTTGTAATTCGACGATTTTTGTTTCTACATTTTATTCTTTATTTTTGTTATCTTGATTCCATTTGTATCGTCTACCCAATCTGTCTATATTATTTCTGCAACAGAGGCAGAGATATTAAATTAAATATCAAAGATTTGAATCGGGGAAAGGAAACAAGAAATGATGGAACATGATCAATAGATGTGAAAGAAGATGTTTGGAACGCGGTGGCCATTGTGGACACTTTCCTTTCTTGGAGAGAAAGATGCTTCCAGTGTTGTACAATACTCTGAACATTTTTTCTTGCGTCGAACATTGCCAAGTTCGTGGAACAGCATATTTAAGAAATTAAATATGGCCGGTTCCCAGTACTTAACCATGTATCCATATAAATGTTATATTTATACATTCTCGTAGAATTAATAAGAGTGTGGTATAAGCAATGGAGCTTTTTTTTACGAGCTTCCGGTCTATGTTGACATTCATAGGAGGTCTGTGTTTCATGTACAGGCAGTTCTCACTTTCTTATCAATATCAGTCTGAAGAAATGAAGACGTTTAAGAACGTCTTTTTAATGATTTCACAAATACAAACATATAAATACAAAACACAATGGTTAAGTGATTTTAATTACCTTGTATATTGTCATTAGATGTTGCACTTTCGGACTCAACTGCGCAAGAGGGTTGGAGAGGGAAGTAATTGTTTTTGTTCATTCTGATAAACCTTTTCGGCATTCGTGCATCTGTTGTACTTGTTCTTAAAACGATTGAAAACATACGTGTTTAGACCTGATCATATGTGTTTTCTAAATATTATTCAAATATTGGCAAGGCTCTGAAAGTTCTCCTCTGATTTTTTAAATAAAACTCCAGGTAAAGTATGTAGTGACTTTCTTTGTGAATTCGAAGAAAATGTAATACAAGTATAAATTTTGACGGCTTAATACGAGCATAAATTTAATCAGACTGTTGACTATAATAATTTCTAATCGGTTAATTCTTCAGGGTTGAACGTCATCGAGCACTGCCTGTACTTGCTTCAAAAGCAGTAGACAAACGAATTGCGAAACATCGATGCGAAGCACGGGGATGTTTGTAATTCCAGTATTCGAGCGTTTTTGTTGAAACGAATCAGAAGGCTGATGTACTTAACGAATTTGGTACTTTGTACTTCACCAATCAAGCAAGCGGTCGAGTCCTTGGTCTTTGGCGACAGCACATAATTGTGTGATATAATTATACCATGTCTGATCGAGTGTATTCCAAAATGTATACATGACAAAAATGGGGGCCCAAACAGATCCAAAGATTGCTGTCTATACGTTCGTGGGGAACGTCCATCTTCATGGGATTAAATACTATAAAATTTATCCCAGATACAGGGTTAACAAAATCGAAACTATATAAACTGCCTTCGATGTAAGCTCACACGAAAGATTTGCACTGCGCGACGAAACGTGTGGCTATTAGGGTACTTTAAACCGTGCGTTCGAGGTGAGACTAATTATCTGTTCAATGGACACGGTCATCGAGAGCCAGAGATTGTTCTTTGTACATTAAGGACCAATAACGCTAAATTAACCATTAAAGTCAATAGCGAGGAGAAGCCTGTTAACACATTGCGGTCCACTGTTGTTTGCGAACATTAACATTTGGATGGCAAAGCCAGGATACATTTTGACCCAGTATTTCTTAGCTACTCAGCTCCTGATAAGAAGAATCAATTAATATGTTTCGAAAAATGGATGAACTACTGCCTAAATAGAGCTAAAGAAACCTGAAAGAATGGAAATAATTGCCCAGGACCATAATGTGTTAAAATTCGAGCTACGCATCTGTCCATCTCTGTTTCCGAACACCAAACGCTCGGAACAATGTGTGACGCTCCTTTAAGATATGTTAGGGAATAGAATTAAACGTACTTATATGTCACATACATCGTTGTACATGATAATAAAAATTTTATACGTTTATTCATCTTGAATTAGAATTTATTAATCACATATATGTAACTATACTATATGTATTGTAGAAGGGTAACAATGTATAAAAAGGTAATGACTATAATAAGGTAATCATTCAAACAAGTGCAACGTCAGGCACGTAGATCTTTGTCATGAATATTTCGAACACGGTAGAAAAACAAAGTACAATTTGTGCTACAACTTTACATGGAAGTCGTTCTACGCACCTAACTGCTGTTTTTGTCATTTATTAGAAACACATGACGGTAACTTACTGCTGAAGGGAACTTTTGGAATATCTGGGCTCATGTTCAGAGATCATTGTTGGAGATGAAGCGATTTCCCTCGGAATTCTTACCGGAGTATCGGTACTTGCATTTTCCGAAAGCACCTAAAACAGAAGGTTATTTGTATTTTCTCGCGTTTGTAATGATAATAATTCGATCACCCACGGTAATTAAAAATCGTACCTTTGTGATCATGAGGATCCCGGATCGACGTTGGAAGAGGAGTGTAATGGATGTTGAAGAATATATCATCAATCTCGTCCATCGAGTTCGATACGAATTTCGACGTCAATTCGGGGACAAGTTTTATAGTCCTCGAGAATTTCCCTCGAATTTCAGCATCAATTCTCTCTTGGCGCGTTACTGGACGCGAATCGAGAAATCGAAGACTCGGAGGCAACACGTATATCGCGTATAATCTGTATCGATTATAATCCTCTTCATCTGTAGATGGATTGGTTAGTTGATCAGGACATGCTGGATTTCCCAATAAGCTCACATACACCAGGTTTGGACAACATTCTTGTATTTGTTTTAATACGCCATCAATCTGAGATATCTAAACGCAGAACAGAATTAGCAATTTAACATGCAGACTATTGCAGACCTACATACGCGTGATGATCATACAGTGGTCAGATATTGCGCGCTTTTTTCGCGCATGCGCGACGATTTTAGCATCAGTACACAGTTTGGCTAAAATGGGGTAAAGATTTGTTATGATTTGATTTTGAAATATGACTGTATAACATGTGTGTGTGGTGTGGTGGTGTTGTATTAAAATTTAATATGTATATGTACATACATATTATAATAACTTCTGAACTCTTCCGGTACTTTCCTACCACTAATAGTTCTTCACTACTTTCCCCACAAATTTAGGACATAGATACGTTCCTGGCGAAAAAAGCGCACAATACCTCATGACTGACAATGAGATCATAGTGCTACAGGTGAAATATTCTTTTGTACGGGCTTGGATTCGCGCTCAGGGGCCCTGAGTCAGGGCTGATATCTGATATCTCTCATCTCCCCCATATATCCTCTCGATTGACGTTGCAGAGATCGGATTTCACGTTCTTTTTCATAACAAATTCGAGACGAAATAAAAATTTTCATAGGCTTTCTGAACGATTTAAATGTAATATCTATAATCTATATTAACATTTACCCTGCAGGAATTGAATATCGCAACATTTTACATTGAATATTATTTTCAGATAAAATAATGAAAATCTTGCGTTCGTTCGCAAATCATTTTTGCAACTTAAAAAAATAATGGACCATTAATACATTTTATTTATGTATTCACATTAATTGTTGTTCATGTGAATTAAAAACAATTAAAATAGATATGTTTGTATTACTAATATACTATATGTATGTAGTATATTAGTAATAATATATGCAGCCGCTATATTTCATAAACTATGCTAGTCAACAACAACCGCTATGTCATAAATATGACAACGAAACATGTTCACATGTAAATAAATCAAACATTACAATTAAAAATATTATGAAACAAAATATGGGGGTCAAAGAATCTTTCGCTGATCCGCGATTTTCGATGTACACACCCATATGAAGTAATTCCTCTTATCAGCGATAATACCATAGCATGATAAGTATAGTACACGTAAACTTAAGATTTCATAGTTCAAAACAAAAATCAGAATGCTTCGTATTGAGTTCGGTACTTATAAATAAATGTAATATGACGTTCTAATAAATCACAACTGAAACTTGTACAATCATACATATTTTAGACACAAGCATAGTTTCCATATACAGATGCATGAACGTTCTCTCACAATGGAATCATAATATTCAAAATAAAGTAAAAAAGAAACCCGAACCTTGTTATTATTCAAGCTGAGTGTAGTCAATGTCGGCATTTGAGGCAGTGTCCTCAGGTCCCGGAGTTTATTGTTGTCCAGTATCAACACCTGTAGCCTGTCGAAGTATTTGACAGCGGTGATTGAGGTTAACTCGTTGTAGGAAAGATCTAAGCTCGTGCAATCGTAGCCGACGACACCCACCAAACCCTCAGGAACCTTTACGGCGCGTTGGCCCGTGTAACATGCCTGAAATTTTGATAAGAACATGTGATCAAACGTGTCAGAAAAAAATCTATCGACAAGGAAGACTTTTTCATATATTTTAACAAAAATATACGCTGATTACCCGCCCACATCGCACGGTTAACGCGCTCCTGTTGAAGTCTGGTTGTCCTCGTTCCGCCATTTTCCATGCGCGTTACCATATAATGAAGGAAATTATCATAAAACAATAAGAATGATAATGCTCTGGATCTACCATCGAACCGCCATTATGCAAGATATCTCCAGAATGGCAGACATCAATAACGTGGCTCGTTGGTCTAGGGGTATGATTCTCGCTTAGGGTGCGAGAGGTCCCGGGTTCAAATCCCGGACGAGCCCAATTTTTTTTATTATGTTCTTCCACATTTTTGAAAAATTTTCTTATCTAGGAAATCTTTGCTTCTCATAATTTTATTCGATTCTTTTGCATTTTTCACTAATTTTCTTTGCTAATAAATCTTTATTTCACATTTTGATTACATTATTTTTCTTATTATAAGTAATGTTGAAGCATTAAACACCATGTGTCCGTACGTGGTCACTTCTTTCTTACTTTTTACATTTACTTATTTATCATACTTGTATTATTCTATACTTATAATTAATTATCATGATCCCATAATATATAGTTTCATTTCAAATGATAATATAAGTCATAAAGAATGAATAAAATAATTGGATTAGAGTTTATATACAGTATTATTGTGTAAAAGCAATATAATTTTGTAAATTATATACATAAATAGATATATCCTATACCTTAAATTGATAAAAATATAATTTTATTATTATATATAATTTCTGTAAAAAGTAGAGTATATATAGCATATATATTTTGTATTAATATATTGTATAATTTCTTGTATTATAATTCATCTTATGTTTTTTGATTCTACATGCATTGTTCTACGATATAAAACTTTTCAAGCCTTTGTTTAATTTTTTAATAGGTTTCTTGTGCATCATATTTAGAATTCTTACTTTACTTTTATTTACATCTTTCTGACTTTTGCCTTTAGATTTTGTGGACAGGACACTTAAGCTATCCTTCTTAGACACATTACTATGCCTGTTTGTAGGTGTAGCTATACTCTGTTCTGCATCACTGCAATATATAATAATACAATTGAATTATAATAGTTCTTCTAAATTTCTCAAAACCCTAATGTTATTTTAAGTTTACTACCTTGTGGATTCTACAATTACTCCACTTTCTTTCTGGAAATCGAGTTTATTGTAAAAATGTGCACTTTCGTGGAGCAAATTGATGTACATGTTCATATTGGGAACTGGAACAGGTATCTTCAATTGTTCTTCTTTAAAAACTTCTGTTTTAATGTTCTCTGTACCAACAAGCGAAGTGTTAGATTTTATATTACAATAAAGCAAAGTAGAGTCAGCTCTTATATGTATTAAAGAAATCTTACGTCTTGTTAGTTCAACACCTTGAGCTCTGTACTCAGCAATTTCAGCATCCTTCTTTTTAATCAAATCTAATAGGATTTTGTGTTGACGATTTAATTCCATTAATGATATACACAAAGGTTTAGTTATAATGTTCCAAAGTTCTTGCTGTGTTCCTTTTAATAGATTTAAAGTAAATTTCAATGATCCTCCCTCTATCTGAATCCGTAGCTTTATTTGTTCAACAGAGGCTTCATCGATATGTTCGTGTAAATTATTAAAAATACTTGCTATGATGTTTTTACAATTAAGAGCATCGACATTTAGGAGCGGATTTAAACTCTGAAATAAAAAAAACCATGATTTTACTCTTATAAGCTATTTACTCCAAAACTAATTTACATTCGTATATGATAAATCTATTTTTTGATTAAGTACCTTGCATCTTTTCAATATAATTACGTCTGTTAACGTTTCTATCCATATATCAATCAAATTAGTTAATAAAACTTCGACCTTGTCACTTTCCTCTGTGACAGAAATCATATATAGCTCGTCACCTATTTTTACACAATTCCATTTTCTGGTTCGGCTCATTTTTATTTTTGACACACCTATAAATCATGCATAAAATAAGTTTTTTAACGATGCATATTATTATGTACCGGTTATGTCTCTGGGTGGTAACATAACCTATAAAGATTCAAATTCATTCACACATATGCAGTCGGAGATAACTTTTTTAAAATTGGTCCACGTCCACAGGACTTGAAATTTTTTAGATGTTAGACCTACTAGTTTGCAAGAGAATGAGTAAACAAAAATTTGTTTAAATAGATTGCAATTGGTAGGAACCATAAAATTTAAAAAAATGGAGTTTTTTCAACTTTTTTATCTGAGCTTGTATCGATAATTTAAAAAAATGGGTTTTGTAAATTTCGGTAACTTATTTGCATACTGATAGTTTTATCAATGCAATGAGTTATTTACATACGTCTAAAAGGGTGAAAGGCACAGATTTTCAGCCTTTTCAAGAATGTGCAATGAAATGTCAAGGCATTTCACTGCATTTCACCCTTACATGATCGATTTAATCTCTGCAAGTATCGAGTATCGATATGAGGAAGTACTAATGCTACGTTCAGGTCCATGCTATTATGTTATACCTGTTATACTAGTTATACAAGTGCATATGTATATAGGATATATTTATATAATTATACGTACATACGTACATTATACATGTACGAAAAATGTCAAAATATTGTAGTTAGGAAGCGAAAAATAAATGTCACAGTGGTAGATGCCTTACAGCTGGGGAACAGTCATTAAAAAGTCCGGAAACATTCGTAGAAATGCAAAAAAATAAAGCGAAATTGTCATATCTGACAAATCGTAATTCAAGAAACCCTACTGTCAGTAGGGCTTCAGTAAAAATACCCCAAATGACTGAAACAGAACCTAACCAATCACCTGGTAATAGTTTGGAAAATGTAGCAAAACAGACAATGTCAAAAATCCAAGGATTTCAAACGGCAAGTGGTAAGAATATGAATATTACAGAAAAGGCATTGATGAAAGCAAAAGCATTAGTTTCTGACGAGACGTTTGAAAGTTATGACGGTGAACCAGTATTAAGCAAATCGTTGCAGAAACGCAAAGATACAGCTGAATTAAAAATGCCTAAAGTACAGGGGTTTCAAACAGCAAGTGGAAAGAATATGAATATTACAGAGGAAGCTTTACTGAAAGCAAAATCATTATTTTCTAATGAAGATTTTGAAAGTTATGACAGTGATACTTTACTAACTAAATCACTGCAGAAAGACAAAGATTCTGCTAAATTTAAAATTCCTAAAATGCAATGGTGTCAAACAGCAAGTGGCAAGGATATGAAGATTACAGAGGAAGCTTTACTGAAAACAGAAATCTTATTTTCTGATGAGATTTTGGAAAGCTGCGATTATGTACCTTGTTCACCTTTGTTAAATGAATCCTTGTACAAACGCAAAGATACAGTACAACTCAAAGTGCCTAATGTACAAGGGTTCCAAACAGCAAGAGGTAAGAATATAAAAATTACAGAGGCAGCTTTATCGAAAGCAGGAGCCTTATTGTCTGATGAGACTTTGGAAAACTTCTATAATGTGCCTTCTTCATCTTTGTTAGATGGACCTATGCAGAAATGCAAAGATTCAGGTAAATTTAAAATGCCTAAAATGCAAGAATTTCAAATAGCAGGTAATAAGGATATGAATACTACACAGGAAGCTTTGTTGGAAGCAGAAGCATTATTTTCTGAAGAAACCTTAGATAATTATGACATTGGTCCTTTATTAAATAATTCACAGCAGAAACACAAAGATTCAGCTAAATTCTCGTTTAAAATGCAAGGGTTTCAAACGGCAAGTGGTAAAGATATGAATGTTGCAGAGGAAGCTTTACTGAAAGCAAAGACATTATTTCCTAATGAAGATTTGGGAAGTTATGATAGTGATTCTTTATTAACCAAATCACTGCAGAAAGACAAAGATTCTGCTAAATTAAAAATTCCTAAAGTACAAAGGTTTCAGACTGCAAGTGGCAAGGATATGGAAATTACAGAGGAAGCTTTGATGGAAGCAGAAGCATTATTTTCTGAAGAAACCTTGGATAAATATGACATTGGTCCTTTATTAAATGAATCACAGCAGAAACACAAAGATTCAGCTAAATTTGAAATGCCTAAAATGCAAGGGTTTCAAACAGCAAGTGGTAAGAACATGAACATCACAGAGGAAGCTTTACTGAAAGCAAAATCATTATTTTCTAATGAAGATTTGGAAAGTTACGACAGGGATACTTTATTAACCGAATCACTGCAAGAAGACAAAGATTCAGCTAAATTTGAAATTACCGAAATACAAGGGTTTCAAACTGCAAGTGGCAAGGAAATGAAGATTACAGAGGAAGCTTTATTGAAAGCAAAAACATTATTTTCTGATCAAACCTTGGAAGCTTATGATAATGAATCTTTACTGACACACGAAGATTCTAAAGTACAAAGGTTTCAAACATCAAGTGGTAAGGATACTAATACTACAGGGGAAGCTCTATTGAATGCAAAAGCTCTACTTTCTGAAGAAGCCATGGAAATTTGTGACAGTAGTCCCTCTTTGTCCAGATCACTGCCGAAACGCAAAATTAACGATTTGGATGATGCATCCATAAATAGAGAAACAATGTCTAATCAATTTAAAAAGTTGCGTTTCAGCAATGAATTCCAAGTACAGGAGAATGTTTGTAATTATTCCAATATTAACAACAAAAGAGGGAATCAGGAAATACCTTCAGTTTCAAGTGTGGCATTGCCTTCAGACAAAACCAAAGACACTGATGAATTAGTCGATGCACACAAACAAGATATTGATGTGGAGATAAATTCATTAATTTCTAATGAAATTGTAGAAAGTGCAGCTGCACTTTTAGAAGATGAAAACAGTTCAGAGATGTTTAGCCAGTGGATATCGTCTCCTGCATCAACTATAGAGAACAGTGATGCTACAAACATGCCATTGAGTCCTGTAATAGGTGGACAATTTGTTATCAAAAAGAGAAAAAGTGCAGGCGCACGACGGAAAAGTACAAATGCTGCAGAGTCAAAGAAAAACAAAATTACATGTACAGATAGTATAAAACAGTTAAGTAATATATGTATTAATTCAGATGTAGAAAAAGAAAACTCATTGTTAAACCAAGGATCAATGAATAATGAAAAGAGATGCGAGGGAATTGTCAATGATTATGGTGACACTCAGTTAATGTTAGATTTTATAGACGAAACTGCCGGTATATTAGAAAAGCGGATGCAATCCGCTTTAGATCAGGTAAATCGCACAATACACGTTTTACAGATTGTGATAATGTTTTATGCCTGATAATCTATGTATTTGCAGGAGGAACAAGTCAAGTTGAAAGGAAAAAGCAAACCAAAACCGACAATTGGTATATTATATTCCCACAGGAAAATCAATCATAATAATCGTACATCTTGGAGAGAAATTATCAAGGGAGGTGTACCAATACTATGTACTTATGAGGAGGTAATGGTTGAACTGGGTACACATATATTTGAATTGAGTCATGAAATTGTAATTAAACATTGCTTTTTTCTAGCTGGTTCAACGAAAATTACCACCTGAAATTTTGGATGTAACAGCTGACAGTGCAGTAAAATATAAATTTCGATGTTCAGATTTCTATGGGTAAGAAAAATCAATAACAATTTGCAATTTTTGTAGACGTATTTTCAGGATGTGAAATCAAATCAGTTTTCAATGGTAGTAGCTTTTGTAGATTTGAAATAAGTAAAAATCATACTAAACTCTGTCAAATTTTATATTCTACCATTTTTTGAAAATTTTCTGGAGCCATAAATGCATAAAGATCCACAGTCTAATAATGGGTGTCCCGCTAACTCTGTTATATCGCGAGACTTCTTGTTATGAAGAAATGTATTTGTAATATGTTTAGGCAAAGTTTTGTACAAAATAATATCGAAGGTATACACCTTGAAGACGGAGCGTGTTTAATTCTTGATGAAAATGGCTATGTGGGAATACCAGAGATTAAAAGATCTTTTTTGGCGAGTCCAGGAGTGGATCCCAACTTGCTCCCTAACGGATGGTTGGAAAATCATTATAGATGGATTGTGTGGAAGTTGGCATCAATAGATAGAATAAAATTCGCTTCCGTTGTTTTGCCAAGGTAATGGTTCCGATTATATGATTTATAAATAAAGCTAGGAGCAAAGTGTATAAAGTTTATATTACTTATACAAAAAGATTCATTCCTAGATCATTAACTCCGGCAAGAGTAATGATGGAATTGAAATATCGTTACGATCGAGAAATCGATAGATCTCAGAGACCGGCATTAAGAAAAATTTTAGAGAAAGATGACGTTGCGTCTAAAAGAATGATTTTGTGCGTATCATCTATTACCGAGGTAATTTCGTTTACTAAGTACAGTTTAATATGTACAGAAGGGTACAGTATTTTTATCAATACTTTATTCATATTTTCTTTTATAGTATAATAACCCTGTTGATAGCACTGTAAATCTAACCGACTTGAAAAATCCTTCAAAGAAATTAACATTAACAGATGGATGGTACAGTGTTCAGACCACTATTGATCACGCGATGATCGAGAATATTACACGAGGTAAAGTGAAAGTAGGGACAAAACTGATTACATATGGATCGGAATTGTTACATTGTGATCAAGGATGTTCACCATTGGAAGTAAATACAGCTTTTATAAACATTTCATTGCGAAAGAAAATTATTCTCCCAGTAGAAATGATTTTTTTGTAGGTTCCAGAGAATGTCTGTTTAAAAATTCACACAAATGCAACTAGAAGAGCAAGATGGGACACAAAACTAGGATACGTAAGACCGTCAACACCATTATGTATAAAGTTAAAATGTATTTCTCCGTACGGAGGTTTAATTGGAAAAATTAAGGTCGTAGTTGCAAGGGTGTACCCGATATTGTACCACGAAAAAACGTCTTCCGGCGAATCTAGTAAGATACATAATCCTATCATTTAGATCATCATTGCATGTACAATTAATTATTTGATTCAAAATTTTAGTTTTTCGTAATACTAGATGCGAGGAGAAAGCTAACGCTGCTTATGAAAAACAATGTCGATCAATGACAGAAGCGTTCTATCAAGATGCAGAGAAATATTTTTCTACAGAAAAGAGAAAAAGTAGCTCAACTACTGATAGCATTGATCTGGCAGCAATGGAGTGGACCAAAGACCGTGAAAAATTATCTGAAGGGGTATAGGCTATTCTTATATTCTTTCCGTAAATAAGCAGAGATATTTATTTTTATATTAATATTTTTGGTCTCGCTTTATTACAGAAATTCCTTTCAAAGCAAGAACAGCAACAATTAATAAATAAATGTCGCATGAAGGAAGAAACAATCAGACAAAAATTGAAATCGCGATTGTCAGAAAGTTTGCCACCACAAAGACGAGTTACAGCTGTTTTAAAGATTAGGATAGTTGAGGAAGAAACAAGTGCCATTCTTTCGATTTGGGCACCAAATGAGGAAGTCACTGATATTCTAAAGGAAGGAAATTGTATAACTGTTTGCAATGTTACACCATCTATGAAAAGGTTTTATTCCACTTATCTGTGAATTCTCATTCATTATTGTATAATAGTTATCGATTGTTTCTATTTTCGCAGGGGAAATGAGTTGCAATTAACCGCAGGCTGGAATACATTATTTAATCGAATGAATATATCTGATAAATTTTATCCTCAGAGGACCTGTACGCCATTATGCGATATAAATAAACCCAATTATGCTCCAGCTTATGGTGAGCTTGATACAGTTGGGATTGTTGTTTACATTGTCAATGAACCTTATGTAAGTGTGAATTTTCTGTTTGGCACTAATTGTTACCGTCCTGATCCGACATTTTTGGGTTTTCGCTGTAAAAGTGACATTAACATTCACAATATATAATAACCGATGGTTTCCATATCTACAGGGTATGAAAAATTTTCAAGCTGCGTATCTTGCATGTCCGTACACGGAGTCTCAATCCTTTCATTTATCAGTATTATTCTGGAACGGAATTTCTGCTTTTGGATATGCAGAAATTTTAACAATAGGATCATTTATTGCGTGCAGTAATTTAGAATGGCGGCGGGCTACGTCGTGGAGTATACCGATGACATACTGTACTGATCGAAGTACCTTCACACAAAATCCTAAACAAAATCATCTGCAAGGACCGTTCGATGAATTAAAACGTTTGGTCACGGTACTGAAAACATAATTTGCATATTTTTCAATCTATAGTTCCAACTATAATTTTTTACCCTTCTTTAGCAAGTGTTTCAAGTCGTTAATTTATATCTACAAGTCTGCTTTGAGACTAATTTAATACTAATTATTAAGACTTCTTATTCATTTTTTAATGTAGGACACCAGTTCGTATGTATCCAAATGCGCAGCAGAAATTTCAGAAGAAGCACAAAAGAGGCCAACCAGATATTCAGATCAATTTACCCCGGATAAAGATCATTTAAATAAAATGTTATCCAACAAAAAATGTAATTCTTCGCTTCAAGAAATTTCAGAAAGAAGTTTATTGAATAATTCGGCGAAGTCTGTCGCTGTACAAAAACGGCTCGATAGATTACAGTGTTACGGTGAAGCGTCAAGCTTATCTCCAATTGTACTGAACAGTTCCAGACGAGTGTCATTAAATTTTCAATCTCCCGTTCGCACATCTGATGTGAAACAATCAAAAGCGCAAGTATCGTTAAATGGAAAGTTTTCTGCTAATTCCAGATGATATCTTGTATGGTTACCAATTTAACTTTTAATGAAAAATGCTATTTATTGATAATTACATCGTGAATGTTTGAATTCGCTTAACGTTATGCATCTTTCAAATTCATGGACTTATGCTATAAATACGTGAATATCTACAGTAAATTATAATATTTTTATACAACACATTACTTATTGTCTTTACTTCTGTACCAAGTATATTTATGTATTCAGGAGGTTGTAAAATACGTTGTATTTGCGGTGAGAGCGATGGATTTCAATGTACATATATTTAATAATTTATTTTTATAGGGTACATAAATAGTAAATTGTTATAAAAAAATAATAAATAAATATAAGTTCCATAGAATTTTATTACATTCTATCTAGTATCATATATTATATCTGTCAATTAAGTTTTAAAACTATTATAAAATTTATTTCCTAATATTAATTTAATATTTAGAACGAAAGAGTTATTAAATTAGAATAAATTTATTCTGTGCATAATGAAAATCAATCAAAAAATACAAATGTGTAAAAACATTTGCCAAATAATAAAATTGATGGGTACAAAAACTATACTTGCTTTCTGGAATGTTTTATAATTCGTATATTAACTGTATGAAACCTTGTATTCAATATATTGTGAATTCTGCTATTGAGAGACTGTGCTTGGGAACTTGTTCCTTTTATTTCGATCTGAAATTCAAAAGAATTACACGCTCGATTAAAAATATAAATTTCAGATGAAAAATCTGACGCTGTTATAATAAAAAAATTAAAAATATACTTCAATAGTAAATTTAAAATAAAAATTGACCAATTTCATTACATTAATTTCGCATATTCCATAAGAAATATGGTTACGTTATGTTTACGTTATATTCAATGTTTAATAATAAATAAACGAACCGTTTCGCGTGATTTATCACACGTGGTGGGCGGTACATTATTTTTTAATCTTCTGGATTTTGAAATTTCTTTCCAGTTGGTGAATACAACAGGATTACTTCTTTTAAAATGTTCTTTACGATTATTTTTTTTATAGCTACTTTTTATAGTTTCATTTGAAGATCTCTTTCTCCTCGCCGTTAAATAATTATAAATGGAAGAAGTTTTCCGCGATAAAAAACTTGATGTACTTGTTGCCGCTTTTTCTCCAATAAAAAGGGTTTGAACTTCCTTCTCGTGTTTAGTATCGTCAACAATCTGTTTTTTCGCTGTGTATATTATACAATAAATGCGTTAATAGATTTATTTTATAAATGAAGAAATCAATTGATATGGTCATTTCAATGTGTTATAAAACAATTACAATATTCATGGTCTAATTCTTCAACAACATTTTCGTCATCATTTGCTGTGTTATTAGGTTTTTCAGCAATTTGATGTTTACTGCATTGTGTTTCAGTATTACTCGAGAGTCTTAACTTCAAACAGAGATTACCTTTGCTATCTACATACTGAGATGCTATTGCATGCTTTGAAGTAACCTATAGCATAAAAAGAAATTAATAGATTGCATAAGAGGACACTTAAAAATTCAATAACATCTATGATTTCTATTTTTAGTAATTATTATTAAATACCAAGTTCTGGGCCAGCCCATGATTCTTTTGGTGCTTCTTTGATAAATGATTTAAGATGTCTCTGGTGTATGCAGTTATTTTATTTGTAATATTAGATAGATCGTTGTATTCCCTTTTGAGTTGTTTAACTAAATAATTTTTTGCTTCTGAAACGGGCACGTCAGGACTATACGGATTTAAAAGCATGCACGATACACCTACATCCTTCATCAAGACTGTATCTGAACATTGGCTATAGTATTTGCTAGACCTATATATATAAAACTGATTAGTATAATTTATATACTTCAGCCTTAAATTAAAGCATGAATATATTACACTATAAAACAAATAAGTGTATGTTTATTTAGTTTATAACTAAAACTAAATTTGATGTACCAGTCTATTTATAATGTATTTATAATGTAAAATAATGATAATAGTCACCTATAATAAGGAAACTGGCAATCCTCGCGAAGTGTAGAGTTACTAATCTCATCACATGCGTAATTATGCATCAGTAATGCTTCTTCGTATTCCCTTTTATTTACACCATTAACGCTATTGAAATTAGTCGAACGAATTAAACTTCTATGAAGAACATTATCCCTCTCTGACATTGTAGAAATAAAACTTTTTGAGTGATCATCAGTTATAGCAGAATATTTCTTCATTTGCGGTGTGACGTTAACCAATGAATCTCCTGCTTCCGGAGAAGCAATAAGGGCCCCCATCTCAAAACGATGATCATTATATTATGGAATAATTGTTAAATCAATCACTCAAATGTTGATAAAATTATTAACGCGATTTCTATATCATTTAAGTTAGCTCGATACAGAATCATGCAGTAATAACAATAAAAAGCAATGCTACAAAGTAATAATCAGATGATAATAAAAGAATAGTTTATTGTATAAATTACTGAAATTCTAAATCTTCTTTGCCCCATCACAGAAAAACAGAGAGACGTTTCTAATTCTTGCTTGTACTTATGCCAACTTTTCGAAATGTCCATTACACAAGGAAACCTTAACGTTACCGATTAATTTAGGACGATTATCGCCTGAATAGGGTTACTGTTGTTAAAAATATAAAACAAAACGTGATTTCATTCCTGCGGAATATTTTGGAACAATCAAGTTGCTATGTTCATATTGAATAGGCGCAGTGTTCGCGCCATAGCGACGCGCGTGGCCAGTTTCCGGCGCAGATGCGATAATTCAAAATTATAAAATTATGAAAATTTTATGGGAAAAATCATCAGTTATTATTATAAATAATGATTATAGTCAGTTAGAATTAAGAAGACAATGGAAATTTAAGTTATGGGAAAGCGACTCCTCGATCTCCTCGATTAAAGAATTAATAATAAATTGTTGCTGATCACAAAATTTTTCTTCGACAATGTACAATAATATTTAATTTTAAAAAATCAGATGATTAATTTCAAATTCGATACTTTCACCGGCATCCCTAATTTTCATTTAAGTATCTCAACATTTCACAAAAGAATGATATATTCATAGTTTGTTTAATTGAAATCTTTGATTTATTTGTTAATTTTTAACTTAGATTTGTTAATTTTTAGACGGCTGAAGTAATTTCTTTTACGTCCACATATATACGCACATGTGCACAATATGTACATATATATTTCTTAGAAACTGAAGGCAAGTTAACCAATGGCGGTTTCTCACATTCTGTAGAACTGTCAGTGAGTCAATGGCGTAGTCTCTCTCAGACGGAGCACACCTGAAGTTTGAAATCATAACGTTCCTCTAACTAACTAAATACTATACTATAATAATAACCTCTTTATATTAAACCGTCGGATCATCAATTATTAATAAGTTCTTTACGCGTATGCGATATTATTGTAAAATATTACATAGACGTACCCATGTTTTAATTAAATTATATTCATAGCTGTATTCATTTCTAACAATATTATTATTCTTTTATATAACTAATACAAAGAGACTAATTTTGTTAGTCAAATTTTGCTAACTGCGTTGGGTTTGTCTCGAAATTCAATTCAAATGAATGGACTCGAATATGACTGCGCAATTCAATAATCCACAACTAAAAATTTTCGGCAAACAACTAACAATGAATATATATTTTAATTAATTTAGCCAGGAGTGGATGAAGGTCACAACCAACAGGTTCTCGTGGAGTCCAAGAACGCTGACTGGTAGATGGCAACGAAAATGGACCAGAGCGTTCGCAAAAATGATTACAAAAACAAATCGGTCGATCATCACCTGGTTCAATCAGGTTAATTCGTGTGAAGGTAAACCACGCTGATAGGTTCACCTTCTACGCCACTGAGACACGTTCTTTCAGTGGATCGGCATGGCATGGCTGCCTTGTCGGTCGCGACGAAGGCACAGTCGTTGTTGGTCCGTGAGCGGTATCGTTGCCGAATCGAACACCGTTTTTTCGATCGGCACTCCTTGATCCTCGGGTTCCCCCAAACGGAAAAGTGATTGTCCTAATCCCGGACCTGTGAGGATCGATCGAAAAAAAAATCAGCAGAAGAATGTACTACAGACAGTCGCGACGAGTGAACGCCAGATGTTCAAATAAATAAACTGACTAAAGTGAGAACCGAATTGCATGGTTGATTAGTGCAAAAATAAAATGAAACTCAAATTACCTCTTGGGTTGCCAATCCCAAGTTAGTTGCAATCCTTATCGACACTTTTGCTAAATAGTTTCCAAAGAACTAGAAATCTTTTATAAATGTAATTTCTATTTACATCGACTGCTGAACTTGTTTAAATATACACGTTACCCCCCATATGATAAATTTTGCAGTGTCGTCGCACTGAAGGTCCAAAGATGGGTAAAAAAGGCCCGGTGCCAGCTGGACTCCAAAATTGTCTCTTCGAGTTCTCCGTTTTATTGTGCTTCTGTTCATAAATGTACACAGCTGTACAGTTAAAAGTGGTGTTCAGTAATCGATTGAGAAATCGTGATAAATTGAATTTATCTTGGTCACCTGGATCTCGATAGACACCGATCTATGGATGTTGCTAGCTCGAAGTATTTTTACCAAGAGCGTCTTTTCGCTTCCGACTATAGAGTCTCGTTAAAAAACGATGAACTTCCCTTGGAATTCGAGGAAATCGAATGTGAAGTATTTAGAATCGGTTTACAGTGATTTTGCGAGTGACCGGCGCCGGGCTCAAACCCGAGGAATCGCGAGGAAGTGGGTAGCAAACACTACGGGACCAGTTACTGATGTGTGCAAGGAATAATCGATTCGTGAGAGCAAGGCGGATGGTAGCGACGGAATTGGCTGTCAAGGTGCTCGAGGATCGTCGCTCGATTTTGAAAGATCGAAGAGGATCAAGGTTTAACTTGTTGTCGGTCGATGCAGCGCGATGTTCGCCAGATCGACCATCCTTGTCGTGGCGCTGTGCCTGTGGACCACAGTCGGTAAGATGTCTTCTTTTTTTTCCCTTTTTCGTTCACCGAGCGATTTTTACGAGGCTCCATTGGCGAGAGTTGTTCACATCGTACCACTTAATATGTGTTACATTTTCTACTTCGCACTGATTTGCATGCGACAGTGTTGGATACCGTAAGTTCACGTCTAAGGAGAATTCTCGTGTTTTCTGGGACGCTCCAAAAATGATTCTTGCCTTGTGACTAAGCTAGTAACATTTAGCAGATACGTTCGATAGAAAGGTAACGCGACCACTTTCAAATTCTAATAATAAATGTCTCAGCAACAGGGTTTTCGACCAGAAAATCAGTAAATTTTCTCAAAAATAGATAATCCGGTCTTTCCTGTTACTGTTACTCTGGTTGACATATAATCCTGCTGAAAATTTTAGTTCAACTAACAGGTTCCTAATCGAATGGTCCAGCAAAAACTAGTTTGAAATGTAACGCGAATATGATAAAACGTAATCTTAAAGTCGGTACCGAAAAAATAGAAATGTCAAAGGAATTTAAGGTTTACACCCACAATTATTTGAAGCATAATTTTTAATTATGATTATCTAATTAGTTTCGAATGTCCGTTTGTCTGCGTTTAATTACTTTTCTTTTCATTTGTTTCTCTCACATTCATTTTACCAGTCTGCTTTCTATGTAATCATTCGCAATATCTTTATTGTAAAAACGTTGAGAAGAACAGTCTCGCAAAATTCGAAACACATTTCGCTGAACAAGTGTTTAATCGTATTTGTGTTTACTGTAGTCGTGCTCTTGTAGCCTATACTTTCTAATATATCCAGGAGAAAGCGCGTCGAGGAAACTTCTTCCGATGCAGGGGTTCGGACAATCGTGAAACCAGACTGTAGATGGTTGGAAATTACGAAACGAAAGTATTACTTTTGGAATGATCAATTGTTCAAACTGTTTCATCATTAATATCGCTATGTCTCAATTTTTCTGTTTCATAATTACTTCCTTGCATTACTTGTATATCATTGTCTCAGCACACGATAAGAATTCTTGATTATTCACTGTTTCATGGCAGAAGATAGCTGAAGTCATAATAGCTGTCCACCCTACTCCTATTACTTCACGCTTGTAGCATAGGGAAGAAGTGGACACCTATTACGACTACAAGTTTCTCCTATCGAAAAACCTACCGTCACCTTTCCATTCATTTTTATTCTTCCCATACAAAGGGACTCGCACTTAAGTACACATACCTGCGACTCGTCTCACATCCACGCAACATTCCCATTATGTTGCATGAACGATTCCTTTCTCTTCCACGTAAACGCAACGAAGATGCCGTCTGCAAAAATTACCATTAAAACTTCCACGGTCGCGCTTTTCACACAATCTAACGTTGTCTCTGCCATTTCCCGTGAACTAATTTATACGGCCGTCTAGAAGAAATTTACAATGCATTGCGTCATGCGCCATGTTTCTAATTATCCGTTATTGTAGAACAATATTGTTTTGAATTGTATTGTAAAACAGATCAACCTTTTACGAGATAATTTGGAGGAATATGCCTAGAGTTTCTTAACGTTTCAGAAGTTTTATACGTCGATAATTATTTTCGCAGTTACTATGTACAAGACGAAACAAAACGATTGATTTTGGTGTAAATGACCCTCGTATGGCACAGTATCTGTGTTATGTATTACTTAAATAATTCAATACTAAATATATTACGACCCAATACGATATCATAATATAATCAATGTTTTTTTACCATAACTGAACAGTATCTAGTCGAGTTACATATTATATAAATGTTTGAACTCAATAGAACTCAATATAATATCATAACATCCATAATAAATGTAAATCGTGTAATACTGAATTAAAATAAGCTGCAAAAAAAGTCTTGCCAATCAGGAAGAGGGTTATTCTTTTGGAATCACTTTTGTAACAGGAGTAGAAACTTCTCACACACCACTATACCAAAACACACTTGCCTCCTCGGATATGATATCCCCTCCAGCAATCACGTATGTATAGTTTACCCGGGGGTTTTCCCAATTCGCTAGCCGTATTGCAGAAGATCCGGCTGCGCGGGGTTGTCTGTTGTAATGTCAAGAAGACGGATTGAATCTTGCATGAGGTTGAATGCATTCGGAAATGCATCTTGTTGCGGATTGATCAATTCGTCCAAAATGTCAGGATTATCACGTCGCGCCGTAAATCTATGCAAGCGTTTCTATTGATAACGCCGTGAATAGAACGAACGTGTCCATTAACAGCTAATAATCAAAGCCAATGTGATTAGCTTGCTAAATAATTCATAGTTTATCGACATTCGTAGAGACACACACTACAAAACATAAATTTCCATAACGTTCCAAATCTATTACCTACTATTAATTTATTAATCAATTATCGTGTGCAAAATTAAAATGAAACGCTACATTTGTGCAAGGTAATGTCGAGAAAATAAGTTAAGATAAGGTGCATCCTTGGAAAGGACCTTCCGGCATGGGAAAGGCCAGACCGTCTGAACTTTCACTTCAACATGGAGACCAGACGGACCGCGAACAGTGCAAACGGTCCTTAAAGCGTTAAATATTTTTTGGTGCGTGTGGAGCGGCGTGTATGAAAGTGAAGCGTCACTCCGAGGAATATTTAAGGACCGACGATGACCTCACCGAAGTGAAAGTTCTCGGGTTCGGTTCCCCGTGGTCATTAAAAACGAGAAAGAGAGAAAAAATGCCGGTCCCCTTTCGAATCCTTGTGTAGCCATCCGCTCGTATCCGTTCCTCATCGACGTCAGAGAAGTCTTGGAACCCCTCGAGGCGCAATCACAAATTCGATATCCTTTCGAAACAGCCAGCTTTCGTTGGTGATAACGAACTTTCTATCGTTCGGCGAGGTTTAGAAAATGATACGACCCCACCTCCGTAATGCTATACTGGGTGGGCGATACAACCTGATCACCTTGAATAAATTGCCAGTCGCCTGCAGCGAGCTGGTCTCCCCGCCGATCTCTGGTTATTATAGTTAACTAGCTTAATGCACCGATTACCTAGCTTGGTGTATTCGGATCATTCGCAGAAATGAGATAACAAAAATTGTATAATGTATTAATCTCCAGCATCGCACCTCGGCGATTGATTTAGTTAACCAGCTTCGAGTACCAGACCCCAGAATAGAGTTAAAAGATGTCCAGGATTGAGGCTATGTCTAGAAGTACATAGAATAAATCAGGAATTTTATACCGAACGCTTTTAATCGACAAGTGAATTATTGGAATGTCACTCACTGGTAATAATTATTCAATATGCCAGTATTAATAGTGGTACTTATGGATTTAGATGGAGCTTTTCTATCGCATTACGTTTCTATGTATTTATCATTCTGATGGAGTTGAATGTTAATGCGGATCTCTCTGTGCCAACTGCATCAGACTGGAGATGGACATTTCATTTTTACTTTAATTATTCTGATAAGCTGAAAATAGTAGATTGACATACTTAGATTATTTTGAAATGTCCGTAACAGAGAGTTAATATTTTCGTCAGACTAAAAGGATCCTGAAGAAGTAGAAGATTTTGAATCAAATCGTTCTGATGAGTGCAAAATAAGATGCTGCAGCAAACTGGTCTCCCGAATCGCACTTCCTCGATTTATTATAGTTAGGTAGCTTAATGTGCCGGACGATTATCCAGCATGGTGTATGCAGATCATTTACAGAAATGAGAAAACAGAAAGGGGTAATAATTGTGTCTTCGATGTTTGTAGAAATGTAAAAATAAAAGGAACGGTGTTAACGTAATTGCTACCACTTTTTGCTTTGCAAATAGCCTTCATGTTTAGAATAATCGTGGGCAGTAATGTTTTATACAAATGGAGTTGGTGATATGGAACATTTGATAGTTAGTCAGATCAATATTGATATAAGAGTTCCTTATATCGTACAGATTGCTTTTCAATAATCATTATTGTACGTCATTCTACACATTGATCTACAATCTCGAACAAAGCTTCATTGAAATCCGATTTTTCGGGCTGGCAGGTTCGCTGGCGAGGCACAAAGATGATCGCTCGATTGCACCTGAGTTTTTATGCGTCGTCTAGCGACCTAATTACTCGCGACTCGACGCTTCAACCGTTAACTTGTTAACCAGATAGTTCTTCGATTACACTGTCCAACAGCGATTTTGCGTCTCGATAATAATCAGCAGACAACACTTATGAATTTTAATGCGCTGAACGTGAATTCGAAAGTTGTTTTTCTCCATCACTCTCAGTTTTTGAGGAATTCAACTTTGAACAGGTCAAAATTTTAACTCCACGAATTTTCTGTAGACTCTGTATATCTTTTTGTAACGTTAAAAACATTTTATCATGTTTAAGCAGTTTTGAAAGGGGGAGACACACCTTTTAAGATAAAATTTTGAACTTTGATCTTTTTTTCTATTTCAACCGTAAAAGCTAGGCAAATGATTCTTGCTTAGAAAGATTCTGTAGACTCTCCCAAATACAATGGTATGTTCTTTAAAACATTAGAAACGTTATAATTAGACTGTGGATACGAAATAAACATTTCTTTCTTCGTTTAATTATCTAATTAAACTTAAACCAATACGCTGATGTCTTTAAATCTTTTTAATGTGTCCACTGTTTTAAATGGTGCTTACCCAGTTTTGTCATCTCTCTCTCTCTCTCTCTCTCTCTCTCTCTCTCTCTCTCTCTCTCTCTCTCCGCAGTCTAGTTATAATATATTTAAATAATTTCGAAAGGGAGAGAGGCTCCTTTGACGCACTGTTCTTCTCGGGCTCCATGCTAATTTAACCGACACGACGGCCAACCATTTGTTTATAACAAATTACCAAACTCTTCTCTCTGTGAACTGTTTTTCCACTCGAATTCTTCACCCGTTTCTCTTTACTCCTGCAAAAAAATAGTATCTGTGGAATTCCATGGAACGTTTAAAAAGTCATTCCCGGAACACATTCCTTTGATTGGCACATACTCTCCGACCATTCTTTTCGTTTAGAGAACAAATGTTTTTTCAGATCCACGTAGCTTTTAACAAGTGACTGGAATAGTTCGAATTTTCCATGTGTAGCAGTGTTTCGAAACTTCCAGTGTTCTAGCTTGAACAGATTCGAATTTTCCGCTCTCTATTATTATTCTTAGTTCTCACTTTCTATTGTTTCTAAATATGGGAGAGTTATCTACATCGCATTTTAAGTCTCTCTATAATTGATGCATGTAAAAGCCTGATAGAAACAAAAATGTACAATAAAATGAATAAATAAAAACTCTGAAATATTAGAGGATCAATGCTTGCCATTTCATTTTTCAGCTTCATTTTATATTTACGTCCTGTTTTTTAAAAATGTATTCAATGTAGAATATTCTAGATTTTAAAAGTGCAAAAACACTTGCTTCATACAAAAATGTACTCGCATTAAATGAAACTCTCCTAGTGTAAGAGTTCTGAAAATAAAAATTGTCTGCACTAATTATCTAGACATTTTCAATAAGTTAAAAGTAAGAGATGTATATAAAATCCGGTTAAATCATAGGTGATATAACGCACAACTCTCCCCGAGATGAGGAAACAGCTTGCAGCTATTATCAGCCCTAATCTGTGGAAAGATCAGTGTTAAATAGAAGAATTGAACGGGCACAAATGCTCTCGGCGTCAGATCTACGAGCAAAGGCAGTCCGAACAAGACGGAGAAAGTGGGACGATGAAAGTGCGACCAAACGACTAGCCTGACACTGTCTGTCTGCCTCTGCTTATGTGTGCACGATCGTTCACCATCGAATCATGCTCTTTTTCGCCGGCGCGGCTTCGGAAACGCAGGATCCACTTGTTGCTGACCGTTCGCGAGTCAAGTGTCGCACGCGAATCGGTTCGTTCTACTTACGAGCCATGTTAGGTAGCTCAGACGTTTTTTCAAAAATTGGAAACCTTGCACAGATGCAGTTCATGCAGTTCATGCAGTTCTAGTAGCGAAACAATTTTTTTCCTGCTGCGAAACATAGTTAAGAGGGGAGACGTCCTCTCCAAAAATAATGTTTTGAGCGAAATATTTAATATTTTAAGATCCCCTACGTTTCAATTTCAATCGAATTGAAATAAAATGCAATTCTTGCATTAGTTTAAATCCCATTTTACAAACAGGCTCTTCTATGCTATTAATTAGACAAATAAAATAATATTGAGAATAATGAGAAAGTACAGTAAACTATGACTTTCAAAATAATCATAAATATGTTATCTAACATTAGCATATTGGATTGTTTTATTCCGAAGTTGTCGAGATAATTGCCAGTGATTCGAACTTCGTTATCCCTCTCGAGTTACTCTGCATAGGATAAAACAAAGTTCGCGAAGAATCAGATTCCACTAGCGTCTGGAGGTGTTCATCATAGATAAGAATAAACCGTTCCTCGCGAGACTTATTTCCTAAATTCTTCTCTCGGGTACACAATATCACCTGTGTGTGTTCTATTCATTAGCGATACCGTCACCTGTTGATATTGCGAGTTGCATGAACCGTACTGTGACTCAGACTGTATACAATTACCTGCAAACATTACAGTTATCTAAGAACGTAGGGAAAATAGTAGAACATTGTGTAAACTGCGGAATAGGATATGAAGAATTACATTCAACATTTGTCACTAATCTTCAGGGTGTTTCGCGACTAATTTAAAATGCAAATTTTATAATTACACATCCACATTTTAAAAGAACTTCGCGAAACATTACAGTTATTTAAGAACGAAGGGAAAACAGTAGAACATTGTGTAAACTGCGGAATAGGATATGGAAAATTACATTCAACACTTGTCACTAATCTTCAGGGTGTTTCGCGATTAATTTAAAATGCAAATTTTATAATTACACATCCACATTTTAAAAAAACTTCACGAATGGAAAGAAGCTGAAATTAAAATGATCAAACACGAAGAAATTTAACGTTTTACAGTGTTCGAGAAAGAAAATGTGTTACCCTGAAGAATATATGGGAGTTGAAATAGTTTCTATCAAATTGATTGCGTCTTACTAAAAGATTGAATCGTTAATAAATTATTCAAATCGAAGTCAAATGGCAAATGTAGCGTAAAATACAGTTTAAGTAATAGGACAACCTCCCTCTAGCAGAAGGGAATCGTTCTTCGCGTATTGTTCGGTTTCATCGAAGCGAGCAGCTCTCGGACAAATGAACGACGACTACGGGCCTGTAACGTAGCTTCTTTCATCGCGGCCCGGCCGGTGCATTACAATATAGCTGCTTCTTGATTTCCAGCACGTTATAGCGGTATTGAAGTCACTGCACCGTGAGAATACAGTTACGCGGTATTCCCTCGTGAATAATGGCGGCCATTAGCTGCGAGGAGGGGACAGACAAGATGGAGAAAACGCAATCCTATTAGAACTTTCAATAATTTTTTCCTCCTTCCGCGGAAGAAAGACGGGAAACCCACGGCGGACATTTCTCTGTCAGACTTCCTCGCGAATACTCCTTTCCTGATCTCTGCGAATACTTATGCGAATACTACCCTCAGTATAAAGCATTTAACCCCCTCATTAATTTCTTATTTCAGCAGCTTATGTGTCCTTTGATATCAAAGTAAAATCAATCTTTACTTTGCTGCAAAATTAATAAAAATTATTTCTCGGAAAATGAACACCTAAAGCCGATTATAACCAAAACTGAATGCTTTGTAAGACGATGCTGCTGATTTAATAAAAACCTTTTGTTTAAACAAAACAATCTAGGTGGAAATTCATTTGTTTTCTGTTTCTGCATACCGTGCAATTTTTATTATCTTTCTGTGTGTGTTATCCAATGTGTTTCTTTAAACCATGGACCGATAAATGAAACCTTATAAATGTTGGATTATACTTTGTAAATGATTTTAATCGATATTCTCGCACAATTCTCAATATAAAAAGATTTGACGAGAGACGAGCTTCGTAAATTTGATTCATGAGTATCTGTGTTTGGATGAGAGTCTAATAATCATTAACGAAAACACGAAGATCATGGTCTCGGACTGAAGCACTGGAAGGTTACACTCTACTTGACGATATGAACTCGAAATCCAAGAAGGAACGGATATCAAGGCCGATCTCTCAGGCCTCCTGCAGCTCTCTCTCATTATCCTTCGGTAGATCCGACGTTAATTAGAGCCCGGGCGGAGAGGCGTGTAGATATGTTCGAATACGAATTGTATCCGAAAAATATATCAGGTGTCGCGTTTGAAACTCGACAATCTGGAGTATCTCATTTCAATTGACAAACCGGCCGACTAAAAACAAAACGATCACTGGGGAAAGTTATTCTTTCCGGAGTGATCAATATTCTGCTTGTATAATTATTATGATGGCTAGTGGAACAATGTAAAAACTTTCTTTTCTCTCCTGTGAAATTATTAAAATATTCTGATCATTCTAGCCGCGAAGAAAATCATTCTGACAAGGGGTTAATAATACTTTCTGGGTTGAAAAAGTCCAGTATTTGCAAGTGCTGGCTTGAGACCTCTAGAGACGCTAGGATCTTAAAAGATTTTGAGGCTTACAGAATCACTTGAACGCAATGTAAAGTTCTAAGCATGTGGTTAATTTGCTTATTGGTTAATCCAGCACTGAGTATACGCACAGGACACCTCTAGAACAACGTGGCGCGAGTTTACAAAGCATCATCAGTCATAGTTGCGAATTGATTTGCGGTTGCAGGAAGCCAAACTAGCGAGAACTCGCCGCCCACGATTACGATCGACCGAAATCTGGTGCTTTGGGACACCGAGCCTGTGGGAAGCGTCGTAACTAGATCCCGCGCCGAGGACCTTGAACAGGATCAGCTGACCTTTGGCCTGGAATCCTCAGGCTACAACTATGGCGATGATAGTCCACTTCCCTTTGTCATCGACAACAGCACTGGCATCATATACGTCAACGAGTCCCTTAAAGACAGGGTAGGTCCCATTTCTGAACTTCCATGCAATTAGCTAACGTCTACTGTCCCTGGCCAAAAAGTTGGGGCCACTCACCATTTTTTTGCGGGCTCTTTGTGAATGTTTGCATCGATAATTGTCCCCAACACGGGTCTGCTCAGGAACAATTATCCGCCAGGGATACAATTCTTTGACTTTTGCCGAACGTAGAAAAGGACAGTGGAAATCGAGAGGCCTCGCCCGCCGAGAAGTGTAAACATAACTAATCCAATGACAAAACTTCTTTATTTTTCATTATTTATTCGTGGGACTTTGACCAACATATTCGTGGCAATTTTCTAATGAAAATGATACCAAATGTGATATAATTCCAATCATATTTGCTTGTGTAATGAACGATGAAAGTTTTCGACGCAAAAAAGGACAGTGTATGGAAAAGAAAGAGACGCGGAGAGTCACAGCGCGCCGACACAGTTCAAAGAATTACCCATCCGCTGTTCTTCCTTGTAAATATTCTTATATTCACTGTAAATATTTTATCGGAATTATATCATATTTGGTATCATTTCAATTTAAAAAATGCCACGAATATGTTGGTGAAAATCCCATAAAAAAATAATGAAGAGTAAAGAAGTTTTGTCATTGGATTAGTGTGGTCTCACCGATATACCCGAGCCGTATGATGTCATACTTCTCGGCGACCGAGGCCTCTCGAGCTTCTTGGCCCCTCAAGGGGGTACACACCGCAGGAGTGGGGATAGTTCTCAGACAATTGTCGGCCAGTCATTTGGGACATTTATCGATAAAATACTCTATCTTCTTTTAATGATCTTATTAGGGCTGAAAATAATTCACTGATGTTCTAAAATCTTTTCAATGCGCCCACTGCTTTGAATTGTACGGACCCAGTTTTGTCATAAATGCATAAAATCGTTAAAACGCGGCTTGGAAATGGGTGACACGATTCTTTGACCAGGTTTTAGAAATTGACGTTCGCAGTGACATGCTCGAGTAAATTGAAAAGCGGTTAAGAGAGTAATTGTCGTGATTTTGTACGGGATCTCTCGGAACAGCTGCTCAGTAGTCAACGTGTTAAAACAAGCGGAAATGATTAGGATGCAATGTCTGGTGAATAAGCAGGGTGCGGTAGGACTTTCCATCGGAGCTGTTTTAATGTTTCCATGGGCGTATGAGTAAGCGGTCTCGCACTGCAATTGCAACAGGATGGCAGGCAAATGTCGGCTAATTCATGTGGCACACGGTTTCCGTCTTTTTGAATTTTCCCATACCGTGTAAACGCCTATTTACCGCCTACTGATTAACTCCCAGATCCTTAGCAAGATTTACCGTCAATATAACCATAGATTCTTGGTCAACAACTCATTAGAATAATAATTTTGCACTTCCAGACGCCTTAGGGATCGTTTACCGTTCAAGTTAGCTACCGGACCAACCGAAACCACTGGTTTCAGATGTTTTATGATCACTGAAATTGTCCAAGGTTCCAAGAAAGTTTTTTCCAATTTCACGCGTGAGTCGCTGTGTGAGCTCAAACCTGCTTACCTGTTAAAATTCTCGAGAGATTGCTAATGCAGCCTGGCAATAGAGCCTAGTTTACAATACTGTAGAAATAGCACACAATGACGTAGCGAAGTACAAGGATTTTTAATCAACCATTGTTCATCGTAATTTTGTAAATGACCTATATTCATAGTTTAATGAAAAAGCAACGGTACTCGATGTGACCCTTTTAGTGTCGAGCTCTTACGTTTCAAAGGATGATGATTGTCGTTCATGCGACACTGCTCCAGGCTTTAGAAATTTGAAACGTATGGACCAATCATTGTTATTCCCTCGTACGTATTCCTTTCGATTTCTATACGATGCGCGCACAAGCATTCGCGTGTGCCAGCTTCTTCACTTCGCGTCTCATAAAATTAACCTTTCCAAGTGCATGCTCCGTGTGCAGCGTGCCGTTGCACAGATCTGGTCTTGCATGGCCTGGTTGCAATCCCATTCATGCAATATTTACATTTATTGTAGCCGTGAAATATTATTGCCTCCGAAAACACATTTATTTACATCTGAAAACTGGTTGCACAAATGTCATTTTTGTAACAGCGTAGTATATTTTAATAACGAAAGAAGAGGATATTAGTTGCTATTCATTCCTCCTAACTATTATATTGTGTCGTATAAATTTTATATTTTTTCTGCGTACAACATTCACAGCACATGAAAAAATAATTTTTACCGTATATTACGGTTATTTTTAAATGCATTTCGATAATAATTAGCAGTAACACTTACTGCTACTTCAGTTTACTGTTCCATGAAAGGAAAATAAATTGAAAATGTGGAAACATGATTTTCTCGTGCTAGGTTCCGCGATGATATTCTATATTCTATATCGTTCGTTGAACGCCCATGGTAGACACCGTTAAGAGCATAGTGGTTTGGCTTGTCACGTGACTGACCTTTGATTGATTTACTGATAATCCAGAGAACAATAGACCTTCTCATCCCGAAATGTTAATACTGTAGAGTAACTGTAGATGCAACCTCAAATATCCCATAAAATCGAAGCAACAAATTCAAGATATTCAACGAAATAAAAACTGGAAAGTTCAGATATATTATCGCAAAAATTCGTCCCTATCCGGATTTCCAGAAGTTTCGACTTAGAAATTAATTTCTGTAATAATAAAAAGACGATTAAGAAAGTAATACAGCCGAGAAATCATCGCTTCCTAATTTCAGTTGTATTAAATTAATTATATTTGTAGTCAGTGTGCATTGGGAAATTTGGTTTACATGGATCGTAGTGGAAATTAATTTTCAAGTGTGGTAGAAAAATGCAGTCGGTCACATACACTACTGCTTGAAAGTATCCGGACACTTCCTTTTACTCTACAAAACGTAGTTTAAGTTGAGGAAAATATTTGGAACAATTTTGTCACTTGTAATTATATTATTATTATGTATATTGTCTAGTGTATATCATACCAGAATAGAATTTATTTTTATGTACAAATTGTACAGGGTGGTACAATCGAGCAGGGGATGATACTACATGTAAAAAGAAGTCGAAAAAAGGAATAACATTTTTTTGTTTGACGCTCTTCGTTTTCGTGAAAATCGAGTTTGAAAATGCAGCGAATACACGTGCTATTGCATAGGAATCGTCTGACGTGTCTGACCGTGATCAACCAATTCTACTTTGTGCATATACTAAAGCACGAACCTGGCGGAACTTCAAACTCGATTTTCTCGAAAACGAAGCATCAAACGAACGAATGTTATTTCTTTTTTTCGACTTATTTTTACATGTAGTATCACCTCCTGCTCGGTTGTACCACCCGTCCGGTCACACTGTATATATAATGAAAATGCAATAATATAATTTCTATCCACAAACACGAAATCTAGTGGAACGGTCTCGGTGCTTGAAAGGATTTCAAGTTTCACTTTGTTGCATTTCTAAGGTGCAGAGCGAATTTAGAGAATTCTTCGATACAAATACTACTAATAAAATACTAATAGAAAGATTGCCGCGATTAGTACAAGCGGTAATATTTATATGAATATGAATATGAATCTCGTATTTAATCTTAGTCTAATATTGGCAAGTTTTCACATAGGTAGTTCTTAACTTGAAACGTTAGATATTCCATAAGAAAGTAATAAAGATCTATTTTAAGGCGGTAGACTCGTTTCCAGGATTGCAAGTGTGCGGGATTCGCCTTCTCATTTCTCGATAATACAAACACGGGATTTTTCAGTAGTCGAAAACGCTAGATAAAAGATCGATATAGGGCGCTATCTCCCTCAAAAGTCCTATTTTTTTGTTTACGAGATGTAATTTTCATTATTCGGCAGTTGTATGCTTCGGAATAATGCAAATTACGCCTTGTAAACGAAAAAAATAGGACTTTTCAGGGGGATAACGGCCTCGATTGATCTTTTATCTAGCGTTTTTGACTACTGAAACTCCCCGTGTTTGTATTATCGAGAAATGAGAACGCGAATCCCGCACCCTTGCAATCCTGGAAAAAGGAGTCTACCCCCTTAATCACTATCTTAGATGCTTAAGTAACTTTTATGCGTTGCTATTACACATTTCGCAAGTGTCCGGATACTTTTGAGCGGTAGTGTATGGCCGACGTGGCTCTCAAGGTGTGAAGGGGTGAGATATCCTGCGAATGGAGCGAAAGACGCGTCGCAGGACCGTTTATTTCGGAACAACGAGAACGTAACACGAACGAGCCACATATGGTCGATGTCCAGCGATTGAACGACGTTTCTTGCTACTTCGTTCCAGGGAGGCCAGAACCTGTTCCTCTACGTGACCGTCTCCGATGGCAAGTTCACAGCAAAGGCCGAAGTCTTCGTCACCATTAAAAACACTTCGGACCCCAATGGAGGACACACCAGGTAGGTTAACTGTCAGGGACAACATCGGTGAACCGATTGAGATCAGAGCCACGATACCTCTACTTCCTATCCCCTACGATGCCGCGAACTTCGATTTGTCTTTTTAACGACAGATACAAACGACCTGACTTTATACAATATACAACATAAAAATCTGTGAATAATATGGTGGCCTCGAATTCAAAAGAGTTCAGGTCGCTTCAGGTTAATATACTCGTTCAGCTTTTTCTTCATTTATGAGATTGCCAACGTGGTGATCACTTTTATTTAAAAAAAAGGACTAATTGTGAGAGCCATATTTCATAAATTTCTGATCAAGGAGCTATAAGGCAGGCAGGATGGATAAAAGAAACAGCAACGGTGTGGTAAAACACATCAAACCATAAGAACTTTGTAATTAAACAGGTGGCATTCGTTTATAAAATGCTGGAAGTTCTCCCGTTAACCCATCAACGCTTACGACAATTTTTATAGAACATCGTAAACTGCTTCGATGGGACGTTATACATTCTTCTCGTTTTTCATAACGATTTTCATACGGTAGTCTTTTGATAAATCACTTTACTACATAACAGAGGATAATCGATTGTGATAACGAATATTTACCTAATACTCGAGACTATTATGGCCAACAGTGGTTGTTCCGTTGCAGCGCTCCTGCAATAATAGATGCCATGTTATCCGTGTAACAGGCTAGCTTCGTATCAATTATCGATTACATGTGAATCAAGTTTGAAACAGAGTTTGTCTAATTGTAACTTCAGACTGAGCTTATGGGATCTGGTTATGGTCCGATGAATTGTATCATTCATGGAATATCGGGAAACGAGACGTGGAGTTCTGTTTGCTGAACAAACGTGCGTTGAAAGAGCATGAATACAGTTTAAGCTGTGTCCACGCTGAAGCAACAATGAGGACAACAACAAAATTAGAAGACTTCATATTTCGTATTTAGGAACTTTTCACTTGCCATAAATTTAATCTCATAAGTTTGCTGAAAATGGACTCTGAAGATGGCCGAACAAAGTGGTGCATTTTCTGGAAAATCTAGCTGCAACTGAATTTTTACGATACACAACACCCTTCTGTTCCAAAAACAGATATGAATGCATCGAATGCAGCTCGAATTTTTCTAAATATTTGTTGTTGAGATACGAAATAATGAAATATGGCTATCTTTAGGAGCAAACTTTGCGACGTCCTTTTGCAAACCGACGAAGTTCGGCGTCCATTGGAAAGTCGGCCGCAGATTGCATGAAAGATGAAACCTTTATGAGGGTCACCCTGTTGGCTATATACGAAGGAGACGACGGAACGAACTGAATCCGCGCAATGCATGTCTCGGACACGGTCGAGGGTCTTGGTCTCCCTATATTTAGTCCCTTCACATGGAGTCAGAAGGGCGGGTGAAGAAAAGTACGGAGTTGTAAGGAAGAGCCAATTTAGCTCGGAAGACACACCTATAGAAAAATTGCAGGCGCTAACATGTTCCGTTGTGCAGCAACGAACCCTGCATTGAGTGGTGTCGTCAACGGCGAGGGCATCGGTTTCACAGTTTTAACCACGTATGAAAAGAGTCTCCGAATGCTGTTCGGACGACGACATTGTGAATCGAGAATTTCAACCGGTAGTCTATATCTGGTGTTTTCATTTTCTTTCAATGGGAGGCGGGGTTTATGGCAATCGCTGGAGATTCTTTCATGAGTCGGTCTTTGAACTTCTATGCAGTAAGCTGCTTGGGCAAGTTCTATGGATTTTATCTGATCGCTACCTTTTTGCGGATGAGATTTTGAGGCGATTGGGCGAGATCGGTTTCCAATTTAACGATCCAACGATGAATGTCCTAAGATAATATTTCGCCTGTTTTTTTTTTCATTTATTTATTTAATGTTGCTTCAACATCAAAGGTCATTGCCAACATGGTACATTTTCTTACAATATTTTATACATAGTTGTACCTTTGATATAACTTTAAATAAAAAAATTGTTCCATTTATAAGGTCACATTTTGAAGAAATACGTCTCACAATACGAAAACGTAAATGGATGATCTCTCACCCTGAGGAAAGTATGAGGGTTAATGAACGCTGTTTTCCTACACTTGTCCCTTTCTTCCAATTTTTCTTAACTTCTGTAAGGACAAGGCTTTTGGACCTAATTCCATCATGATTCTCCATCGACAGGAACCCGTTCTCAGGTCAACACGGGTCCCCAGGTCTAATAAGGCCACCTCTGCTGGGCCTGCCGAATCTGCAGAACTATCCTCGACCAGGATTACCTCATAAACCAGTGTTACCGCCGGTGCCGGTTTCTATACCGGTCAATATACCAAAAATAACCAGGCTACAGCCGAAGGAGGTGAAAGAGACCGAGGGGAAGATAGATGACAATACTGTCGGTCCTCACGTGCGATCTATGGAAGAGAACGAGGTCGGGGGGCCACCATTAAGCTCGAAAATCACACCTGCCGAGGCACCACCCTCCCAGGACATCTCCATGACTTTGGTGCCGGTTACTGCAGTCTGTGTGCTCGTGGTTGGCCTTGGGATGGGTGCATGGTCGCTGCGAAATAAATTCTGCGGCGCCAAAAAATCCAAAGAGGACACGGTGCGTTCTTTTGGCAATAGTTACCATTTGTGCCCGTAGAAATTGCACTGAATGGCGAGTAAAAAATTGAAAATTTTCGACGACGATTTGATTTAACGAAGATAAGAATGATATGAAAGAAACAACTTCGTATTAGTTAATTCAATGAAGTTTTATTTAATCTTCTTATTTCTAGCTGCACCTTATTTGTTACAGAAAGAGCAAGCTTCAGTCAGCGTTTCAAATATATCAGACGATCCATCTCTCGTTTTAAAAAGATGGCGTGGCCCCAAGGCTCATAACAATCGATACGAACCCTGGGAAAAAGACAGTCAAGCCGGTGCACAGAATAAACAGGAAGATAAATGGGAATTTCCTCGACATCGACTGAAGGTCAGTGACAGGGTTAAGTGGCATTCGAGATCTTGTAATATACTGGGTGCTCGTGAGAAACGTAGTTTGTCAGATCTTATAAATTCAATTCTATGTTGCAGACAATAATTTTTATAACATTTTTACCAACATATTTTCTGATTAAATCACATTTTCTGATTATACCGCGGACTAGTAAGTATTTATTTACCACCCGGCTAATTGTACGATGATTTCGGAGACTAGTATAGCAACGATATCAAAAGTTTGATAAAGAGAAAACTAAACAGTGATTTGTTGAAATTGTCGCAGGTCTTCAACATTCTCGGAGAAGGTTGTTTCGGACAAGTTTGGAAATGCGAGGCCCTGGACATCGACGGGAAGTCCGGCACAACGATCGTCGCAGTAAAAACTTTGAAAGAGAACGCGACGGAAAGAGAACGACTGGATCTCGCGCAGGAACTAAGAGTTATGAAGAATCTAGATCCTCATCCTAACGTCGTTAGGTTGTTAGGATGTTGTACAGAACGCGAACCTATGTTCGTTATATTAGAGTATGTTAGCGGTGGAAAGTTGCAAAGCTTTCTGAGATCGTCGAGGGAAGAAAGAAGCCATGGAGGACCTGGATTGACGTCTAGAGACCTGACTGGTTTCGTTTATCAGGTATATTAGTGACATTTTAACTGTTAAGCATGTAGGTATAAGCAGTGTAGTTATAATCCGGGTCTCAATCTGGATTCCGAGTTATAGTGAGTAATCCGGTTGACCGGATAGCCCTATCTATAATTGAGGATCTTTATGCATTTATAGCAAAATTGAGTAGATGAAATTCAAGATTGTTGGAGATTTTAAAAGATTGAAAACGTCGATATATGATTCCTCCTCTATTAACCCTCATCCGTCTCTCGATCGTGTCAATTTGTCACAGTCTTCTCGAAATAAGTTATATTGTTCTGTTATTTGTAAGAATATTTGGTGTAATGAAAAACTCATAACCGAGAGACCTAGACGTAAATGTTAACTCATCAATTTGAATAAAAAACATCGAAAAATAGCTGTGTACCTTGTCATTTTATCGATTTTTATCACTGTGTCAATTTGACACCGAGGAACAGATTCAATTCTTGAAATGAGGGACGAATGAGGGTTAAAATCATTAAGGGAAGAAATAATATTCAATCTGGTTTCTATTTCTTGCAATCAAGAAATGCAATGAATCTTGCAATGTTATTTCTTCCCTTAATGATTTTAACCCACATCCGTCCCTCATTTCACGAATTGAATCTGTTCCTCGGTGTCACATTGACACAGTGATAAAAATCGATAAAATAACAAGGTACACAGCTATTTTTCGATGATTTTTTAGTCAAATTGATGAGGTAACATTTACGTCTGAGATTTTTCGGTTATGGGTTTTTCGACGCAGACAACTTTTATTTTGCATGAAGATCCGCAGTATATCTATAATTATTTGTCTTTGCAGATTGCTAAAGGTATGGAGTACTTGGCGTCCAAGGGAATCATCCATAGAGATCTAGCCGCGAGGAACATATTGATTGACGAAAACCACGCGTGCAAAGTCGCGGACTTTGGTTTCGCCCGTGATGTGGCTGCCAATCAAATCTATGAAAGGAAGTCCGAGGGCCGACTGCCCATTAGATGGATGGCGCCAGAGAGCTTGTACGATAACATATTTTCCGTGAAATCGGATATATGGAGCTTCGGCGTATTGATTTGGGAGATCGTTACGTTAGGCTCCACGCCTTATCCCGGTTTGGCTGCTGCCGAGGTATACTTTCTTCTATCAATCCCAAAAAAAACGTAGTATTATTGCTCAAGTCTTTCTTTACGTCCCAAAAGACTTATTCGTGATGTATATGCTTGATATTGTTAGCCAATGATCATTAGCCTGCTTAGAAAACTGTTGTGAATTTAAGTCGAAAACAATAATTCGTACAATTTTAACACTGATACTTTCTCTGTAACATCGCGTAATTTGGGGAACAGCGAGACGTTCAAGAACAGTGGAAGCTAATTTGCGTTCGCTCTCATTGAGTTCGCTCACTATAGAGGAAAATGGAAATATAATAAAAATTAATATGCAAGACGGAACACTTTACAATAAATATTCATTTCAGGTGATGAGAAGGATCAAAGAAGGCTACAGGCTAGACAGGCCAGAACACTGTAAGAGAGAATTGTATAACATCATGTACTACTGCTGGGACAAGGACCCAGCTTGCAGGCCACCTTTTGGAGAACTTGTTGGCCTCACAGAGGGTCTTTTACTCGATGAAACGGACTACATCGAATTAGACAGGTTCCCTGATCACTCGTATTACAACGTGCTCAACCTCAGCGGTGAAAAACTGTGAACGATATTGTTAGATCATGATTTTCATTCACGCCGTGAAAAGAACAAAGTGCAGAAGCGAAGTTTCGAAAGCATCGAACTGAACGAATCACAGACGCCTCAGCGAGTTGAGCCAAATAAGAAATACTCTTGCTAATTGTAAGTTAGATTAGACTCCACAACTTGAATTCGTGGACATTAGTGGATAGTGGAAATCATGTATAAATTCATCGAAGTATTCATATTTCCGGAACGAATTTCCGTCATCAAAAATGCCAGTCGGATAACTTTTAATTACGATCGCCAATTACGGACCGATTAAAAAAGAACGACAAACACGAGTGTGAATTAATTAAACGCATTGATTGCCATGACGATCACCGATGATCGGCACCACTAACAATAAGTCACGAGTCACGATCGACCGAATCCTTCGAAGCGTGAGAGAGAGAAATGTATATATAACAATCACATACGAGTACGATGTAATTATTGCGATAATTTAACGAATCGACTAGCACGATGGGCATCAGTGATCGGCATATCACAGTGTCGCATCAATCGGAACTATTGAACGATGAGTAAGCGAAATCACGCGAACGTGATCCCGGCCGTTAATCTCTAGTGTACAAGGGAAATGATGCGTAGGAAACGCTGTCCGTCATAGTATTACCAAACGCGATTGCGGGCCTTCCGCGCGACAAAGTGTATCGTGTGTTCAAATTTCATAAACGATTGATTTTTATGGCGTTCTATTGTTAACACTATGACTATCTTAAATTTACCGTTTTACATTCATCGTTTCTTTATATTGAAGTACTAATCTTTATCACTTTAGCTGCTCGGTAGTCCTAGTGTTAACGCTAATTTTACAATCTGGAATGTACTCATATTACAATGCAGCGCTTGTAATTCTTACCTGATCACATACTTGTTAATTAATTGTACCTCGGTATGTAAATATGAAAGAATAACTTATACTACAGTTCGAATCCACTGTAAGTTTAATTTCATGTTAAGTTTATATTTATCGGAGTTGTATATATACGAGCATCGTGAACTAGTCACAGTTCCAATCAATATGAAAGTATTTTTAAAGGGAAAATTAAGTGGATGAATGAACGAGTGAGTGTGGTACGCGTTTATCAACGTATTTAGAATGCACGGTAAATAATGATTGAAGGAACTCCGATAAGTGTCGACGTTCAAGTAAAATAATCAATTTTCCAAGGGAAAAGTTTATTGTTTAGTCAGTATCGGCAATACTACACCATCTTCGCTAAAAATCGAATCAGAACTCGCTGTCATCGTGAAAAATTCTTGCCAATATATCTCTATTAGCAGTTTAATTAACCCTCGGATAAAAGGCGATCTGGGGCAAATGCAGAGTTGTTTTGATTCATGGTGTGTGGAAATGTCAAGAAGAAATTGATCACAAAATGTAGTATCTCTTTTTAAACATATATCACGAATAAATATTAGGTAAATAAATAAATGTGACAGCAATCAAGGCGAAATAACTCTGCATTAGTTACACGAGAGTCTGCTACGGCTTTTCGTTATAAATTTTTTTAGTAGTGTTTTTATATTTCTCTCACACCCTTATAACAAATAAGGTATTTATAACAAAGTCCAAAAAACGCAGCAGGACTAAAAGGATATGGAAGTTATAAAAATCCATAATAATGATCAACGATTTTATTTTAATAAAACACAGAGAGAGACTTTTGTTTATAAATAATACGAACAGAATAACACGTGTTAATACTACTTTATTTATTCGAAATGCAATTCATCATTGATCGATAAATAAGTTTTTATTTATTGTTTAAAATTGTTCATCTAGAATCTAGACTATAAATTGGTTGATAAGACTAACTTGCGCGATAGCAAGTGAACTGGGCGTGGTTAATGTTATAATAATTACTGTAAATATATTACTTGTAAAACCTTTTTATGCACTTATGTAAATTGTACATATAGGGTGAGTCACCTAACGTTATCACGTCAAATATCTTTGTTGTTTTCAAAGATACATTTTTTATTAAATGTCTTGAGGACAATGTTGAATGGTAAAATGGGATTCACCCTGTATATCTCCTACTGTTCGATAAGTTATTGTATAATTTCTTGTTGTAAGAATAATAAAGTACATTTTATTGTTCAACGTGTCTCACTACGATAGTCGTAAGTAGACCGTGCATATGAATGAATTCGAATTTCACATGATTACAATTGGTAGTTAAATTTTAAGCTTTAATCTTTAAATACAAATTCGTTTTACAAACGCAGTTCGGTATATATTTACTGTGAATCATAGTTTCATTATTAACGTTATGCATTGGTCATTGGCCATACTCGTCATACGAGAGCTATGGAATTTATTGAAAGCTAAATAGGAATGCTCTTAATGTAAGTTTTGTATATAACAAAAGTAATACCTTACATTTGTACTATTTTGGACAAATAAGTACATTCGCCACACTGTTACAATGAAAATGTAAGTCCCGCAATTTCCATTGTCCATAGTTTATATTACATGCTGAATCAAACAGGTGTAAAACAAATATTACTGTTTCGCTTTCATGCAGACGATATACAACAAACTAAATATTTATATATATTTATACATATTGATATCTCATATCAAATATCTTAGTTCCACGTTGTAAGTTGCTATTAAAGTCATATATACATTCTGATCACGATGAAGGTGTTTATATCTATGTGAGGCCAGTTGCTGCTTTGTATTAGTATAATAATTAAAAAAACAGTTTAAGATGCAGTTTTTTTTTTTAGTACAGTAGAATTCTTATCTTTAAAGTCCAGTAAAATTTCATCTAAAAGTGATATCAACAGAGGATTACCTCCTAAACGTTGTATCTCATTTCTTGCTTTTTTATCCAATTCTTCGAGCACAGCTTCGGTATACGCAAATGAGCCAAACTTTTCTAATAAATTGATGCAATAATGTTTCACATCAATATCCTTGGTCCTCTGCCTCAGGATATCTTTATAAGGGTATATTAAGGAGTAGCGTTTCAGTTTCTCATGGATAGATTGTGTTACGCTATCTAAATTCGAGTAAAGGATACTCATCAGCTGCCTATCTTCAGGATGGCTTTGTATGGCATGTATTATTGGAAAACTGAATTTTCCTTCAGACAGATCTTCGCAGAAACTCTTATTCTCAGCATACTATAAGAGTGTTACGTGATATTATAATGATAATGTACACCGTTACGCTACGCTTACCTCCTGAAGAAGTAAATTACAATAATCATCACGAATTTGGAAATAAAGTCCTATGATTCCTGCTAAAGGTGTGAAATCCTCTTTACAATTTGAAAACAACTGCATTAAACGAACAGCTAGATTGAAAAGACCACCAGTTTCTGCAATATATTCGTTAGCTCTAAATACTTATCCCTTTGCGAGACGATTAATATCTTTATCGAAGACTTACTTCGAATAGTCATCTGCTTGTAATCAGTCTCGGAGGGGCAAATATAGTTATCTCTCCAATAAATTTCCATACCTTGACCTCTATGAAGTTCCAACAACTGTTCTATACATACTTGCGTACTCTAATAATAAGAAAAATAATATTAAATCAAATGCTATCATAGGAATAGAAACTTCATTCTTGTTTCTGTTCACCTCTGGATGATTCAAAGCGTTAGCCTTTTCCAAGGCAATGAAAAGCACATAATTTGCAGCATTTATTGTACTAGCTGTCCCATAAATATTATGTGCTACAGGAATACCCCTCCTCAAAACTGAGTTATCTTGAATATCATCAATTCTGTAAAAGTCATATACTAATCAATCAAACAAATTTAAACGAATGTAAACGAACAGTGTCCCTGAAACTCACAAGAGGCTAGAAGTATGAAGCATCTGGATTATTTCTCCAACAGCGTGAAGCTTATCCTGTGGTATTTTTAACCAATAATTGAAAGCTTGTGCTAGCTTCGCTCTGATCTGCTTTCCAGGTACTTGTAGAATATAACTAAATGGTTCCAATAATATCTACAAAATGAACAACTCTGAACTATAAAACCAAAAATTGTCCGGTCAGACTAAGAATAAGTACACCTATACCTCGCTATACAGCCTAGATACGTTCAGAAAAAGTTGGCTGTAAAGCGAAAAGCTGTATAATGAATCAATTATTTACATACAAAACCAATTTTTCTGTGTTTTAATGTGTTTTAATTTCTTCTTTTTTATTGCGAATAGTTTGAACAGTAGACTTTGCTAGTTCCATTGCCTTACAAATTTGAACAATTATCTCACCAGCTTCAATACAACATAAAACTTCTATAGCAAGGTATAGGTGTGTATGGATTTTAACTCTTTGCACAAATTCATTGTATTTTTATCGAGTAATATTAATATTGGATATTGAAGTAAGATGTATTCTATCACACATGCACCCTTATGTCAAGGAAAGATCAATGTAGCGTAAACTGTCTGATTTAAGCAACTGGTTTTATAAATTGCACTTGCTTTTCAAAATCTACTTTTCTCTAATTTTTTGGCGAAAATGTAATAGATATGAACGAACAAGTACTTAGAATATATTTAATCCGTAATAGTAATATAAATAGGACTTATACGGAAAAACTCCATTGTTCATTGTTTTTACATGTTCGCAGTTTGTAACACGTTTTGCATCACTCAGAAATTTATTAATTAGAATTTCGGAAACTAGTAAAAAATTGGTGAGTCTATTCTACTGTGTGTATTTCACTGTATTGTCACTTTGACAGATCTTTAACCTCAGCAAGTTTAGATCACCGGTAAAACTAACCTCATCTTCCTCTTTGTCACCGGCCGCCGAGTACGGTATGATTCTTTTGTCTTCCATTCTGCTTTCAAACTCGAAAGATAATGATGAGTCCGTAATCACAATAATTTAATACAGTACCGCCAGTAATAATTATAGACGTGCAAATAAAATTGTTTGTATCGACTTATCGTATCACTTGCACATAGTACATGATAATCATCGTCTGCTACATAGCCGACATAGCCACGTTGTGTTGCTGAGTGGCGCGTTTCAGCATTGGGAACACACACTTACAAAGAACCGCAAAACCAAGCCAATAGCTGCGCGTTTTATGAAAATCGTTACCTTCTGATACGGTACACTTCGATAAATGTCTATTTATGATCTAGTGTATTTACGAGGGTGCGTTTTTATATTCGCGGAATGGCGGGCTTGCCTAGGGGTGGGGAGTGATACGCCAGTCGGATCCGCTAGCGTGACTTCCCATTATTATAGATACCGAGCCATATCATAATTGGATCATTATAGTTCGAGTCACTGTAAGTTACACAACTCAAAACGTAATGAAATGTCGAATACGAATAAAATTGAATACCGTGCCGAAGTCAAGTTGCACAGGCTGCCCTGTACAATAAGGCAGGCTTCGAAGCTTGCATCCACCATACAGTCCGGACCTGGCTCCTATCGCAGTGACTTAATTTACCTGTTCCCGAAATTGAAAAAGGAATACATACGTGGAAAAAAATTTTCAAGCGGTGATGAAGTAAAGGATGCGGTTTCTGCGTTTTCTGCAGATAAAGAGAAATCATTTTTTTTCACAGGCATACACGCAAATTAATTCATAGATTTGAAATATATATTAGAGTGAAGGGTGAATATATTGAAAAAGAAAAATAGTTATGTATTTTTATTTATTCTTCCTATCCCCCATTCCGCGAATATAAAAACGCACCCTCGTATATCATCATCGATTTACGCAAGTCATTCCAGTGTAGATTGCTTGCACATTGCGAGGCGCAAGAGGAAATTCTGTAGTTATAAAATTGAGAATTCTCTTTTTCAAATTAATGCTTGCAAGTTTTCATGTAGAGTAGGACCTCAATTAACCGGCTTGATCGAGAGACAAACAGCCCGGATAAATTAAGGCTCGATGGATAATCGAGACCCGATGAGGCAATAATTAAAATGCATATTATATTCCAAAATAAAAATTTTTTAATTTTTGAAAATTCATTTCCATTCATAATATAATCATATTTAAACGCATATTTGTTTATAATCGGGATCCAGTTAATCAAGGTCCTACCTAAAACGGATGTTTTAGATTCTAAAGTTTAGAATGTCAGATTCAACGTTTAGGTACGCTGCTGGGCGAAAGATAAAATTAGATGGCAAGTTTCGCAATGAAGATTGTTGATATAACCTACTTTTTAAAAGAAAAGATAAACACTATTAATCCTAATTTATGTGCGCATGATATTGCAAGCATGAAGCAGCGATCATTTGAGTGCATCTCATTATCATTATTTTATCTTACATTTCTTATTTTAACATTAAACCTACAGAAAAATATCCGTTCTTGCTGTTGTTACTGACTACTTAATAATAATACTTAATAATTGTAAAATAAAAATCTGGAATCGGTCATTTTGATCGGTGGTGGTATTTACACTATTATAGATAATTTTGGAAGGGAGATGTAGAAATAACACTATATAATCACTATAGGACACGGATTGTCAAATATTTAATATTTGTATAACTACAACGGTAACAATACTTTACAGGGTCTAATACTTTCGGCCGATAGTGTATATCAACGTGGTTTGACCTTAACAATACAATTTCCCCGTAATATCTCGCATTCAACGACCACAGTCACGCTGTTCGAATACCTAATCATAACACCCGGAGTCCTACTGCAATAACCAATTTTTATTATTCATTTCTTACTAGTAATTACCTACAAGTATAAAAAAAACTTTACCGCCAGGTGTTATCGGAATAGGACGCCAGGATAAATGTGATAAGTGGATCTTCCGGTCTAAAGCGTCATTGTATCTAAACCTCGTCTGGAAATTTTTATAAAGAAATCAGACAAACTATTTTGTATCGAGGGTTTGCATACATATTTTCTATTATTTAGACTATACAATATACAATTTTTTGGAGTCGAAATACTTAAAGAGGAGCATATAACAAAGATGTGCCTTATTGGCTGACACGATTCCAGCCGCTCTCTTGGTAAAAAGTAAACAAATGAAGTTGCATTCTATAGAATATCTAATTATTTATTTAATTTTATTGGCGGTGGGATAAGAAATTGCAGAAATAAGATTTTACGAATGTCTAGACCAGAAGACCCGCTTAAAACGCGGATTTGCTTACGAACTTTCCCATTATACATAGAAAACAGTTTCTCTCGGTTCTTATAAATTCGAATGAAAAATGAAAAAACGTTCAATCACAGTTGCCGCTACGGTTAGGCCGTGGGTGTTCATGTCGGCACGGCTCGAGGGACACCAAAACCAGCGTCTCTTCTTTCCTGCATCGAGGATTAATTAAGACAACGTCGCTATCTGACACGTCCTTTGCTCGGGTTCACTATCCTCATCTGACTCACTAGCCCAAGAGGGCTGACGTTCGTGTCACATTTCCCCGTCGCTGTTGCCCATTCGTTCCGTCGGCCCCGTCATCCCGTCATCCATGACCTCGGTCACCTTGCAGGATCATTGTCACAATTAAAATCTACCCTGTCAATTAAGGAGCTACATACCTTCGCTAACATACAAATAGGAATTAAATAAAAGTAAAATCCTGTTGCATAGGGGTAACATAATTCTGTACACGTTTTTGGAGATTCAATTTCAAGTTCGATAATCCAGGAAGATTGTTAATCTGTACGAACGTGATAACCCTATAAGCCGGAATAATTAAAAAGGAATTAAACTGAGGAAGTTATAAAGTCTTAAATCAATTTGCATTCACTCTGGCGAAAAGACGGCGTCTTTAACCATTAACACTAGAGAGACCCTGAAAAAATTAAAATTAAGCTCTTGATCACGGGAAATTCAAACTTATCCTGTCGACCCACTTTTCGGACAGGTGAAGGTAGGAGAATCCCTTAACTTCGCTCTGGTTTAGATGTTATGCTATGCTATACCGGGTCGTGTAATAAATTCATTCGCGAGCCGTTATACGAAAATTAAGCAGCTTCAGCTAATTTGATGTAAAATTATGTAAAACTGTCTGGTGAATAATGTATGTATGTTCGGTGCAATTCTACTATCTTCCTGATAATTCAGATATTATTTCATTGCATGAGATGTTCCCATTATTTTGGTAGAATAAGTTTAAACATTTGCAGCGTTCGCTTCCAGAAGAAGAAGAATTTCATAGTGCTTGATACGTAAGATTTTTAGCTTCAAACTTCAACCGACATAACTTCTCTCGGATTCGGTTAAATGTAAAATTGCTAGTTTTTCAACTCCATTATAACGGGAAGAGTTTTCCGAGCTGTCGAATAAACGTGTTTCGACAAATGTTTTCGGTGCTTTCTCATCTACGTTGTTGATCTCCACCATGTTCGTTATTTATGATACTTCGCGAGAGCGTTGGTCTGACATATTTTGCGCAAACACAGTTTTAATATTTCGACAGTGCATGGATATAGACATTTTTTCTGTACACACGAGAAAGACACAGAAAAATCTCATTAATTAATAATGACGTCGATTTTATCTTTTGTCAGTACCGTGTACCTACCAGAACTTCCTCGAAACGATCGTAATGTTCGTTCCTGGTGTTTAAAAGGCTTTCGGTCACAGAATCCGTGGTGTTGCTTATCTGGCAGACTGAGCTGCGATCCCCTAAAGCGCTGGATGCAATATGCAGCAAGGACAGCGCGGCCAACAGTCCGGCTGCGTGCAGAAAGAAACAAAGCGGCTATAACCGGAAGAGCGGTTCCTACAATTTTCGAGTTTCAGAGGAGCGAACAGTTGCGCGTGACGTGATTTTTATGCATGTTTCGCCAGCGCGGTTTCCACGGGCTCCGCAGTGCATTTATTATCGTTAAAGTGGATATACGGGAAGATGGCTGAAAAAGTACCGGCGACGTAGGATAGCCAAAGACTGTGCGGTTTCCATGCCAGAACGCAGGACAGCGGCAGATAAAACAACGCTCTCCGCCAACCGTTCGTTATCGCCAGAACGCCAGACCAGCAACAGGAACAGAGCGACTCATCGTTCCTGGAACAAAAATGCACGCCTGGTTTCCCTCTTACTTTCTCCCGTTTTTATTAATTACCGTGGAACGCCTTAAATATCTTTCCTTACACTCTGCAACACGTTATTACCTCACCCACGTTAATATTCCGACACTCTTTAAGGGGCTGGACTCGTTTCTAGGATTGCAAAGATGGGTGTTTGTCAGTAGTCAAAAGCGCTAGCGTTAGAGAAAAGATCAATGTAGGCCGCGATCGCCCTCAAAGATCCTATTTTTGCGTTTACGAGGCGTAAGTTGCATTATTCGGCAGCATGTACACTCAGTAAAATATAAGTCTCTCCCAGAGGTGGGCATTATTTGGCGAAACAAATATTTCAAATACTATTTAATATTTTAGATGTTATTTTGCTTAAAGAGAGAAGAGTATTTTTTAGATAAGATATACAATTTCGAAAATAAAATATTTCTATTTTAACAATCAGAAACACGAAATAAAATATTTTACTTTTTACATTGTTATAATACTCTGAGAAACCGCGTAAACGTACAGTCTATCTTATCGTTAAGAAACGATTTACATCCATAAATGTATCGAACCATTAGTTTCAGCAATAATATTTAAAATTTAAATTGAAAGTAAAGACAAAGTACAAATACTCGTATTTTCAATATTCTTCAATAAATTATTTTATTTTTAAAAATGATTGCATCAAATTTTTTATCTAGCGCCTTTGATTACAGAAGACCCCATCTTTGCATTATTGAGGAATGAGAAGGCGCATCCCGCACCCTTGCAATCCTGGAAACGAGTTTACCCCTTTAAGGGTATACTCTCTACTAACTAACTAAAAATGTGCAGGTTATTATAGGTGAAGTGTTTCGAAATTTGGTACATTTGTTTTGCTGTTTACTGAGAATGCATGTACCTTATGTTGCAGATAATTTCGCGAGTACGATATCACCATACGAAACTCAAGCAACTATCAATACCTGACACAGATTTGCACGAACAGTGTGATGGCCCACGTGATCTCCAGGAAGAAGATGAAGCCGGCTGCTGCTCTGAAATAGCATGAGAGGCATGAAAATAGGTGGGGGAATGTACATACACCCTCTCATATGCAAGCAGAATGGGGAAAGCAAGAGGATCTGACATCACACATTACTCTAGAGTGGCCATCATTAGTCTACCACCGACAACGCCGTGATACCGGCTGCTATAGATTGATTGACGGACAACGGGCATTAGCCAACCACGATCCGCTTCTACTGAAAATTCCCGCACAACAGAGTCTCATAAATTATTCGACACATATGGTCTCAAAGCCATTCATTCTCCTGCGCGCCGGGAAGAAAATATTCTAAAAAGAGTCGGGAATGAAAAATTATATTTTATTTTAAAATTGTATTCTTATCCCTTGTACTACGATTTGAACACTATACTATTCATTGCACGTTCTTGTAGATAATATTGAGACGTTTACAAAACCTAATCAAAAGGTGCGATTAGAGAATCAATTTAACTCTTTGAAAGTAGACGCTCGTACAGGGTAACGCCGATCTACTGGTACAAGCTGCAAGGTGGTGAATCTACATGGAAAAACAAGTCGAAAAAAGGGAATAACATTTTTTTATTCGGCACCTCGTTATCGAAGAAATCGAGTTTGAATATTCAGCGGATGCGCCTGCTGTTAGATAGGAATCGACTGACGCGTCTGGCCATGACCGACCGGTTCTACTTGCTGCAAATACTAGGGCATGCGAACCCGACGAATTTACCAACTCATTCTTCTCGAAAACCAGGCGTCAAATAAGAAAACTTTATTCCGTCTTCTCGAGTTGTTTCTGCATGTATATGCAGAATTGTTTGTAATGTAATGGTTCCTTCAAACCATTCAAATAGTACCCAAAATATTTTTTGTACCCCCACAAAGTGCAGCTGTCTCATTATTGCCTCTGACCTATCATTTTGAAACTGAAATAAGGCCGATATGAACAAAGATCCTCGTTGCTACAATAAAAAAGAATGTAAACGATGGTGCTGCCAATACTTCATATGAATCGTTCGCATCCAATCGTTAGACTTTAAAATGAATTTAGTTGGCTATAAAAGAGACGCATGCCGACAAAATTTGGTATGGGTCACATGTGTACAAGGTTTCATTAGAATCGGCTTGTACGATTCGGGTACCGTCCCCTGCGAGCGATACGTCCGCTGTATTCGTTCATTGCATTCGTGTGCAGACTGTCAGTAACACTGTTACTCGTCCGCGCGTAACAGTGCGCGGCCGATAACGATTGACTCGCTGAAGTCACGCGTAGGTTACACCGGCCGGTAACGATCGGCTCATCAAAGTAACGTATACGTGACAGCGGTCGCGAAACCGTGCGCACACCGGGCTGATATTAATTCCGGAAAGTGCATCGGTAGAACCGGAAGGCCGCTTTGATCTAACAAACTTCGTTATCCGCCGGCTTGATAAATCGCGTTAGCTTATGCATGAAATGTATGGATCCGGTCGACCCCAGGACAAAAGTCAATAGGGAATTACGATTCTAAGTTCATACTTATCGGCGGGCCGATTCGATAAATTGCAAATTTTATAGATCCGCGCCGGTGCGCGCGCCGTTGCAGATTGCATCCCGGCCGTATCTATGGAAATGAGTGTTTTGCATGCATACGGGACGCCACACCGTAAAATATGATCGAGCGAGTGATATGTCGCGGATTAAGGACACACGTTTCATTAAAAATTAATGTCTTCCTTCCCGCCCTTTTCCCCGAATCGGGATTGCCCTCATACCTGTCATCGATACTCGGAAATTTGCTCGTGATGATGGAAAGATGTCATATTTCATACTGTGATGAAATGTGATCATTTTTTTAATACATACATATCTGCATTTTATCCTGTTCATTTATCTTTTCTTTCTGATATTATCGACTGTCAACATTATGACATTTTTCTGATTAAAACGAGCCCACACATGACACAGATCGGATCATGGTACTCGTTTAATCCGCGATACAATAGAATCTCGGTTATCCGAACGATTCAATGAAACACGAGTAATCGAGTATCGTTTAATAACCGTTGAATAAACGAAGTTCCACTGAATTGGGGATTACATAATCAAATGTATTTGGACTCGTTATAATCAGTAAAATTTCACAAATATATTGGTAGGAGTTTCACGCATAGTAATTGAAAATAAATGGAAGAGCCTCGGAAAAATCTAGTTCCGCGGTTTGCCCGAAAATCCGGTTTGTCCGAGTTCTGATAATTGATTGTAAATTATACGGTACACGCGTGTTGAATTATCCTCACGTGACGTAAATGCCCATCAGGTGTTGATGGTACGCCACATCCACACCGACGCCGCAAACGACTGGAACAGAAAAATACCAAAGAAATGATTAAACAAACAGTGATGAATAATAATAATGTGAAGTACATCGAACAGTGATAGAAACAACGAGCATTAATAATATTACTTAATCTCCATAAGAATAATTAGTGGAATTAAACAAGTTGATCAAAATGAAAACAGTGCATGAAATTATTGGGATTACTGCGAATCGTGTAAATGAGAATTGTTAATACATTATTGTCGAAACATATGAAATTTCAAATTTTAGTAAATATTAAGTTGGCAACTAAATTCGCGGCCTTTTGTTTCGTAATTCTTTTATTGTATCGTTATTACCTCATTCAGTGACCATTTCTTTTGAACTGTATATCATTGGAAAGCTCCGAATTTTTCGATTAATTTGATATAAAATAATCGTGCTCAAAAATATACAGGGTGTTCAGTTGAAAACTTTCCAGTCGAATATCTCTCGAAAAAAGTATGAGAGATATTAAAAAGTTCTTCATTTAACAAAAAATTGTTATCTACTTCTCTTTAAATATCTCCGAAAGTAGTGCGCGGATTAAAAAAAGTATCCTACGAAAATTGCTGGTCTTATTACGTACAATAAGATCCCATAATAAAAAATATAAGTTTCCATTTGGAAAACAATGTTGACCTTCAAATGACCTTAAAAACGCTACCCAAATAAAAAACTGATTCTGCTCCCCTCTTTCCCCCTCGAAATCCTCGGACACGTGTTTTATACTTTTTTAATATCTTTCATACTTTTCGAGATATTCGGCTGGAAAGTTTTAAAATGAACACCCTGTATATATAAATGGCTTTGTTCGAGAAAATGTGGAGGTCGCGAACTTAGTTGCCAACATAATATTTATCGGACTAAGACTAAATAAATAAATATTTTTAAAGTAACGAATCGATAATGGCAATATCATCAGTGTTGTCCAGCCTGAACGTTTAATGATTCAAATTACAAAATGTTGTCTATATGCATGTCTATACCTAAATACATACAAACATTACACAAGTTATGCTTGCCTCTCGGCTCATGTGCATGCTGCGGTACACCAAGCAGCAACAGTCAATGTTTACCCAGATGTAGATATTACTATACACGAATGATCCCTTCTGCGTTGTCATAATGAAGTTTACCTCAAAGTGGTACGAGTCAGTCGTGCACTATCTGCATTTTAATAAACATTCCTGCGTCTATTTTTACGAGTCCTTCCGTCGGGGACCATTTTCTTGAAAGCTGCATCACATCGAATAATCGTAAATATTGAAAATGCTGTCACTTCGTTTTGGAACGTTGACATGAATTTTACAGTCCCGCCGTCTACCTTTACTCACTTATTTTTCTGGAGTCGTTGTACGTTCACGTTGCAAATTTTTAGACAAGGATGAATTAGAAATTACGTTGAAGACTGACATGTCTGCGGCATTTTAAAAATCAGACTAGAGAATCAAGAGGTCAGTAGCCTTATTTTGCATAAAATGTATGAATTATTTCCAGCACAAAACGTCAAATTGATTTCCGTGAAATCGTGTCGATCTTCCGACAGCGCATGAAACGAGTGCGAATGCAGGAGTATGCAATTGCTGCAATCACCGAGTGCAATCCAACGTCGTTAATACGATCGGGACCAGTGTAATGAAGAGGATATGCGCGTGAAATTCTTAGTCCCGCTAATGATCGGTTTCTTAAATCGCTCTTTCTGAGCGAGAGCAATTTCCCGTTGCAAGTAGGTCAGAACGAAGTGGATGATTAATAATTAACCATGCTTGATATCGTTATAGCGATCACATCAGCGATCGACATTCGAACCTTCAGTGGGACAGCGAAATCAATGGTGACTCGTGACTGATTTCACCTTCCACCGAAAATAATTAAAACGTTTCAATACCATAGGATTAAGGCTGTAACCATTTGATAATATTATAATAATAATTAAATTATTCTCATTCTTGGTGGTCAATTTTCATTGAAAGTTGAAGTGGTCTGTTTGTTACTAATATTCTTTGAAAGTTGCAGTAGTTTTGACCATCAAATTTCTTTGAAATTAAAAGCATTTATTTTTTTATCAAAAGTTTTCTTACGAAGAGAAAATAATCTTATTTTTGATCTTTGAAATCTCCCACGATTCCAATAAGAGAGAAATTAATGTTTACATTCAGCTTACAACCAATTCTAAGGCATTTTAATTTTTCTACTCGCTCCCAACGGGCTCAACCAAAGAGCACACGTCCAGTTAAATATTAAACAAAACATTTTAATTTTTGAGGTTCCGAGAACGTTGGCAATGGAATCGTTTTCAGCGGAGGGCTTAATGAGGAGGATTTACGGCCGCGATCGCAGACGAGAATATCGGGAGACTACGGTTCGCAACTTTTCCACAAACTTTCGAGCTGTTGACTCTGAAACAGAATCATTTAAACCTCTATACCCAACGGTTGCGTTCTGTGCCTTCTTCTGCTTGAGCTGGTTCGACATTTTGCTCGATTACATCCCGTTGTTCTCGTTCCTTCGCCCTCTAATATCGGCTTTCCCGTAAACCCGACTTCGACAGAAACTCCGTTCTCAAACTTCGGTTCCTTATATCGTCGAAATTATTATAATTAATCCTGAACGACGACCGAACATTCTTACAGGGTCCCTAAACATACAGCAACAGGTGGTGGTTTTATGACGTCTGTCATTTGTTTTGACACATTTTCCAATTTTTACGTTAACCTAATTATTACGAATTCAAAGTATTTTCTAATATCATCCGCTGATCGAAATCAATTGTTTTATTTCAGTTGAATATCAACTCATTGTAAAAGTAAAATGAGAAAAGACAAGTTATTCTGGAAGCAATGAAGAACAATGGCTCCAATAATTTTAAGCTCGCGCATATCTACCTACAAGTTTAAAATGCAGTAACGAAATTATAGAAAAATCCAGAAACTATCTGAACACTCAAAATAAAAATTAGGAGTACTATTTTTAATTTATTGTTTAATTTAATCTAGTTTTTTGATAATAAATGTTGCGTTGTATATTTACTTTCTTTTGCTACTATTATTATGGGACAAATTAAATTCATCAACTGCTACTATTATTATAGTCCAGAGGGAATATAAAAATCCGAATCGAAGAAAAATAAAAGGTTCTACAGAGTTCGATTAACATTCTGTAACTCTTCGAGACACATTTTTGTAAAATGTCACACACGACGCTCAGCTTCAAGAATTAAAAAATTGTCGAGAAATGAAAAAATTGTCTGGCACGCAACAACCAATCGGTACTGAAAGCTCACATCGTTAAAAATTGTGCATCAAAACACAATCCAATTAGTGGAACAAAGTTATTTAACACAGAACACAGTATATATATGCAACAAGAAGTTAGTCGGTACTAAAAGCTCATAAAAATTTTACAATAGTTGCAAAACTTTCCACTTGTTTTATCGTAAATTCTCGCACAATCCACCTAATGAAGCTAATTTTTTAGCGCATAATACACTAGAGAATACGCTATAGAAAGTTTCGCGTGCGTACAGCAAGCGCAGAACCAGTTGTTTGATTGATTAAAGGATCGAAATTCAGACACGTTTATTACCGACGGAACGTGACACGCGTGTCCGACGCCGCGATCAGTATTCTACCACATTGTGACATAGATGAGAATGTTGCTTTTCGCAGTCCGTTGGCAGATAGGAACGTGGACGGAGGTGGTCTACAATAGTCTACATTGTTCAACCGAAGTTCAGCAAAATTGTTTAACGCATTCACCGCAGCGTTGGTCGCCGGTGAACAACACGGACTTTCAGTTTACGACGCACGAGCCAACGACGATCAACACTGTAATATGTATTCACATATTTTTGCGTGATTATAGCAATTTATAATAATGTGTAGTGGATAATTGTTCGAAGTAGAAATTGTCCCCAGTAAAGAAGCGTTGGACAGTTTATGTATTTCTTCTCTTAAATTTATTTTTAAATTGTTTTGATGTTTACTAGTTTGTTTAACAAATATTTAAGCACATCGTGAGACAGAAAATAGACAAAAGTGAGATGGAAAAATAAAATCCGACGACCGGGCGGAAATAAAAAACTGAAGGGTATGAAAGAATAATAAAATTATATTTGCAAGTAAATAGTGTTTAAAAATCTCAGGAAAAAATAGGAAAATAACATTCCGAAAGGATAACAAAATTGCAGATAAATAATTCGTCAGAGATGTCTTTTGGAAATCGTTCAGGAAAATATGTGCAGAGTATATTCGATTGTATATTCGGTGCGTTATCAAAGCGCACAGAAAAAGATTTCGCAAGCCACGTACAGAGAGGAAATCGGTTCGCCAAAGAAAGCCGACAGAAAACGTTGGGAACGAGACCGCCCCGGCAATCTGTCTTCGTTTCTGTGACAGAGAAAGAGAGACAGAGACGGAGTAATTAAAAGAAAAAGAAGCAACATCGAGGACCGTTCAACCGAGAAGCATTTATAGCGTTTATAGATGTCTTTCTTTCTTGCGGCCGCGCTTCCGGTCTTATTTTTTCCCGGCGCCTGTCTCTATCTGCTTGATCGCTCGGGCAGCTTGTTCACCGGCAGCCCTAACCTATTTTTGATGCTTTCAGCTGTGAAAACTTAATTCCACGGCAACTTCCGTGGTTACCCCGTGCTCCTCGGTAAACGTCTCGGCTGTTTCCGCAAGCTACAGGCTTGCTTGTATCGCACTCGACTCTTATATCGTGGGATCGCTGATAAATATTTTCATAGTATCTTCGGATCAACAACCATCCGCGAAGAACACGCTAAAAATACAGTGGATGCACCAGGTAAAATAATAAGAAGAATTTCGAGTAACTAGGTTTTCAATTAGGAAGTCAGGACATTAAATTAATCTGTATCTTTCAATCAACAAAAATACAGTGGATGCTCTAGATAAAACAATAATAAATAGACTGCGGATTTTATAAAATCATAGCAAAGATCCATTGCAAAACAGTAAAAACATTTAAAGAATTTAAGAACAATGTTGCATTGTTTTCAACTCTATAAAACGATTCAGAAGAGGAATATTTTACGTAGCTCCTGTAATTTGCAATTAACACAGATAAGTTTTAGGAAGACTTTGGAATAACTAAGTTTTCGGTTAAGGATTCATTGATTTGGAAAAAATGAAATGTTTAAAATCCGCAGTTGAATCTGCCCATAATTTTTCTCCTAGACGCACAGTTTTTGAGAAACATGACTTTGAAAAAAAACATATTTTTAACTTTAAACGAATATTGTGATGTTATTATAAAAGATATTGAATTGTTCTTTACAGCAAAAGATTCTCTAGACTTTCCCGAATACAGTGACATCCAATATTAATACATTATGATTGTTTAAACATGTTTAACATGCCAATCAGCAGTCTAAAACTCTCTAAGAACCATCCAATAGTAATGGTGGAACAAATTTGATGTTGGACAGTGTTATTAGTATACTGTGGCTTTTTAATAAATTATTTGCGCGCCATAAACGCATAGAATATATGCTGTCGCGAATTATTAACTAAGCGAGCATCTAAAAAGTGACGGAAAAGAGGTTGAATAAAATCATAAATTATTTGCACGTCATAACTGCATACAATCCGCGGGCCAATTATAAGATTCAATACCATTTTGTGTACAAATTATTACCGAATGTGGAATACAGCAAATTATCGCACGATGCGACGAATTATTGATTTATCGAACAGCTAAAAGGTGACCGAAAACATTCCGTATAAAATAATAAATTATTCCCCCATCGTGAATGCATAAAATTCTCGGTCTAATTATCAGATTCAATATTGAATCGTGCAGAAATATACCGAATGTGAAGCAGAACGAAAGATCACAGCACGTGATGTCACAAATTATTCAGTGGACAACTAAAAAATTGAGGGAACACGGATATGTTCGCAATTTTATTGTTCCCGTCATCGGTTTCGATTAAAAAAAAGAATAGCGTGTCTTTTTCATCACGCGGGAGCGGTTGGTGCATTTACCTCGCCATTCCAGGGTGTAGTTTCAATTAGAGGCGACACTGTCACCCCATCCGTGCTCTTTGGTAATGCAATTAGCCGGGCACGCCACTTCTGCTGCCGGGTATCTCGTAAAAGGGCTGAACGCGCGTGATAATTAAGATGCGCACCACTTCCGCGAATAATTAAGTACTGGCTGAAGGGGATAGGGGAGGAGGGTGGACGCTTGTTCGCGAAGCACGAGTCTGTAGACACACAATGATGCGCGTCGAGTGCGTGTTCATACGATTCCAGTCGAATTAAAGGCCGCTTTGAGGCTTCCGAGTCCCCGGGAGTCCCCGTGTAACCCAACAAACTCAAAATTGCAAAGAGAAGAAAAACCGAAAAAGTGAAACTGTACTAACAAGATAACTTGCTCCAGTATGAAGTACTTCCTCTCGCGGATGTGCAGTACATGTTTGCAATTTGTTTTTATGAGAGCTTGAACATTCCTGTTTTGTAGGGAATTTCATGCTCTTCTGACTGGTAACGGTTCTATTTTAAATATAACAATGGTTATAATTGTACCGCGTATTTTACTCATTTATGACAAAAATGCATATAATATAATATTCGATGAATTGCAGTTATGCTCTCTCCGCCAGTACCGGATTAGTCACGTGGCATTGTGACATAGACGGGAAAGGTAGAGTGGGGACACAAGTTTTAATCTGGCGACTCCAGCAATGCGTTCGAAACACTAATTTGTTCAGAGCTAGTGCTGCTTGAATATTCTTTAAAGACAATAAATTCTTCTGGTATTTCCACTTTCTGAAAAATTGATCTCCGTGAAAGACCCACAGTCTAGAAATCTCATAGCATAGAAAAACACTTCTCCAAGATCGACTTCACTTCTGAAAATGATTTACTGTAAAAATAGTGTTCTCCCAGCGAGCTGTTCTCAGCTCTACATGCATTAAAAGTTCCATGGAAATTAGAATACTAAAGTTGGACGAGAGTTTCCTTGTTAGCAGGGCTCTGTTCATGTGAAAAATGAGACGGGCCTGATGCGATCTGCGCGTTCAGGCAAGAATCACTTGCCCTAGGAAGGTTCGAGACACGATCGCCTGTAATCGTTCGACGAGCGTTCGACCCGGAATCGAATTTTCCGAGATTCCGACCACGGACATTCGATTCGTCGCGCGATGTTGTGACAGGAAGCTTGAAAACTCGGGGAGCCTCGCCCGAGTGAAACGCGGTCGATTCTGCTTTGAGAGAGAAATAAGAAAAGAGGAGAGAACAGGAAAATTGGAGCAACCCGGTTCGAGACAGGTTAGGTGCTCCCGAGCACTTCTGACCGAGAAGACACCGGGAGAAAGGGGCCTGGAGGGGGTAGATCGTTAACGTTTATCACTCTGGAACACGTTGAATTATTAGATTTTTTTCTTTAGCCCCCTTTGAGGGGCGCAAAGCACGCACTATGAATCGCTGAATTTTTCCTGACAGAGGGATTGCACAGGGATCTCAAGAGTACCCGCATATAGGGTGCGCAGAAATGAATGGTTCCGAGGGATGAATCGGGGGAAGGTTCGCCTAATGCGTGCTGGTCACATAAATCGCATAATCTGAATTAACAATCTGAATTATACAGGCTGTTACAACGAAGCTTGGGATATCTTGGTAGGGACTGAAGCTATCAAAAACATGCTCCTACGAAAGTTGTTTCGCACAAACGGCCGTGTCACGTGGTACAAATTATTTCCGCGTGGATCACATGTGGGAGCCAAATTAATTTTTTTAATTCCTGTATTTTTGTACTAGGTAATATTATTCTAGTACTAATCCTCCTGATTTCTCTGAAAAACCTAATTCGTTTGATCCAATTTAGAAAGGTTACTATCTCTCAAGTTGAATGCTGTTCCAATATCAACGAGAGCCACTGTATACATGAGGGTGGACCTTATTTTTCGACCATGAAATTTTGGGAACGTACCTCCCCCTCCCAATATTGTCCCATTTTATGTATAAATAAATCGTCGGGAAGACGTGCCACATTGACGTTGAAGTTGTGAAAAACATGAAGTTTTATAGGAATGGGAATATTTGAAGGAAAGACTTTTGATTATGACTAAAGAAGAAGAACGTTTAGTCATAATCAAAAGTCTTTCCTTCAAATATTCCCATTCCTACAAAATTTCATGTTTTTCGCAACTTCAACGTCAACCCCTTATCCGATCAACTTCATCTTCTGCAGGAATTATTTTCTTACCCAGTGGCATAATTTGAAGGGATTTCAAGTTTTACGGATATTCACCCATCATCCCCTAATTCACCCAATTCCCCTAATTTGTAAAAAAAGAAGAAACCGAAGTTGATTGATTGATTTCGAAAAGAATGTGCTCCTCTCTAAGGAGTATTGGACTATGAATGGCCAGCCGTCTATCAGTGAACGAATCGAAGTGTTTCGTACAAATCCGATGTTCCGCACATAGCAAAGCTGGAAGATCTCCGTGGCACCCGGTGAAAAAGATGTCAGAAAGTTTAATCCGACGTGGTATGAAACTTTCCCCCCCGTGTGACCCCGCGGCGCTGCCCGATGGAATGCGAGAATCGGCAAAGAAGTTTGAACGTGGCGGGACACGAAGTTAAAACCAGGAAGAGTCAAAGTGGCCGCGGCGATGTATTATTCAAAAGGCGCGAGCGTAGAGTTTTAATAAAAGCAAAACACGTGCCGGTCGGTAAGGTTTTTTAACGTGGAAATGGAAGCACGCGGCCGATGATATTCTTGTCGCCGCCGTGCCGTCCGGAAAAACATTTGCTGAAAATTTCTCTCTCGTTGGCGCCGGGACTGTTCCCTTCCGGAAACAAGGGTCTCGGTCTTGTTTCCGAGTTTGTGAATAACAGCATGAATATTTAACGACGAATTCTGTAAGTAAGTAACTCTAATTATAACGCTTCCTAATTCCGAATGCGATCACGGAACTCCGTGCCCTTTCTAGAGACGAGCCGCTCGATGCTCGCAGCGGTATAAAATATGTATATAAATAACTACATTTCAACTGTCTCACTAATCATTAAATTACCTAAAATTATAATATTTGATAAGTTGCAATTTAATGAAATGGCTATGCATATTTACAATTCCGGACTATCGAGAAATTATTGTGTTACATCCTAATGACGGATTTGGACTGGATTTTAACATTGACTTAACTGGTCCTGATGAAGAGCCACCTCTTTTATAGATTAGCCAATCCATTTTTCTAGGTTTAATCTTCATGAGGTGGCTGCATCACCAATTCCTCTTAATCGCTTTCTTTCTTAATCGTCTACATTTCATCTTTTATCATCCTCTTGACTGGATCATATTACTCTGCGCATCTCATAGATCGAGGAACAATCCATTGCTCATCGATTCCTCTGGAAAATCTTCACATTCTTCAGTGACGAACAGGTTTCAACGAATATTCGCTCACAATTTATATTTGAAATTGTCTCAATTATTTAATGAAATAGATTTCGATGTATTCTTAATTTGTTCAATGAAGATTTAAATTCAAAATGACTTTTCTTAATTCGTATAATATACGATAGTTCGATATTAATTATTAATTATAATATTTGATATTTTATTTCTCTTACAGCGTTATTAGATTAAGTATAAAAAGAAATTAAGAAAATGTATGTCATGAATTATACATGATTGATTTTATCAATTATTATTAACGGCTGAACCACCGGATGTGACAATTGACATAAAAATTATCGTATGACAAAATATTTTTGCGTGGTGCAGCAGGTGGTGAATGGAAGACACATTGTTCCTCGAAACTGTTACGAGTTGAATCGCTGCTAGAAACAATGAACAATTTTTTTTCATGATAAAAATCATGTTTACACAATACTATAATACCATGGATTTGAAGAGGAGAGCTTTAACAACGACTCTCTTTAATCAACGTTAAATAAATAATATTAGGCGATCGTGCGAAATCTTCGGCGCAAAGTCCTCTTTTCCGCGATACTAACTCCTAAATGAAATGTAAGGAATATCCGGCGTGCTTTTTGTCCAATTTATGTGCATACATGAATGCATAGAATTTATGAGAGCCGCTGTCTGAGATACGTAACTGAGGATCGGATCTTCCGTTTCCGTGAGAAAGGTGTATATGTACTAGAAACTGCACTTCTTTCGGTTACATTGTCATTAGTAATTCACTTCGGTAAAACGGAACGCGCGTTGTGATTGTACATTTCCCCAATGGTAAGTTATTAATTATACAATTTGTTCGTGTGCAGTTCGTCATCTCGTTAAGAGAGTGTTAATGATTTAATATTCCCGGCCTGTTGTTTCCGTACACAGAACGTTTCGGGCATGATGCATACGACATGCCTTCACGCAGGACTAAAGTCAACCTAAAACTGAAATTAGAATTAGAATTTTATGAATTCTCCATAAGAAGACGTGTTAAAATGCGCAAGCTTTAAGTTGCTATAATTCTTAAACGGTGCAGTGAATCGAACCCACACACAAACTTTGGTAATTGCATTAATTTAGTAAGAATTATATCTTGTCAAATTTTCGAAAATGTTGTTGCGTTTTTATATTACCTCCAGCCTTAAACTGCGGGTTAACGTTTGTAATCGGAATATTGGCGGCTAAAAAACAATACGGTCAGATATCGACATTTGTTTCGCGAAACAACTATGGTCGGGAAAGAAAGTCTGCCGCTATTCTATCATCATTAACGTCGACAGCCGTAAATTCCATTCATTTCTAAAACCCAGTGTATACTCGAAAATTTAATAATACTTCCGTTTGTACTCGTGGAACTTGGAATTAACTTCTGCAAATGAGTCGATAGTACAATATGCAATATACGTTGACATAGGCATTGGAATGATCGCAATGCGTGGGCACATGGTAATGTTAACCCTCACAAACGGAATAATTGCATTGCGTGATGCATGCCAATGTTCGTAAGCGAATTCATTTATTTATTGACAGTGGTGTACCTTAGTTATCTAATGGCACAGATATTAAGAAATGTATAATGTGGATTTTATGTGTCTATAATAAATGAAAAGGTTACATGTGGAACTCTAAGAATATTCATGAGAATTTTGCGACGGAAGTTACAATTTCATGCAAATGCATATTTTTATCGAAAATAGATAAAAAAAACTGGGACGTAAACAACAATTTGTTTTGCCATTAAAGGACTTTAAAAATATAATTTTTATTTTGCATATTCCATATGTTTTGCATAAGTGCATATTTCTTGCGCAAGTGCATATTTCTTGCATAAATGCATAAAGTTTGCAGAAATACATATTCGACCATTTAATGCTACGTCAGAATAAATAAGACAGATGTGCTTAAAAGATTGAGCAGCTACGATCCCCAACGTGTTCTAATTTCAAGTTGGTAAGTACTGTATTGGCATACAATGAGAGACAAAACAAAGATCATGATATGATGTGTAAACATACGGTGTCACGTATTATGTTTTTATGTTGTATTATGTTTCCAGAGCTAAAGAATAATTGCCTCCTGCTTTGTCAATAGCACGAAGCATGCGTCGAATATTACGGTAGCGAACCATCGCATTGAATATCAACAAGACACTAAAGGACTCATTACTGCGTTCACATACGATAGTAATCCACCTGTGCCCCTGTTATCTATTTACTTTGGTAACATGAGAAAATAAACACATTGTAACAGTGAAATTATTCTAGAAGTTAAATGGAACTTTAACATCGTCTTTTAAGAAAACAGTGGACTTGAAACCCATGTTTCCTTTGAGACTTTTGTTTCTCGCGATGAGCACTACACGATGCAATAGGACAAAATTTTGACATATAATTTTTATACACTCTGTACATACAGCTGTGCACAAAAGAAATGTTGAAGAGAATACATATCAGAATGATTTCCGCTGCTAGAAGTAATAATCCACAAAATGAAGCTAGCTCATCGAGAAAAATAAGTTTCACGCCGATATGTGTCAAGCTATGGTGGCTATTAATATGCCTTGGCAGTGTCTTAATAATAAATTGTGGAGGGATTTCTTCAAAAAATACACCGGAAATGATATGCCAGACGAATCCACACTGCGAAAGAATTATTTAGAGGACTGCTCCAATTTGGCTCTCGCAAAATATTCAAGACAGTATTGGCGACAATTATATTTGGATATCCGTAGACGAGACTACGGATGCAACTGGTCGTTACGTTGCAAATTTAATTATTGGGAAGCTTTGCGAAAATGAGAAAACGCAACCCTATCTATTAGCATGTAAGCAATTAACAGAAACAAATTATGCAACTGTTGCTCGATTTGTGAATTCAGCAATGATAGTATTATAGCCAATTGGAGGCGATGATGAAGTACTATTGCTCGTCACAGATGCAGCGACGTATATGTTGAAGGTGGGAAGCATTTGAAAATATTTTATCCTTTGTTGTGCACATAACTTGTTTGGTACATGGACTAAACCGAATTGCTGAGGAAGTGCGACTGCAATCCCCTGGTGTTAATAAATTAATACCTACTGTTAAAAAAGTATTTTTAAAAGCTCCACTACGCGTCGAAATTTATAAAAATAAATTACAAAATATGCCATTGCCACCAGAACCTGTGATAACAAGATGGGGAATCTGGTTGGAAGCAGCGTTTTTTTATACAACGCATTTAGAAGGAATAAAAGACGTCATAGAATCGTTCGATGAAAAGGAGGCTTGGTCAATTAAATCGGCGAAAGAAGAGCCATTTCAAGAAGAGGCCATGAAGAAATTGGAAACAATAGATTTGGTAACTACAGTTACAGCAAATTTAAAAATTATACCCCCCCCCCCCCCCCCGGTTATTATGGAGAAAAGGTTACACACATGAAATGGAAGCTGTATTAAAACGAAATGTACACTTTAATGTATTATTAAAAATAAGCAAGATTTTGAAGGGTGAACACGTTGAAGGACCACGAGACGTTCTGGCACATTATTGGGGTCAATATAAATATGCCCCTATAACATCATGCGATGTAGAACGCTCTTTTTCAGTGTATATGACTCATCACAATAGGAACATGATTGGTCGAATCTCCTACGAAGCTTTTCGTAGCCCACCAGCTTCCCCTAACTTCTTCCAGCAATCAGCTTAGCTTTTCCCGAACTATATCTCGCCTAGTAACTGCCACAGATTCTCTTTACAAGAAACTCTCGCGAAATGTCGGGCTCAGATTTCGACGAAACTTTGCAAGCTTGTAGAACAGCCAAAAACAATAGATACGTGCTTTTCTTCGGCCGCGGTAACTCGAGTTTAAAACCGCCCCTCTCAGAGTTCGATCCCTGCAACGTGAAGTTCACCCTTAACTTTTTATTAGCCCCTTACAATTTTCTTAGCTTCGTAAAACCACACTTTTAACAATACGTATTCGATCAAGCGTTTGTAGTTATAATTATACTAAAGAATTTGACTGAAGAACCAATTCAAATGAGCTTCAGATGGACTACCCCCCTGCAGAATAAAGAAAATATAAATAAACAAACGTGTAGTTACGAATAATTGTTACTCTCCACAAGAAATAACTTTTAGTATAATTCAAATAAATTGATATTCCCCTCTCAGAGTTCGATCCCTGCTACGTGAAGTTCACCCTTAACTTTTTATTAGCCCCTTACAATTTTCTTAGCTTCGTAAAACCACACTTTAATCAAGCGTTTGTAGTTATAATTATGCTAAAAAATTTGACTGAAGAACAAATTCAAATGAGCATCAAATGGACTACCCTCCATATATAAAGAAAATATGGTACTTTGGGATTATCCCGTCGACCTCTCAACGCTCGCGAAAATGCGCAAATTCTTGAAAAGCAAGTTCCAAAATAAATATTCTAAACACATTAAATGTATGAAATAATAATAATAAAAAAAATGTAAGTGAAATAATACCTTTTGACGATAATTTCGTGTTTGGCGAAAATGGTCGACGGGATAATCCCAAAGTACCGAAAATATTAATAAACAATAATGAATAATTGTTACTCCACAAGCAATAATTTAGTATAATTTAAATAAATTGATATTCAGTGTCACTATACACATAATTTTTACTTTGTGTAAAAATCCGCAGTCTACCAAACCACTGTAACTGTAGAATAAATCCTAGTTGCGTGGGGGGTTAACAGAAAAATCCAATATTAGAATGAACTCTTTTATTTTGTTGGAGCGGCCTGTCAGGGTTAATCGTATCCAGCGAAAAGCTCCGTAGTGTATGAATGCCCCTGTGAAAAGCTCAGTGTACCGTAAGCGACCGAGAACACCGTTCCCTGTGTATCATCGCGTCACTATTGTTGCGCACAGTGTTCACACAGTGAAGAACTCTGTGGAAAAGCGGTAACCGCCGTCGCGTCGCGCTCTTCCTCTCTAATTCATTCGCCGAAAACAGCAAATACAATTGCACGCCGGGAACTTTTGTTCCGTCACGGAGCTTATTATTCCTAGATGAATGGACAGGAACCTTTCACGACCGCGTCCTCACGAAGCCTTTGGATCAACGTAGACGTCGAGACCGTACACGCGAATTAAGAAAGCTTAAGTAAAACAGAAAATACCGCTATGAGAAAACAGTCTTTTCAAGCCTTTTCTTCCGAAGGAAAAACCCACTGCCCCGGAAAACAGAAATGTTTCCATTGTGCTCGATATTTTTAGTGAGGATTCTTTACGCATGAAAATAAGGTCGCGTAGGTTCTTTGCAACTAGCAGTCTAATTCTTAAAGGGTCGTGCCTGTGAGAGACATTGTTTTATGCTCGAACGAAATGGTGCTCTGAAAATGGGCGACTTTCCGATTTTACTTCTACTAAATAATAATGAATTTTTAAAACCAATTTTCTTAAAAGTGATATCTGCAAATCCTTTTAAATGAAAGACTTCTCTTCAAAATTTGCGATTTCAGCTGAAAATGTCCGCCAATTTCTAGATTATAATGGCATATTATAGAAATCTTATTGAATTTTGAATATCAAAAGAGAAGTCAATATTCAACAGTAGTGGTCACTGCCAACTGTTCTTTTCTTCTGCACAACCTTCGGAAGGGCAGCCATAACTTTGTGATTGATAAATATTTTTTAATAAAAAAATTACTAAATACTCTCCAAAATAAGCCTTTTTAAATGCGACAACATCTTTCGAACAAAATTACCAAAGATCACCTTTTTCAGCTTCCTGACTAAGATTTGAGTAAGAGTCCTTCAACAAAGTTGATCTTTTGTTTAAAAGAAAAACATTCAGTTGTGACATAATGACACGCGTTCTAAGGTCATATAAAGTACGATTTTGTTGTCAATGATCGCTAGTTTTATTTAGCGTATTAGTATTTTCGATATTGGCCCACATAAAATATTTGCAAAATGCAACTTTTAGTGTTTTTCTACAATTTCGATCAATTGCAATTTTTGTAGTAAATTAATTGCTCTAACTTCCCAAAACAGTTCAAATCGTAAAGTACAATATCGAAAAAGTTATCGTCTTCTTTAGAGCGTCCGAATATTAATTCGTTTCACTGTAAGTAGAATCAGTATGTTATGGTCAGACACACTATGCAGCCGAATGGAACAAACGAATTTCAACATATTCAGAAAATGAGAAAAGGAGTTGAGAGTATATTAAACAATATTGTTTAATCATTCATAAAGTCCCTCTTATATTATTTCGTGGGAATAGTTGAATATCAATTTTACTTTACAAAATGTAGACACAAAACTAAAGAGGGTCACACCAGCTTTTATAGTCCATTGAAGGGTTAAGCAAAGGTCATGAAGATTCCCATCATAGCAATAAGTGAGGGTCCTTTCGCGAGTAATAAGGTTGCTGCTAACAGCATGACATTACCACAGAAACCAATTTCTTCGGGTTATTAAGGTATTCTAATTGTAAGAAACTTGAAGGAGAACAAAAGAATAATGTTTCTTTATGGATACGACGGACTCGTGCACTGGCAGTTGAAGCTTTTACATGGACTACAAAGCATTGTCATTCGAACGAAATCTCGGTCATTTAGTACACAAGCGATCGAACCGACTGCGACTGTGAAACGGGTTGCATGCGTTTCACACGTGACGGAGCAAACGTCAAAAGTGAGATCTCTCTCGCGCGAACTCTTTCACTTCCCAATCGTTCAAGATTCTTCTGGTATGCCGAGACAACAAGGTTCGCCGGACAAAAGCCCGTTTCGCAGGATTTGTTGGTGCGCGGAGAGCAAATAACTCTCTATAGAATTGCCCGCCTCTTCTTTGCACTATGCTTTTGCGACTGACTCCCGTCCGCCCTGCGCCTCTTCTCTCGAAGTAGCTCGGCTCGGTGCTCAAAGCTATTCTCAAGACCTCATTCTCGTCCGGAAAGCTCGGCTGGCCGACAGCGTGTCGCTCGCAATCTACTGCAGCAACCTCAGTTTAGCTCTCCTTGAACCCTGCCCCGAAAGGAACCCGCCAAAGAAAAATTCAACTACCGAACTTCTCCCTCTACCCCTCTCCTCTTTGCATTCTTCATCAGATTGCGTGCTACTTCCTCTAGACAGCGTGAATTCCAGAAATCTGAACAAGGTACAGTAATGTCTCGATATATGTGATAGAGATGTGCACGATATTTGTGGACAGTTTACTATCGTGTACACCTCGGCGGTCTCAGAATCTCAATCGTCAAGAAGTGTAACATGATACAGGTATACCCGCAAAAGAATCTTCAGTGACGAATCTTTTATGTTTTTAACAATCTTGAGTTTTTTTCTGCACTCCTCTTGAATATCCTTATAATCACATTACTAGAACATCAATAGAGTTAAGATTCAATTTCTCAAACTGAGATCTAAATGTTTTTGAAGTAAATTGCTGAACATAGTCTTCCTCAAAAGAAGATGAATTTGAACGTATGAAGCTGAATTTTGCAGAATTTCTTTCTGCATCCCTCTTGAATATCCTTGTAATCAAATTAATAGAACATCAATAGAGTTAAGATTAATTTTCTCAAACTAGGATCTAACTGTTTTTGAAGTATCAGTAGTAACTATGATCCTTCTGACCAAATTGCTAAACATAGTCTTCCTCAAAAGAAGATGAATTCGAACGAATGAAGCTGAATTTTGCAGAATTTATTTCTGCGTCCCTCTTGAACATAATCTTCCTCAAAAGAAGATGAATTCGAACGCGCGTAGCAAAGATGTTGCAACGTATACTGCAACTTGTAGATATACTACCATTTCACGAACCGACGACTGACTATACTTAGAATAATGTTAGTACTTACTGATCGCGGTACACACGCCCAGGATCCTCGTCAAGGTCGTCAGATGAGTATCGGTGTTTCTGACGTAGGTGGACATGCCGACCGGTCACGAAGATACGTTAAAAACCTGCGTCTATATCACTGTATGATGGTTAACATGCCGATTGACATTGACAAAGAACTCGCTGAGCGAGTTTTGTTTCCACTCGCGGGCAGAGTGGAAACAAAATTGTCAGAATAGTTGGCGGGTAGACGAAGACACGCTCGACAATCGCTTTTGTCAAGGCAACAACATCCGACCCCTTCCGAGGACCACGCGCAACTGTCTACGTTCTTCAGGGGTGAGTTCATATTCGCAACCCCCGCATTCTGATGCGCGCATGTGCTGTTATCGTTTCTCATTGAAATTCCCTCCCTTGATGAAGGTTGCCTCAATCATTCATTTCGTTCCATTGTATATTTCATTAGGTTGGCCGCAGTCTTTGCATTTTTCTTTTTAGCACATTTCCGCAATCTCTTTCTAGATCAACTTCAGAAACACATTTTTTTTCTCGTAAATGTTTCTTTGCTGCTACGTGGAATTAGATGAACAGTTTAGTTCTTCTTGTATGTTTTGTTAATACAAAGTCTGATTTTGTATCTTATTGTTATGGATCGTTCTGTGCCACCCTCTATTGTTAAACGCGCCATCTTTATGTTCTTCCATTCTGTATAAATACTATCATGTTGTGATTCATTTCGAGCCCCCAAAAGTTAATAAACGTCCCATGATGATATATATGTAAAATCGATTTGATGTACCCCCTCGATTTATCAATTTTTTAACATGACTTCGCGATTATTTTTAAACATAAGTTAGTTTATTTAAAAAACCAAGGCTTTTGAACATGTTAGATCCATAAGCTGATATGTAATACGTATTTGTTAATACGTATTATGATACAAAGTTTATAAGTATTCGTATCACAAAGTGCCATATTCCTCCTGTAATTCAAGCTTTCAAATGTTCAAGAATCCCCTTTTTCTCCATGCTATCAGTCATTGATTTTGTAAATCTAAAACTGTCTATCATAAAGTGCGATTTTCCAGCTTTGATTTGAGCACTTAAAAGTTACAAATTCTTAACACGAATGCAAATGATTCTTGTCGCTTTTGCCGTAAGAAGCAATGTAAATTTCGGAAAGACTTATTTGCTCCGTTCAAATGTCCGTATAGTACCCACGGACCATAGCACCATTCCACGTAGTGGCAAAACGCTCAAACTGGTAGACAAAATTATTAACAGATGATATTTTATTTAAAAGTAACTGGTCGCTCCATCTGGTACTAGTACCACAGACGAGGTACAGAAGTAGACCATACCACCGACGAGATACTATTAAAGACTGCCAGCCTTACGGGAGTTGGTGTCACCTGAATATTTCGGTGTTCTCATACGCCCTCTTGAATGTATTCTAGCTGGAGCAAGAAATAGAAGGCCATCGACGTGATCTCGTCGGTGCAGAAGGCCACTAAGGAGATTCTCGTCGCGTCGGTAAGAAGGGAAATCGTCACGGAACCATATTGATGTGAATTGTTACATTCTGCACCGAACGTAT
>CM052316.1:8487979-8548637 GCA_028455605.1 Lasioglossum malachurum | reverse complement strand
TAAGTGCGGGGGAATTTACCCCTATATCACCCCCATCGGTGGTGATATAGGGGTAAATTCCCCCGCACTTAAATGCAATTTGCTCTAAAACGAGAAAAGATATCGACATGGGATAAACGGCAAACAAAAGATATAGATACTCTCTATATTTCAGATTTTTTCAGAATTTTTTGCTAGTTATTTATAGTTGAAAATAATAAATTAATTCTTTGAGAATTTTTTTAACTATCTTCCCCTGGGTTGACACCTACCAAAAAATTCTAAAATATTGCTATGATGCTAATCTATTATGTATAAAAATCTCAGAAGTGTCCGTTTGGTGGAACAGTGTCAAAAAAAATAAAGTATGCCGGCGAACGGGAAGGTTGCGGGAGGGGGAAATCCGCTCTACCGTGCGCATAGGAGTTGACCCAGGCTAAGCGTCCATTCTACCGTACGCATAGGAGCTGATCCAGGCTAAGATTTTGTGTTGGGGCAGTACTATACCGATGGCATCGAAAACCCGGACTTGTGCGTGAGCCACTGATATATATACTATGGATACGAGAAGCCTGATGCTCGTTAGAAGAAGATTTTGCCAGTTTGCAAGAGGCGCCATCAAATGTCAGACTATGGACTATGCTTCCCTCCGCACCCCGCGATCACCCGTGGAGCTCTTCGCTTTGCCTCACTTCGCCACGCGCAGACGCACCACTGATATATATATACATCAGTGAGACGCACACTAAAATAATATCAGTGTTCCGGCATCGACTTTTGGCGGCGCTGGCAAAAGAAAGTGGCTTCTTCTACTGGCTTCAACGGCTGTACGGCTAGCTTATGGGAATCTCGTATTCATAGTATATATGTATATCAGTGGCTCGAGCCCCTTCCTGGCTATATCCGGGCCATTGCGCGCATAAAAATCCGGCACGAATCAACCGGCCTGGGCCTCGAGCCGAGCCAAGCATTGAGTTAGCCTGTAACCTGTAGGTCGGGGGCCTTGCAGGTTTGGTCAGGCTGTGCTTTCTGGGTATGTTCTTGCCTTACCGTAACGCCGGTACTGCTTGTAGTCCTATTCCACTCACGGACCTATGATTCCACTGCGTCCCATGAAAATTTCCAGAAAATAAATTTAAAGAATAGTTTCAACGTTCTGGGTTGAAATGCAAGGAAAATAAATAGTTTTTGTAATATTTGCTGCATACGTCTTTATAAATTTCACTTTTGATTTCATTTCGCGATATCGGGGTTATTTCTGGAACCGTATGTATTCACGATAGCGTTGTATAGATGCTGATAGATGCGCATGTGCGCTGGGAATTAGGGTTGCTCTAAAGAGCTACATTCATCAGTTTTTAAATACTTCGTGGCGGGGTATATTTATGTGTTTGAAGTTTGAATAAAATACAAATTTTCTGATATGGATTATGAATGCTGGGTGTACAATCTTTTCCTATAAAAAAGTACACTTATTGAAGGAAATTGCCGAATCAATAGTAGTACAGTGATGGTAGAATGATTCAGAAGAAATTTCTGGTTAAAGATGTGCTGCTAATGAGATAATCAATAAAATTAACGTGAACCGTGTGCAAGGTTTCACTTGATAAAAAGGTGGGAAAGGAGTCTACATAAATTGTCTGCCGATTAAACAAAAATACGTTTCAAGAAGCATGAAATGCATAAAAAGACAGCTAAACGAAATACGTAGGTATTGCAATAAAATATTGCTTATATAGATATCCATTTGTTTTCCTTGTATTTTCATACAATTTTAAGATTTTTGTATAAAATCCGTAGTTTAGCTATTTCTAATTAGAAAATAATAAGAATTTTTTAAAGTAACAATTACCATTACGGCTAGAAATTAAATGAAATCCATTTCAAATCCATACAGATCCATTTCATTAATCCAAAACACAAAAGCAGCAGATAAATTTTTGTATGCGAGGGAATACAAGGATAACGACAATGAATCGAGCAAACATTTTCAACTACCAAGTCTACAGAAGAAAAAGCCTTGGAAAGATACCGACGGTCAGGTGTCGACATCGGCTGAAGTCAGCGGATCAACAGTCTGTACATCTTCTATGACAGACTTGGAAGATATTGCCACCGCCAAAGTTGTGCAGCAGTGGGACGCTATTGAAAATACACTTTACGAAGACGGCGATCAAGTAACTCAAACAGCTCTGTTGGAAGAGTGTATGCAATGGAAGAAACAAATACCGCATTTCAGGATTGTTGGAAAAAATCCATTTCTGTTGACTAAAGCCAATTGTGAGAACCTTGGCAAAAACAGTAATCAGACGAAGGCTACTTTCAATTCGTTTGACGAAGAAGCATTCTCAGAACATAATCAATCTGTAAAGGTAAAAAGTACCTGGCCAAATTTTTCTATAAGCTAGATTTGTCGATTAGGATTACTTAGTACGAACAAGAAACACAAGACCTAAGGTATATTGTTGTGCATATATAGTCTATCTTTTATAGGAAAGAAAAACTTTGTCTAAGCATAAATCGCAGAATACACAGCAGGATAAGATACTCGATATGCTCTTCGAGTATGTGATATCTGAATTATTTCCGAGTAAAGAAAACGAAATTGAGAGAGATTTTGAGGAAGCTCTGCAAATACGAATGGCACCCATACATAGTAATAAAAGTTCTGCGAAGAGCAACAAGTCGATGTGGTATGAAGAAACTATCCCTCTGGATAACAGATTTTCAAGTGGCAAGAGCAGACTGATGGAAGACCACATTATACCAATAAGGAAAGAAATTGTTTATCCAAATACTCCAGAGATTCGGAAGTATGTTCATATGTATGATACCTTGTAGAAAGTCTTGGATTAAAATTGCTAACATATGTATTGCTAACGTACATTCTAATATACAGCGTGAATTATTAGCAGTCCAATCGAAAATGTATTTATCAAACATGATTTCAAGAGAGCTTTCACGTGATCATAGCAATATTTTTCATCAACTCTTTTTTTTCATGATTTTTCAAGGTCACCTTCAATTTTTTGCAAATACACCTACAATTTTTTACACCTATTTGTTAGAGGATTTGAAGGCGAATTCGGTAAGTATCATAACATTAAAAAATTTGCTATAATCACGTGAAAGCTCTCTTGAAACCATGTTATACCTGATGAAAACATTTTCGATTGACTGCTAGTAACAGAGTAATCTCTACTGGTCACGATTCGTTGTTCACCCTGTATGAATACTTCAATTGATTTAACGCATTTTTGCTAGAATTACTATTTTCGAAAAGTCTATATTTACAATTCCGATTTACAGAAAATATGATAATCCTATATGTAATGGTAGAATCAAAAGTGGACAGGACACACTTGCCATAGATGACAAACTTTTCAGGCCTACTACCAGTAGAAATAAACTTGGAACTGTTTTTAATGAGAAAATCGTAGTGAGTCCTGTACCATATATTCTATCTACCAGAGAGAGCTTTTCTACTATAAAGACTACTCCTATCAAATTTATGGGAGAATCTTTAAGTGTCTCTACGTTTCAAGGTACAATTTTTTAAATGATATGTATATCATTTGGAAAACTTATACTATTTTCTTAGCATTAATATTACTGTGAACAATGCAGGACATAGTTTAACTCCAACAAAATATACAAATTATCAATCCGCTTGGCATTCAACTATGTCACCTGCTGCGTGGACAAAGAATGTAAAGCTTGCTCCATTAGACACTTCACGACTTCCCAGTAGTAAGAATAGGTAAGTAAATCGTAGAGGTGTGCGAGTCGAGTATATCGAATATATCGAGATTCTCAAAAGTTTTTGAGAAACCGCCCCGATTCTGAATAAAATACTCGACCCGTCCCGTTTCAATATTTTTGGTTTCTCGCGCGCCTCTAGCGGGATTGTATTAATAATTAATATATAATTTCCTATGAATAATTTTAACATGATTTTTTAATATTTTAGATCTCTAACGTCGTCATCAGTTGTATTACAACGTAATAGGAAACCACTAAGTCCTATTCCCCGTTCAATTCCGGCTGACTCTGCACAAACAACGTATAATAATAATACGAAATGTTTCGAAATTCAAGGAAAACACATAAGTCCTGGACAATCCTCTAAATTAAGCGCGACTAGCACTGGTTTAGATTATAGCACTAGAATTAGTAAAAACAGAAAAAAGAGAAGTCAATCAAAAACGAAATTACAATGAATACAATCAATATTAATTAACACGGTAAATCAATTTTATATATATGATCTCATTACCACTTTTGCAACTTGAATTGTATTATTTAGCTTAATTATCAAACAGGGAAAACTCGGTATATACATGCAGTATTTGATTCATATTATTATGGAGAAGAAATTGTTCTTTTCCGTATAATTTTAAACTAATGTGTCATGTTATGAAATGTTTCTGATGCCTTAAATGAGGAATATATGCTATATCAAAGTTCAGATAACAATGGATGTAAAGTGATGTTTTATATAAAACGTAAATGTACTGTTATTGTTATATAATTCTAAGGAATATTGCTATGTTGAAGTATTGAAACGTGTTCTCATTACAAGTGTATTTCGCACTAGAAAGAAACGTTCGTATACGATGTTACGAACGATATGTGTTACTGTTTTCAGCGCGCAAATGTGTATTTTAAATATTCTTGTTGTTCGATAGAAAAATGTATTGTTGAAACTGTGTCTACCTCACACTGTGTCTACACGTTAATCAATGCACACGCTTATATGTGCGCAGGTAAATATATTTTTGTAATGCACAGAATTTGTAAATAAATGTATTTCTTGTAAATAAACGATAAATAGCGTGTTCAAATATATTTTTATTCAGTCGTTGTTTCTTACATCTTATTTTGTAGATTAAAAGTCATTGCAATATTTTCAATATAAATTGTATATTCATCGAAAAACTAATTATTTCTTTTAGAATTGTATATGAAAATATTTTCAAAAAATCCATTTATTAGTTTGTAATGGCATTATTAACTTAAAAAATGTACTATTTGTTTTGAAATTTTACAAAAATTGAACGAATACATATGGATTCAATTATGCTGGCACGCTAATGTTTTTTTTATAAATAATGAATATTGAAGATAAACTATTGTTAATTAATATTGTCAAAGAAATCGTAATTTCAATATTACTTACTTAGACACTTCCTTTCTTTTACTACACTTCTCATCCCAGTAGTTCACTTCTCTTAAATAATCTTCTATAAATTATTAAACATACAAAATCCTAAAAAACAAGCACCTTTTGTTGAACTTTTGTTTGAAGTTATAACATAGAAAAAAACGAGAGGAGTATGATAACTACGAATCTTAATTGCGAATACAATATATAATAATAGCAAAAGATTTATATAAGCTCGTAATCTAGCGATATATTATAAATAATATGGAATGTTGCAAATTTTTCTCAAAATAGAAAACATACCATTTATGTGAACTCAGCTATTACTTCAAATTCAATTAATTCGTTTTACATAAATGCTATGTTTTTCAAAGTGATTTTAAGCGTAACTACTGAATCATGTACATACAGTTGATATGTATTTATATTTACATATATTATCCCGTAGATGTTATAATGTACAAGGTGGCTACATTAGTGATGAATGGTTAAACTGAATGAGAAACAATACAATGTAGCATTAACCACTAATGCTTTAATATACAAATACGAAGTTAAAATCCGATTCTATTACCATAAAATACAAAACCGTGTGACTTATGATTGTATCATTAAAAAACGAAAAAGATTCTCGTATATAGACAAACAACAATGTACGAATGAATGTTTCGATTGTGATTTGTATATTTGTCATAAATAAATGATGCGTTTTATTAGTGTGTACTATTTAATGCATTATCCCGTAATACCTAATGGCGAGCCGGTTACTAATATCATGTCGAAATACAGATCAGTAGTGGCGCAGCTTATGGCATCGGAGGCTAATCCGCAGTAATGTGTTAACGGTCATAATTGCGAAATAAGAAAGAAAGTCTAACGATTGATTCCATTTCGTTCGATCATTCACTCTTTTTAATACCGTTAATAAAAAAATTGTTCTCTCACGGTTGATCACGTACGTTCGATCGGCACTTGTACGACATTGACTTTCGTGTGTTAGTGAACACTACTCGAAGAGAAAACTTACGTATTTAGAACATTAATTTCCTTATAGTAATCTTACAAATTACAATTGGACCAAGTGTACGTTGAGATGCAACAGTTTGTTCTTTTTTTTTTACACGTTTACCTATTGGACACCGGAAGTTATGACTACATGGCCTTTTAAGTTGTTATTATTAAGAAATACTGTACATGCTGTAGGCTTCGAATGAAATTTAAATAAATAATCGAATTAATCATCTTATTTTGATTAATTTCAAGTACTCGTAGTTACTACGCCTACAGTAACAACTTGTAGAGATAACCGTGCATCCCATTTGGTTTGAGAGATATTAAATTGTGATGTATACTCTGTTACAAAATCAAATAATCATGAAATATACAATTTATACAGTAATGAATGATAATAGTACAATTGCCTTAAGTTTCATACTAATTGTCAAACAATTGGTCAACATGGAATTTTTCCACTAAGATTTAACTTAACGAGGCCATGTAAATTCATCACAACTATGTATCCATATACATACTCGCAGATATTTTTGTTTCACAAACATACATTACAATTACTCTTAAAAGATACACACAGAACTTATTTTCATGCTCTTCTGCTCAACTCACACGTCACTCTTATTTATAACACACTCTCTAGTTCGACCACTGATTCAATTCACATTCTCAACTACTTTTAAATCACAATTTTCAATTAACAAATGAATTCAAAGAACAATTCCAATTTGACATATTCGATGAATTTCGTTATTTCGTGTCACATGGTGAGAATTTTGCAAGAAATATGAAACACCAGATGAAATAATTTATGCCAAGTGCCAGAAACAAAAAAGACTGTACAATTATCGTGATTCAGCTTTCGTTTTTGGTGGCCTGAATGCTTTCAGTTTCTTTGCTTTTTTTTGTTTTGTAGCACTAGAACCAGACTGAAAGGCTTTCCAACTGTCGACTCTTGATTGTCGTGATTCTTCAAAATTCTTTTGCCACTCACGCTCTAACGCGGCCTGAGCTTCTGCCGATAATTCTTCTTCCCGTTTCCTTTTACGCTGTTCTGCGTCTCTGGTTGCTAATTCTCGCCTAAACATTAAAGAAAAATATTATTTATTACAAGTCACTTTCCTAAACAGCTTATATTTTCTGAATGGTTATCAACCTTCTTCTCTCCATGTCAGCGAAGAGTTTCATTGTCATCACCCAAACAGCATGTCTGTAGCCTTCTTCTGTTTCTTCTTCAAGCATTGTTACACCATCTGCTTTTCCTTCTTTTTTCAATTTTTTTTTCTTTTCTGAAATCTAATTAATTCTTTTAATGTTACACGTGTTTGTTTAAGCAAACAAAAGTTTCCATCTTTTATCCTTACCATGTGGTCTGTACGAGCTTTCGCTTCTTCAATAACATCCATGCATTTTGCTCTGGTTTCTTCATTTTCCAATGTCTTCCATGCCTTATTGACAACTATAACAAGTAACATTGACGATATATCTTCTCATTTGTATAAAAAGGATACACAACACGATCACGTCGACTCATTGAAATAAACTTTATTTAAAAGATAGGACTTGAAACATTAGCTTTGTACCTCTAAATGATATATAATAAACCTGTAGATTATAATTTATTGATTAAAACACTCCATAAAATTTGTGCAACGATTGCAAGGCACAAGAGCTGCATATCAAGCTATATTTTTTGTTTACTGCTTTAAATTGCATCTATTAATGTTTGTTATAAATGCATAAAATCCGGAGTCTAGTCACTACATATACCATGACCTAATACTATGATGAGTCCCCTGTTATTCTAATATTATTTTTATCTTTATACACATATAATTTTTATTTTATTTGACCATAAACAATGTAATAAAGGAAAAAGTAGTAAACTATAATGCCTTAAGAACCTGTTGCTACATGTAACTAAACTTAATACATACTTTCGAATGCTTGTTGTGCACGTTCTGCGTCATCTTGATTTTTGTCAGGATGAACAAGAATTGACATCTGGAAAATAGAAATGGTACAGTGTTATGAATTCTTGGACTACACATTCACACTACGAAAATGGAAAGATAAACAACTTACACGTCGGTATTTCTTTTTGATTTCATCTATGGAGGTGGACGGGTCAATTTGTAACACTTCAAAAGGATTTAAGTTAAAGTATGAGGATCCAGGCCGAAGGAGTCTGTCAATTTGTTGTTTAGGCGTCAACACCGAGTCCCTTTTCTCGATTTCCTTCACCTATGCAAACAACAAGATTCTCGGGAAGTTATGCGTGATAACCGAATTGTTTGGAACGCGCGTATGCTTCGTATAGGTTAGGTTTATTTTTAACTCAATCTTTTACCGGAGAAACAATCTTGTTCACAACATTCCGCACGATCTTAGGCACAATATAGTAAACAAGACTTAACTATGTACATCGTCCTAACGTTACATTTATTGTTTCCCCTTTAATGTGTTCAGGTTGACGTTTGATAACCCTTGAAATAAGGTTATGTAACTACGAATTATTATATCAAATGAATTTTCGCGTGAAGAAATATTGTTAACGGTACACAGTCGGACGAAGTGATTACATACTTCCGTGTAAAATTCATTGAATTCGTCCTCTTTCTTTGTCGGATTATCATTGGATATACTCGACTTGGTAGCAGCCATCTTGATTGTTACCAATTTCCGTGTCAACAGTGGTATCGCGTATTAAAGGGGAAAAAATAAAAAACAAATCTCGTTCTTTAAAAAATCACTAGAACATTTCTCAATCATTTTAAGTAATTTTCAATTAGGTAAGAATTTTTCTCTGAGTCTCTGTGCATTCAAAATAAATTCAATCGTGAGCCCTGCGTGCGAGATGTAATACTAATGGACTAGAATTAAAACCTGCGTATTAAAATGACTATTTAGGGGCAAATACAAAAGAACTTTTTTGCAATAAAACTAGAAAGTTTTCTGGGCGTTTTGAGCTAATTAGAATTGTTATTAGACAAGTCAATTATAATATATTTCGTTCTGATATGTGCATTGTATACACAGACAGACATATAATCTATTTTGTATAGATACAGAGCATTATTATAGAGGCGAAACTTCCGTCGAATTTTCTCATGTTCGTATCCCCAAATTGCGGATGACTTTGTGCTGGTATACCATGCAATCAACGTTGCCATTGATATTTCCATCTCCAATGGATCAAAGACGAAGAAGAGAATGAACACGAAAAATTGATAACGCTGGAAAGCGCGGTGATATTTGAAATATGATATGGTAGAAAACGATATATCTCATAAATGAACATAATTTTACAAATTGAATATTACTCAAAAAATTATTCTTATTGCCTATTATGTGTATATGTAACTATTATAACTATTTCATATAGGTACTAAAGAGTTTTAGCAATCAGACACAAATGTTCTCATTAGATGTCTGTGGTTCCTAATTTATATAATAATTTAACAACAATAAGTTGTTTAGCAACAGGTTGAAACGAGGCAAAGACCAAGTACAAACTTTAGCTTTAACATTTATTGTTGTATCTTCTTCTTCTTCCTCCTAATGAACTAACTCTACTTCCATATTCATTACAAATATATTAATTTTTAAAAAATAGAAATATAAGAGCTACACTTTTCTAGAAATAAAATTTACATCACATAACAATCACTGACTTTATTTTTGTTGCGACTCAACATTTGATTAAATATTGTAATGTGTTTCTTGAAATTTATAGGACTTTTTATTTCACAAATTGACAATTTCGTGTCCGGGAAAGATATCTGCTTCACCGAATTAACATTTGCAATTGTATATTGTTACGAACAGTGACACTAAAGCTATCAGGAAGTTATATATCGGTTACATATTATTAACTCCATTGTTCTTTAGTTCATGCATTTACAATATAAATGTTGATTATACCGTTGCAGCGTCGGTATAGCGAGATTCGTCGCAACTCACTTCTACCTCATCAATCGATTGCAAAAATTCCTCGTTCGAAATCAGCATTGTTAACACAGCTTTCAGATCGTCGTCAGTGATATCTGCCATGCTCGAGGTGTACTTCTTTATTTTCTTCAGCGCTCCCATTATGCAGCCTTCGAAATTCCTGCTCCTCTCCCTCAATTTTTGATAATTGTTTTGTAATTCGTTCGCTTTCCGTTTCAAGTCGGCATTCATATTTCTCAAGGCGTACAGCTCGTCTTTCAAAGCGACCTTCTCCGACTCCAGTCGGTGCAATTTCGTTTCAGATGCTTCCAGTCGAATTTGTAAAGATTCCTTTTCATCTCGCAGTTTCGTTAGTTCCGTTTTCAAAGCCCGGATCTCTTCCAATGCATCTTGCAGCTCGCGATATCTCCTCTCGTCTTCCGAGAAATTAGCGACAAAATTACATCTCAGGTTGTACAGCTCCATTTTGAGGGCGACGTTCTCGATCTTCATTTTATTCGCAAGCTCCAACAATCTCTCGATTTCCATTCCGGACTGTTGATCCGTTAGTTCCCCGCCGTAGCAAACGCTGGCCTGATCGATACACGTCACGATTCCCATGGGATCGTCGGAGAAATGACTCGAGTAACTACTGATCTCTTTATAATAAAGATTCATGATAGGTCTGAGCGCAGTCTCGTTCGTTTTGCTTCGCAGCAAGCCAACCTGTTGTCTCTGGAATTCTTCTCTCGTGCGATTCAATTTCATCTTAACCTCGTAGTTTTCGCTTTTCAAGTTTGACAACTCGAATTTCAAAGCTTTATTCTCCACTATCAGCTTCTTCAGCTCATCCTTCTTGGTACTTGTCGTCTCGTTCGAGTGTTTCCCCGGTCTCTCACTGTCTTTCCTCTCCTGATTGTCGCCTTTTTCCGGAACGCATTCCTGTTCTCTGCGTTTCATCGAACCCTTATCCTCTTTTTCCGCTTGCGAGTATTCTGATCGCACTCGGTCGAGGTATTCCCGGTACAGCGTATCCTTTTCCTTCTTCAATGTGGCGTTCATCAATTCCAAAATTTTCAACTGATTCTCGAGCACCCTCTGCTCGCTGTAGACATTGCTCAACTTCATTTTCAGGTCCTCGACTGTCCTCCGCAGCGTCTCGTTGCTATTCTCCGTTTCGTCGAGTGTGTTCCGCAGCGACGCGTTCTCTGATCCCGCTTTGTCACGCTCCGTTCTCAATTTATTCAATTCGACGGAAGAATATTCGTTCTCCGTTTTAACTTTATTCAGCTGATCCTTCAGCCGGGCGTTCTCGGCGTCGAGCTCGTTAATACGCGTCGTCAGGTCATCCTTTTCTGCCAGCAGCACTTGCATGCGGCTCTCGAAGTCGGTGTTTTTTAAAGTCAACTGGAGTAAGCTGTTGCAGTTCCGCGAATACTCGCATTCCAGCTGCTTTATTTTGTCGCCGGCGCCGTTCAGCTCCGCCTGGGCATCGCCGAGCCTCGAGGCTAGATCATCCGTGCTTATTTTGAAGTTTCTGATCTCTTCTTGAAGCTCGTTGCACTGATACTTGTAGTCGCCGAGCTCATTCTCGACCTCCGAATATTTAGTGTTCAGATTTTTCAAAGATTTCTCAAGCAAGTCCTTCTCGATCCTCATGGTGTCCATTTTCATCATTAAATGGTTCCTCTCATTTCTCAACTTCAATCTCTCCTCGGCCAACTCGTTGTAGTCCGCGATTAATTTCGCCTGTTCCTTCGCCTTCTCCCTGGCCAGAGTTTTCTCAGTCTCTAGCTGATGCTCGCGCATTTTTTCGATCGACTCCAAGCAACGAATGCTCTCCTCCAGCCTCATTTTATCATCCTTCAAACTGATGATTTCAAGCCTCGCGCTATTCAAATTTTTCATCGACGTGTCCAGCTCCTCCTGCAGTTGCTTCAGCTGAACATTGTTGTCTGGTGTTTTCTCCGTTTTGTGATCAGCCTTCTCGATATCAACTTTCTTGTTCAACTTCGTCCTGTCTTTTGAAACAGCCTGGTTCTTCTCAACATCGATAGTCTTCAGCGCCTTCTCCATCGCATCCTTTTCGGAAACTATGAGCTTGATCTCGTCGTTTTTCTTCTGCAAACTATTTCGCAACCGGCCGAGCTCCTTGAATAATCCTTCTTTATCAGTTCGAAGGTTTTGCAATTTCGTCTTCATTACGTTCACCTGATTTGTCGACTGTTGTAGCTGCGTCATCTCACTCTTGTCGTTCTCCCGTTCGCGCTGGAGCATCGACACCTTGTTCTCCATCTTCTTCGCTTTCGCCTTCAGTATTTTGTTTTCTTCCGTCAGACTCGAGACCATCCTTTGCGTATCCTTCAGCTCCCCGGTTCTTTTCTCGAGCGACGCTTCCGTGTCGGATAGCTTCTGCTTGATTAGGTCCGCCCGTTCGTCCTTCTCGTTCAGCTCAACTTTTAATCGAACGATCGACTCCTCCAGCTGCTCGATCCTCTTAAATAAACTCGAGCTGTCGCGCGACGTAACGATCACTTCCAATTGCTTGATCCCGTGACACATTCTGTCAACGAGATCCTCTAATTTTTCAACGTCTTTCCCTTCATTTGAGCCCCGAGTCAATCCATTTATCGTCATTCCAGCCTTCTGGACGATCACCTGAAGCTCCTCCACCTTCTTCAGATACTCGAGACCTTCGGCCTCTCCAAGCTTACAGTTCTTCGTCGCGTGATCGATCTTGAATTTGTCAATCTCGATACAAATATGCTTCAAGTTAACATCCAACGTAGACACCTGCTGCAAGTACCTATTGTACTCCATCACCTCGTCAGAGTACCGAGGAGGTTTCTTTAATTCCACATGCAAATGTTTCAAATTCACTCGCAGCTCGACGATCTTCTTGATATATTCCAAACAGCTAGGGTCACCAGCTGCGAGGAAAGCCTCGTGGTCGTTCCTCAGCTTCTTCTTCAATTCGTCCGCTAAACGTTCAGCGTTCTTCAGATTGCACTGGTCGGTGTTGGTCATGTCCGAGTTGGCCTTGCACACCCGCAATTCCATCTTCAGATGACTCGCCAAGTTGTCCAGCTCAACGATCCTCTTCTGGTAGTCCAGCAGGCTGTCGTCGCACTTCGATCGCAGCATGGCTCTCAGCCTGTCGACCTCGAAGCGCAAGTTGTCGTTCTTCAGCCGAGACACTTGCAAGTGTTCGCTCACGTTCGCAAGCTCCTCGTAGAGGTTCGCGATCGTCTCGGCGACCCTGTTGACTATGTCGATAAATATTATCTCGACCGTGTGGTCGACCATCATAAAGTGCTTCAGCCTGCATTTAAAGTGTTCCAGGTCGGAGCTGTCCTCTTGCCCGTCTTCGATCTCCTTCAGCCGGGTTCGCAGATAGACGATCTCCTCGTTCATGCGTTCAGCGTCGAACTGTTGTTTCACTCCGCGGAGATTGTCATCAGATTTCCGGCCGATCTCGGACACAACCTGCTCCCCTTCGATTGAACTGCTTCGAAAATCAGCGATTTCCTTCTTCAGCGCCTGGTTCACACCCTTAAGCCGTTCGATCGTCGCCCGTTGGTGCTCGATTAGCGGATCAGTATGCAAGACGTCGTCCGTTTCCTTACCAGCCGCTCGCAACGCCAGCTTCAGCTGCCAAATGTTGCTCTTCAGCTTCACTCGATCATCCTGCCAGTTCTTCATCTGTTTTATTATGCTATTTAGTTTGCATAACGTGTTCGCTGCGGCTTCAGCGATCCTCGAGTTCTCTTTGCACGTGCTCTCATTCTCCTCTATTGACAGGCAATTGTCCGGTTGCGGATCTGCCATCGTTAAGCATTTGGTGTCCAATCGGAATTTTCAGTTTAATTAGTTTGGCACTCAACGAGATACGTTAAAGGTGTGGCTTAAATGTGGCTATATTTTTTATTGATCCAGCCGTTGAGACTGAAAGCTGTAGATATTTTGTTCACTGTATTTTTCTCAGTCAATTTATGACGTTCTTTAATTCGTGCTATTAGCAAAGAGTATTCATTTAGTACAGAAAATTAATTAATTCCAAGTACTTCTGTGAACATTTTCACTCATTTGTTACAATTCAGTGTCCGATTAAAGAGAGTAATAAAATTGATTACCTCAATTGACTTTATTTTCGTTATGAAACATATCTCTCCGGAAATTATATCTGCAAACGCTGTATTATTATAGTTTGTTGATCAACGAATCTGCGAATAGAGTTATTTAACTAAAGTTATGATAATGTTGCAAAGTTTCCTTACTTCCGAAATGCCATTAAAATATTCTACAGAATTTAATTACTCCAGCATTTTCACTTTCAATTTGCCTCCTCTTCCCACTACTGTATTATTTCGAGGTATATTACATTTTTACATCGACTAATTTCGTTTTTCTAAAAAGGAGGTTAAAAATTTTGGTTATGATGTCAGCAGTTTGTTTCGGAAATGTCTTCACATTTCTAGTAACAATAGTAAACGCTCAACAGTTATAGTGAAATAAGTAATTAGAGTACAGAGCTGCAAAACGTTTTCTGATTTGTTCATCTCTGTTTCTATTTTTCAAATACAATGAGATTAGATTTTCAAAAGGTGTAATCATTATTTTGGTAGAAAATAGCGACGAGTTCTCCGTTCTTCGCAAAACGCAACAGTGGAAAGACCGTTCAAGTAGGTTGAATTTTTGTTTACGAGACTACAATGAGTTCCCCCAAGTCGCGCATGATTTTGTGGAGTCATTGTTTAACTTTGGAAGTTCGCAGTGCGCAATTATTCACGGATGGTTGGATCTCCCGGCCGGTTCAGCCAACGAGGGAACTGAGCAGGATTGCAAAGAATGGCCGAGATGAAGCACTGAAGAAGCAGTTATTAGACAGTTTTTAAAACTTATAACAACCATCAATGCAATGAGGAGGAATCTTTTCATTCGTATCCTGCATTCAAGAAATTAAACAAAAATGTTCCATCGGTTTCATCTTGCAAAATTTCATTCATCTTGCTCTTCGTGAAGCAAGTAAATGTACTTAATACATTATTAATAGCAAACTAATATTTATTCATTGCGACATTTAAAATAATTTGAAAATGTCAATGCATTATTTCTAATTTAATAAAATTATTAACAATTTTATTGGACTCTTGTTAAGACTTGATGTGTATTTTTTAATTTTATAAAGACATTCGTGTTGTAATGCATACTGCAAAATTATATACAAACAGCCCGGATAAATTAAGGCCCGATGGATAATCAAGACCCAAGGGACATAATTAAAATGTACATTTTACTCCAAAATAAATTTCTTTATCTAATAATGTTTAATATTCATACTATTTATAATATACATAATATTCATAATATTTGACCGCATATTTGTTTATAATCGGGATCCGGTTAATCGAGGTCCTACTGCACTCATACAAAAGTAACATACAATATCAAATTTTACTTAATACATGGGCATTTATAGGGAAACAGGATTTTTGAGTGACCGGTGGATCATATTAGAAAATTCCAGGCGTGGAAAGAGCGTTAATTAGTTTATCGATTTTTCTCGACGATTAGAGATATCTGGTAATAAAAGAGTGACTGCCGCACCGTAATACTTCACTTCTATCTCGCATTTTTTCGGTTAAATTTCCAGTTTTAATTTTCCCTGCTATCCGAGAGCCGTTTCACGCTTAGGTAGGTACATCCCTCTGTAATCGGTTTACAATAATAATTCACTTACACGTGTGATTCGGTGACAGTGGGCTTGGAAAAGAGCTAGAGTGGAAGTAATTACACGCGGATAACCTGTAAAATATGACTTAGTGGACACCTGCAATCGAGAGGATTCGAGGAGATATTACTAAGGTGCATATTGTAGTTGTATAATATTAAATGTCTGTTATAGTTGTACAATATTAGGTGTATAATACAGTTGTTTAATATTAGGTGTCTATTACAGTTGCACATTATTACATGCATATTATAGTTGTATAATAATGCCTTTTATTAAAAATAGAACATTTCTTCGCATGTTTTCATTTAATTAATTTAAGGTTTTGTTTGCACTTCACAGTTTGTCGCGAATGCTTGAGGAAATAATGAATTACTGACAATAAAATTTGATTTTAAAGTGTGCTAAAAACTTATGTCAGTCGGTCGATCGAAAGATTTTAATTTTGCACAAAGATCTATTCGTTACTTCCCTATCACGTTATTGGTGCTATCCCAACTAACAATGAGATCCGCGGATGACATAATGCAGCGTAAAAGTAGAAGGACGCGACGAGGCTGTCGAAGGCACTAAGAAGATACACGTGGAAGTGAATGAAGAAAGCTAAAGAAGATTAAACACTCGGGATACGCGACGTAAAGGAGGGAGGGAGGGAGGGCCAAGTGAAGGGGGTCTAAGGAAAAGGAAGTTTACAGGGGGTTGGAGAATGAGTCTGAAATTATTCGATGCACTAGCAGGGAGCGTTGTTTGGGGAAGAGGCATGAGAAAGGAAGAGGGGAAGATTGTGCGAGGGGGTGAGAGACGAAGAGGGAGAGAAACGCTCGGTAGAACGATTTTTGCGGTGAACAATGGATTTAGATTGGAGGATGCAAGGCTACGGGAGGAAGGAAAGAGGAATAAGACGAAGATAATAGCAGGCAGTGGGGCTATTCGGTTTTAGGAGAAACTGAAAGAGAGAGGGTGCGGTCGGCTTGGTAAGAAACGCTGGTAAATGAAAGCAGGAGAAACGACGAACGAGGGTGGAAAGTGGAGACCCGGGTATTATGAGGCGAAGGTATATGCCACGGGAGAAGCAGAAAATGGGGAGCAGGATAAGAGGAGAATTCGAGGAGTACAAACGAGAGAGAAGCAAGGATTAGGGCCCCCAAGATTCAACAGGTGCTGCGCGAGGTAGGTTGCTGAAGATTGTAACGGCGAGCCTGGCGAAATACCTGAAGAAAATGGGAGCGAAAAATGATAAGAGTTATTAGATTTGTGGGGAACGGAGGGATGAAGAATGTACGAGTTAAGAAGTGGAGGAAGCGTAAAATCTGAGAAAATATAGAAGCACGTGCAACTTCCACAAAAGACACCGAAAGGACAGTAACACTACCGAATAATAAATTATGTACATTGTAATAATGACAAGACTCCAAGTGCTTCAATAAAGTTCATTCGATCATTTCTGATGAAAACCCAGTAATAAGAACCATTTATACACAATATATTATAAGATTCTTAAATAAACATGTCATTAAACATTTTTTACTTTGAGAAAAGGAGGATATGCTTGTAGAGAAAAATAAATGGAATACATCTAAAGTCCTTGAAGACAACAACAATCAGAAAATTTGTTATATCATCATATTTAATTTTTCTTGAACAGTACGACTTCTATATACCTTCAATCCTAACGGAGATATTAAGTGTTCGGTAACGAATGGCACGCAATTGTAGAGAGAATGTAACTTGGTAAGTCGACAGCGATTGATTATTGTATAAAATATCTTGGAATGTTGACAGATTATTTAACAAGATGGAATCGATGAATCCACCGAACGAGCCATGTTGTTGCTGCAGTTACAATCCCTTCAGCGACAATGCGAAAGAATCGGAGATTTACGACCTCTCGTTTGCCCTGAGGAAACTGGCCGTAATGAAGTGTCAGATGAAGAAATGGCGAATGGAACGACTTCAGTTCGAGAGCGAAAATAGGTCTTTGAAACAAGCCCTCCAGTCATTCGGTATCGATGTATGATATTTCGTAGCAACTTTCTGCTTCCCAGTCACTTGGTTCGCGCTAAATTGATTAATTGGAATTCAGAACGGACAGCGCCCGCGTCCCTTCTATCCTTCCCCGAGAGTTTTCAGTTTAATTGAAATGTATGCCACAGTGAAGCAATTAATATTTCTATATGAGCGACCATTGGAAAGATCCGCGCCATCAGCTAAAAAGTTTCGGCACTCTGTGGCCATTTTATCTTGCAATAGTGAAGCGAGTTTTTTTTTTTACAGAAATATCTAAGCCTCCGTAGTATACTGTAAAGTAACACTGTTGATTTTTAGAGTAGATAGAAAATTTCTGACGAAAACGTATGAATAATTAATATTTTTAGCTGAATATATAATGAAATATATTTCCTCTTCTGAATATAAAATATACCAACGATGAGAGAGTAAACTAGCAATTTTTTAAACAACTCACCGAAATAGTTCTTAACATTTTTTATGTGAAAATATGCTACCACAATATTACACAAGTAAAAACTTCCACGAGATATTTTGCTTTATTCATGTTTTATAATGCGTATGAAAAGCTTTTTCTTCTTCTACAAGCAGTAAAATTGTTTTCTAGCATCCCATAAAGCTTTATTAAAATCGGATTGGGATCGCGGCTTCTCTCTTCAGTAAACAATAAGAGGCTACAAAATTGAGTTCCCAGTGCCTCTCGAGCAATTTCTTAACCGTTGAATTAATGAAGAATCTTTAATAAGGGATAATACGATATAATAGCTATTTAATAAGGGATTTGTGTTCTGCCGGAGACTAAAAAATATCAAATTTGCTAGTGTAGAATCTTGTAAAGGATGAAAAATAACTTGATAAAATTTGTTTTCGATTATTTTCTTTGTTAAAAAATAATTTCTCTGTGAAAGCGTTAAATAAATTCGTACGAAATGTACTATCTAGATTTACTGGAAATAATTTTTAACAAAATTTTATGAATCCATTCTATGTTTTAACACGGTTAGAGTATTGATAGACAATTTTACTATAGAAAAGAGTAATGTACAGATATTAATAACGTATTTTTGAAATTTTAATTAAAAAAATCAATTATATATTCCAATTTGTGTTTAGAAATTCCTGATCGTGTGTTCCGATAATCGAAACTTATTGTTAGGGAACATGCGGGTCATCAGGAATTTGGATAATCGATATTCCGTTATCGGGTATTCGGTGTCCAAATATTTCTCGTTCCTGTTCGTTAGGGGCGTATTTTAAATTCACGTAGCAGGCGGGTACTAGCTAAGGAGGAAACAATTTAATTTTTAATTTTCCCTTTCGTCTAATACATTCTTATATTCGATTAACTATATTTTTATCAATTTTGTATTTAGTTGATACCCTTCTTCTGTATTGATCAGTGCATTTTCAAGCAATGACGATTGTTGGAACGCGTGGCACAATGCTGTTGTTACGAGGGCATTACTTTGAAATTCAGAGTGCTCCCCGCGATCAGTATCTTACGCGTGCACCATACCGAGTGTTTCTAAAGATTAGATGTTTTCGTGTAGGTGTAAATGTGGATGAGATATTGAAGCCTGATCCGCTGCTCGTGCAGTCCCGGGAAGAAATCGAATGGCTGCAAAATGCAAACGCGGCGCTCGAAGATAAAGTGAGGGATCTAGAAGAAACCCTCGCCGAACGAGATTGCTGCGACGATCCTTGTGCATCGGTACACTATATCAGGGAGAAGATGAGAGATCTGCGGGAGCGCTTTGCACTTGAAAAAAAAGAGTACTTGTCGCTGTTCTTCATCGCGGATTGAAGCATTGTCGCGTTTCGAACATGGTCGTTTTAATTGCCTCGATATTTCACGTGAAAGAATTAGTGCTAAAAATTTTTCTCACCACACAGCTTTAACATTACTTTCACAATTTCAACGTCAACATAAGGGTTGATTGAAAAGGAATGAGATAGAAAGGTTGTGACAATTTAGACACTGGAAATATTTAAACACTGTTACATTCATTTATAGCTTCACGATACACATTTCTCTCTTTCAAATTACTTACAAATTCGATTTCCAACATTGGGGTTGATCACAAGGGGATGAGATAGAAAGGTTGTGGCAATTAAAAGTGTTTGTTCGCTTCGGTGTCAATTAAAAGTGTTTGTATCGCTTCGGTGTTAATTAACGCAGTCTGTCCTACAACAAAATCTCGTTTTCGTCGACAGATTAAGGGACATGATATCGAACTTGAAATTAAAACTCGCGCAGACTGAGGAGGACGTGAGCTGTCCTGCGATATATCGCCTGAGGGCGAAGCTCCGCGAACTGATGAAAGGAGGTCAAACAGCGGACCAGCAGGTCTCGAAAGTCGTGGAGAGATCGATTGAAACGTTGGTGGATCTGTCGAACAGCTGCGACGATCTGCGTCTTGAAAACGAGCAGCTTTTGGCCCAGATAGCCGAGCTACAACGTCAATTGGCGGAACTTGAAAAAATGCGACCGGAAGAACCTGTGCAAGTAAGGCTAATGGTAGAACCTGTGGAAGAAATGCGGATGGAAGAGCCGGTGGAAGAAACGCGGATGGAAGAGCCGGTGGAAGAAATGCGGATGGAAGAGCCGATGGAAGAAATGCTACGAACAGCCGAGACGACGACGGTTCCTGAATACATAGACGTCTCCGACTTGCTGCAGAAACTCGAAGACTGCGATCACACTGTTTCCGAATTGAAACGTCAATTAGACGAGAAAGATAAGCTTATCGAGGCGCTGAAGAAACAACTTGAAAACGTGGTAGATCAGCAGGCTTTGCTGGATGAGATCGGTGCCATGAAGGGGGAACTCACGAAAAGAGACGATAAGGTATTGTTCAACATCAAGAGGTAGTAAGTAGACTGCGGGTTTTCATTATAAACAACAGAAGTTAACTATACATGTTTATTTATCCTTGAACATTAAACAATTCTTCTTATGGTCTTATGGTTTTCCATTAAATTTATTGAGTGTATTTATTATTTATTTTGGCATTTTGAAACAGAACAGAATATTAATTAATTCCAGATAGGAGACCTTTTAAATCACATGGGACAATCGGGCATATGATTGAACATGTGTCTTGTTGCATTATTTTAAACAGAGCAAAAAGGTGAACTCGATAACGTGGAGTATTAATTAATTTCAGATATGAAACCTTTTAAACGACACGGGACAATGAGATACTATCGTACACAAAAGATGAGCTCAATCGCATGAAATATTAATTAATTTCAGATGAGGAACCTTCTGAACGAGATGAGGCAATCAGAGATAGACCTGTTGGGCATGAGCAACCTAAGATCGGAGCTGGACATCTTGAAGCCTCGATTATCTGAACTCGAGGATGAGCGGGACTCGTTGATAGACGAAGTGGCGAAGATGAGAAAATTATTAGCCGAAAGGAACGATCAAATAATTGATATACTGGAGCACAAGAACAAGTTAGAGCAGGACCTGGCGGAGAAGGAGGCGGAGGCTCAGCAGATTATTGACAGCTTGAAACAGGAGATAGACGACTTGCAGGCGCGAATGGCGAATTTGCAGGGCGAGCTCGACGAGCGTGATAAGCGAATCGCGGAGCTGGAGAAGTGTTGTTCCGACAGGGACGAGCTTTTAGAGAAATTACAGGCAGCGCAGGACGAGTTGGCTTCGTTGCGAGGCGAACTAGCGTCTGCGAAAGCTACAATAGAGGATCTTAACGGTGAAGTAGATGCCCTGAAGAAAGACAAGGAGAAACTGCAGAAAGAGTTGGACGAAATCAAGGAGCAGATGAATGCGTTGAGTGACCAACTAGCGGAGGAGAGAGCCGCGAAGGAGGCTCTACAAAAGGAGCTAGAATCTGCCCGGAAAGACCTCGAAGACCTGCGGAAGGAGAACTCCGATCTGAAGGGTCAGCTGGAGCAAGCAAGGGAGGAGAATGACAAGCTCAAACAAGAGAACGATGCTTTCAAAGCTGAGCTGGATAACATGACCTCGGAGCTTGATAAACTGAAGAAAGCGAATGACGAGCTGCAGAAGAACTTGGACGCAGCGAAGCTGGAGAACGATAAGTTGAAGAACGATCTAGAAGAATCTCGACAAGAGATGGACAGGTTGCGAGCTGATGGTGATGCATTGAAGAGTTCAGATGCGGATACAAAAGCTAAGATGAACAAACTTCAGTCGCAATTGGACGATCTGGAAGCGGAAAGGGATCGGTTGGCTGGCGAGAATGCGGACATGAAGGCCAAGAATTTGGAATTAGAACGGCAATTGGATGACGCGACGAAAGAGTTGGACAAAATGAGAGCAGAGAATGCTGATCTGCTGGAGGAGCTGGAACGTTTGAAGGCAGAACTAGCGAGAGCCAATAGCACGATTGAACAATTGAAAGAGGAGATGGAATCCCTGAAGAACGCTTTGGACAAGTGCGTGGGTGAGATGGAGAAGCTAACATCCGAGAATGAGGACCTTAAGGCGAAGAACGAGGCTCTTAGAGCGGAGCTTGATCGATGCAAGGCCGATAGGGACTCGCTGAAGAACGACTTAGAGCGAACCAAGGCGGAATTGGACGGTGTGATCAACGAACTGAACAAGCTGAAGGAGGAGCACGGGTTGCTTAAACAAAATTTCGACCGACTGGAAGGTGAAAGGGATAAGCTGCAGGAGGAGCTGAACAATCTGAAGAACGAGATGGGGAAGCTTCGAGAGGAAATAGATGCCGCGAAGCAGAGAGAAGCTGCGTTAAATTCCGAGCTTGATCGTGTTAAGAAGGATGACGATGCGTTGGCATCGGAATTGGGTGAACTGAAAGATGAAAATGCAGCTTTGCAGGACGAGAGGGATCGATTGAAGAAACAATTGAACGACGCGAACGCTGACATCGAGAAGTTGAAGGAAGAGTTGGATAGGTTGAAAGGCGAGCTGGCTAGGTTGAAGGAGGATGACGAGAACCTGGGGAAGGAGAGAGATCAGTTGAAGCAGGACAACGAGAAACTTAACGCCGAAGTTGAGCAACTTCGCAAAGAGAGAGACTCGTTAAACGGCGAGCTTGATCGTGTTAAGAAGGAAAAGGATGCGTTAGCATCGGAATTGGGCAAACTGAAAGATGAAAATGCAGCTTTGCAGGGCGAAAAGGATCGATTGGAGAAACAATTGAACGACGCGAACGCTGAGATCGAGAAACTGAAGGAAGAGCTGGCTAGGTTAAAGGACGAGCACGAGAAGCTGGGGAAAGAGAGAGATCAGTTGAAGCAGGACAACGAGAAACTTAACGCCGAAGTTGAACAACTGCGCAAAGAAAGAGACTCGTTGAACGACGATTTAAAGAAGCTGCGGGATGAGAATAGCAGGTTACAAGGCGAGGTGAATGATTTGAGGGAAAAACTGAATGATGAGAGAAAGGCCAACGAGATCTTGAAGAAAGATTTGATGATGTTAGACAGCGAGGTGAAGGATTTGGGTAAGGCTCTTGATGAGGCCAGGGCGAAAAATGCTACCTTAGCGGAGGAGAATCAAGCGCTTCAGTCGAAGTTAAAGGATTTGCAAGACGAGCTTGGCAGTTTGAGGGCAGAGTGCGCTGATTTGAAATCGGAGATCGAAGACTTGAAGCAGCAAATTGCTGATTTGAAGGCGAAGATCGCTAAATTGGAGGAGGACGTGGAACATTGGAAGTTAGAGAACTGTAAGATCAAGATGGAGGTGGATAAACTGAAGGACGACTTGGAGAGGGCGTTAAAGGATCTGAATGACTGCAAGGTAATTTTTAAGTATATTCTTTAAAAATAGTTCTTTGAGGTATACCCTAAGCCAAAATTTATTCGTTTCCCACCAGGCCGCGAAGGACGCGTGCCAGGCAGAGGTGAACCGTCTCAAAGCCGAGAAAGCCGATCTAGAGAAGAAACTCGCAGACTTACAGTCAGAAATTGAACAGTTGAAGAAGTCGCTTGAAGCAGAAAAATCGGCTAAAAGCAAGTGTGAGGCGGAGCTTGCAGCCCTGAGGAATGAGCTGGACGCGTTGAAGAAGGAGTTGGAAAACCTTCGAGACGAGAGCAGAAGGTGCAAAGGGGAATTAGAAGAGCTTAGAAAGAAGATCTCGGAGCTGACCAACGACCTGAACAAGTGCAAAGAAGAGGTGAACGCGTTGAGAGATGCGAACGACAAGTTGAAGGCGGAGGTGAACGCGTTGAACAATGAGAAGAACAAACTTCAAGAGGAGCGAGATAGATTGAAGAACGAAGCGGAATCCCTCCGGGCAGAGAACGCAGACCTTCGTCAAGATCGAGACAAGCTAGCGAACGAAACTAACCGACTGAGGGGCGAGGGTGATGGACAGAAATCGGAGCTTGACAACTTGAAGTCTGACTTATCTGCACAGAAGGCTGCTGTTCAGAAGCTGCAAGACGATTTGAAGAAATGCCAGGACGAGAACGACAGGTTGAAACAGCAACTGGGTGAGATGGAGAAGTTGAAGGACGAGAAGAATCGATTGGAAAAGGCGTTAGCAGACGTGGAAGCTAAAGCGAAGGCTCTGGAAGGCCAGCTGAAAGATCTGCAGGCTGAGAAACAAGAGCTGCTCAATGAGCTGCAACGGCTGCGCGACGAGGTGGGTCGCCTTATGAACGAGATTGACAAACACAAAGCTGCTACTGAAGCAGCCATGAAAGAACTGACTGCCTTGAAGCAGGAGTTAAGCAATTTGAGAGCTACGCTGGATAAAGCCCGCGCCGAAAACGAAGCATTGAACAAAGAGAACGAGAAACTGATGTCGGACATGGCGAAATTAAATCAGCAGCTGCAGGCGTTGCAGGAAGAGAACGCGAAGCTGAAGAAGGAGAACGAGCAGTTGGCCTCGGAATTAGCAGCGGCAAAGGAGAAATTAAAAGAAGCCGAAGACATGTTGAACAATCTGCGCAAGGAAAATGATGATTTGAAGAAGAGGATCGCTGATCTTGAAAATACTGTGAAGGAGTTGGAGACGCTGAAGAAACAGCTGGAGGATTGCAGGGCCGAGTTGGCGAGGTTGAAGGCGGAATTGGAGAAATTGAAAGGGGAGAATGAGAATTTGAAAAACCAGCTGAGTGATGCTCAAAATGAGTTGAAGGAGATTAAGGACTTGAAGAATAAGCTGCAGCAGGAACTTGATGCTTTGAAGGCCGATCATGATAGATTGAAAGGCGAGTTAGAGAAACTGAAGGAGATTAATGAGAAATTGAAGGACGAGTTGGATGCTTTGAAGGCATTGAATGATAAATTGAAGGATGATTTGAAAAATCAGAAGGCGATCAATGATAAGCTGAAGGAGGAGGCAGAGAAGTTGAAGAAAGAACTTGAAGCGCAGAAGGCTGCCAATGATATGCTGAAGGATGAGGCAGAGAAGTTGAAGAAAGAACTTGAAGCGCAGAAGGCTGCCAATGAGAAGTTGAAGGATGATCAGAAGAAGTTGTTGGCTGACATTGATAAATTAAAGGATGCGGGTAGAAGTTCTGAGGCAGGGTTAACGAATGAAATGGATAGGCTGAAGAAGGAAAATAATGACTTGAAGTCTGAAATTGAGAGGTTGAAGAAGGAAAATGATGAATTGAAGTCTGAAATTGAGAGGTTGAAGAAGGAATTGAATAATTGCCAGGATTATAATGATAGGCTGCGCAGAGAAATGGAAGGCTGCAAAGACGAACTTAAGAAACTGAAAGCTGCGGCAGGTCTGAATATTAAAATAGATAAAATTGAAATTTTCTATCTGTGTGTGCAAAATTCAATATTATTCAGAATTATTTTATTATTGACGTCTGTTTACTGGATTAATTTCGATGTTGCATTTGTTAAAGCAATTTCTAAGGCATAGATATTACTTTTTACTGAAATATTATTATATATATTTCTCATTATGCTACAACGAAAATTATTTGTTATAATGAATCTAGATCAAGATACAGTGACTTTAAGAAGCCTAGCAGACGATTGTGGCGATTACATCAGGGCAAATGATTTGTTAAGGGAAAAACTTGACAAGCAAAACGAAGGTAATCATCTGTTATTAATCAAGAAGCCAATACCATTATTCAACATTTTTTACCACAGTTTACACTTGAATATATACATATATATTTTAATTTATTTAAAATAGGTGTACAACGTGTCCGTGACTACATAGCTTTCCTGGAGGGTAAAGTTGAAAATGAACCCAAAATGGCGGACGAATTGGAGGACGATTCCAGCATTGACCCAGAAATGAAAAAGGAGATAGAAGAGTTACTGAAAAAGTCGCGGGATTTATCTGAAAATATTTATAACACTGAAAAAGAAATTCAGAATATTGCTGCTATGCTGAAACAACTTAAGGTATGTTTTGTATATAATTGTGGTCCACAAATGCAGAGAATATTGAAGAATGAATCGAAACTATATAAAACATATTTCATGTTTGACAGGATGTTCCAGTTAGCGACAAGGCGTTTGATCCCGATTCGTGGCTTAACGTGAGTGCTAAAATAATTTTAATCTACTCATTAAGTAACCTTTAGTTTTAGTATGGCAACTTCCAATAAGATATTCTGAAAATATTTGATCATTTATTCTTCTGTTTTTATTTAATAAAAAAAAGACTTTCAGGAGATAATATTAAATGCATTTAAATTTTAAATATATTAAAAAGCAATAATATAAAAAATTCTTTAGACGCCTAAAATATTTAATTAATAAGGTGTTGAAATTTTGCGCTGCATATTCTTATGCAAGGATCGTGTAACCCCTGCGAACGACAATATCCGGTTCAGTTTAATAACGCAGTTAAATAATTGAATGAACCTGATAGTCTAATAAATCATTCCACATTCCGGAGACTAATAAAGCCTCCCAGGTCGAAAGTCACAAATCTTAATCTCATCTCTGAACGTGTATTAAAATTTGATGATTCATAGACTAACGACTTTTAATATTTCCATAGATTATTAAGAATTAAACTTTACTCCTGGTTTGACTCCACCTGACATGATTTTACCACCATCTGCTTTCTTCCTTTATTCTGTGCTAAGGAAAATAAATACGGGATATTTAAAAAAAAATTTTAATTCATTACAGTAAATACTTCTAACTAACTAAAATTGGTTCTTTTGAAATATGTTTGACATCAAATTATGTAAAAAGTTATCCAAGACACTTTAATTTTGTTCGCTATAATATTGATCTCTCAGAGTGATTCTAATTATTGAAGAAAAAATCGTAGGACAAGGGATTAACTATACTGATCGAGAGTTGCTCCATTTTTTAAATCCATTTTGAGACTCCGCTGAAGTGAAGTTTTTTAAAATTACAGTTTCGACATTATTTATTTCAGTCGTTGAAGTTAACGCAACTGGCAGATCTCCACGACAAGATTTGCCTATTGACATCGGACATGGTGCATCAGGACAAGCCGAGAGCAGTTAGTTGTGTCCCCGGGAGTCCACTAAGTGCGGATTACAATATTTTAAATCAGCGGATAGCCGCTCTGCAGAAACAGATAGCGGAGAAGCAAATGGAGACGGGATGGAAGCTAGAAGAGCTGAAGCGAGCTCTTCGGCAGGAGCAGGCTAACCTAATTCGAATCTCCGACGAAATGAATTTAGAGAGAAAACGTAATTTGGCCCTTCAGTTAGGAATGGATGATGCATCTTAATTCGGTTTCCTTTAATCTAATTCGATGTCGCCTCTTGGAAGACACTACGAATGAGAAGTTCTTATAATGAATTCGTTGCGAAAGGTGTCATCAACAAGCTACAGCGAAAACACAATCCCGTCCCGAAATATTAATCTGTCACGTCTGTCCCACTGTAATTATACTTATGTAAATATGTCGAAATAAGAGTATAATTATTATACAATTCATATTCAATATCTTTGAATCGGTTGTCTTGATAACTGTATCTATAGTGTGATCAGTACACACACTCTCTCTCTCTCTGTGAATCTATATACAAAATAAAAAAGATAATATAAAATTAGTGTAGTTTTATGCACGTTATTGATTCAGTTTAAAATATACATGTGAAATGTGGATTAAACAAAGTAATTCTTTCGATGAGCATTTACGTAGATAAATTTTCCAATAAAAGAGATGCAAGTTTGTAAACAACATTTTTTTCCAACTCCACTAAATTCCGTGGTATTCGACGAAATATTTTCCGAGGTTAACTCTAACGTAAATGTCACTTCAGCATAAATGTCAGGAGCTAAAAAAAATGCGTGCGTGATATTTCCCGTTGCGCGCTCTCTCTCTCTCTCTGTACAAAAATGGCTTTATTTAAGTCTGCACTATAGACGCACATTTTAAGAAAATAAAAGCCGGCGAAAAGTACGTGGGTGGTCCGAAGAATTAAAAATTCGAATCAGATGCGCCTGATGTATGGCAGTCTGCCTACCATCAGCGCGGATGTTGCAGGGTAATCGCGGCGTGTGCAGTAAAAAACAAGCAAAGGACACGCGGTTCTGTCGTAACGAACATGTGACATGTAACATGCTGCACCGGGCGAACGTGCTTTACGTTTGCCAACACGTTTTTATGAAACACAGCCGAGTAGTTAGACGACATTAAATCCGTTTATCTTTTTTTAAGTTCTCATGGTATATCAAATCTAATTCACGGGATCTCCCCGAACAAAAAGAGGGACTCCCGCGCAAAGTGCTTCATATGTCACATAACGATCAGTGACTGTGAAAACTTTCTAATCGAGCGCAAGCTACAAATTAATTTCGCTTCTCGCTTGCTTTGCGTTATGCGCATTGTTTCGTATTATATTTCTATAAGTTGACCAAGGTTTCGAAACAAAATAATTTCTAGTGACAATAAATGATAAATAACAATTAATATAATGTGTGAAAATTTATAGTAAGCTCTTGTTGCAAAGAGGAAGCTCAGTCTTCAAATCTATGGTGGTTTCAGTCTGGAACAAAATTTTTCGAAGTTTTTAGCGCGGTTTCGGCAGACCGCAGAGCGGATTCACCGCTTTATAGGATGTAGCAGACATTTGTCAAGAAGCTTGTGTGTCCGGTGCCCGGAGAGCATCTCCTAAATCGTGTATAGGATCGCGGATGGAGGACAATTTTCGAGCAACCGTTCCTAAACGGTCCGAAATAATTTACTATCGGTTGTTTAACCCGGTGCGTTTATAATGAAACGGCACCGAACGACCGAACGGACGGTGTATAAACGAATGCGGAAACCCGCGCAGGATTCTCTCCTAGCATTCACTCGATATTGCTGCGGGGTTCGCCATAAAAATACGAGCGCCGTAAATTAAGCGATACGCAGAAAATGCATGGGAGGGCGCGCCGCGCGCCGGTGTATTTCATGTCGCCTAAAATTAGCCCCGGCCATATCATTGGCCTCAAAGTAAACCCGGTTAATCGCGTTTCGCGAAATCGATTGTGTAAATTCTGAAGACAATTAATTCCCGAAAGGTAAACTGGCGAACCATTAATGGCTGCCAACGAGAACTTTCAATAAGCTGACGTCGCTCGTCGCGTTGCACTCTCTGGTTTTGGATAATAACGCGTGTCTCTGGACACGCGTGGCCACTTTACGAGCTTATTCCAATTCGGGACCGATGGGCATACGGCTAAACGGATTTCGTCAATTCATTTACCACTTGATCTAGCAGCGCATCCCAATTATGTGTACACTCTTTGTCGGGGAAATATCCGGCCTCGCGCGACACGAACACGTTAGTTCTGTGTGTATATGTCGCGTACGTGTACAGAAACCTGTACACACGGACGTGCGATTCTGATAAAGTCGTGGGAACGGATGCGGTCCGCTGTACAATTGAATTAATCTCGATCGAACAACACGACCTCCGAAACGAAACAGGAAATCGCGTTGTCGCTTGTACGAAATCGAATGAACGCGAGCTCTCTCTCTCTCTCGCGCGCGCGCGCGCACTGAAACTATCGGCCATTATTAACCGTTACTGTTTTCCAGAACGTTGCGCGTTATTGGCCCGCCCAGGCACCGCTTTTTTTTTCCCTTCCCGCTTCGTTAATTAGGGTGTAACCGGTGCGACGCGGTTCAATTACTGCAACAACGGTAACATAAGCGATCACGATCTCGCCGGGATTACCGGGCACCAACGTGTCACGCTATATTCAAAGTCAACTCGCCCCTTCCAAGGCTTAGGGGCGAGTTGTCGATCTATTAAAACTCGCGAGAAAACATTTTTGTCCTCACTTCTGGAGGAAAACATTTTGAACTCCTTACATGACGATTTATTTCACGATTGCAGTGATTGAAATTTCTGTGTAGTTCATAACCAGCTACAACAAGAGGAGCATGTGTATCTATTGTATGCTTATGTGTACGTTAACAACAACAGAAAAATAGAATTTGGCTGCTCTTTACTTTTCCGGACTCAAAATTTGTGCCTTTCTCCTACGAATTATGATGTATTTGGTATGTAATCCAGTAGATTTGTACCCGGCACGGATGCAGATCGAAGTTTCGAACCTCTAGAATCAATAGTTAAGGAGTTATGGTCGCTTAAAGTTGAGCATATTTCCAGTTTCTTGACAGGTAAGGGCGTTGCGTTGCCATATTGGTTTGTAGTGACGGTCGCACGCCGTTTGCTGAGTTGGCTAGGATTAGGTTGAGCGGCAAGGTAAGCGGCTCGCGGTCGTCACTATAAACCAATATGGCGGCGCCCTTACCTGTCAAAAATGCTCAACTTTAAGCGACCATAGCTCCTCAACAATTAATCCTAGAAGATCGAAACTTCGATTTGCATCCGCGCCGGGTACAGTCCGGTAAAGTAAAGAGTTTACCCTAGAATTTTATTTATTAGTATGAGATTTTCAAATAATAATAATTTAAATTTTGCAACTTGTAGTGGATATAAAGTCATTGCACGTGAACCATTGGAAAAGACATCCTGTATATTTACCATTGCACAATTCGTTTACATCAAAATCGAATCTTCCGCAACCGCGGAGTGGCTACTGCCACCCGCCATTATGACGCAGGCAGGATTCTCAGAATTGCAATGCTTCTGCACCGTTAACAGCAACGTTCGGTCAAGATCTCTGCCACTAAACGACTGCCAAACCCCCGATAACATCTTTCGTCCAGAGTGATACGATTTTCATCAGACGACGACGACTATACCGGTGGTCGAAGGCAACGAAAATAGCGGAAACAAGTCACGTTATGCCCACCTTTTCGATGAACTGGGCGCATGCCAATGTTAACGGTCGATAAGCTATTCTATTTGGTACTATTTTCTGATACTGCTCTAGCTACGTGAGGAGGAGGAAGGATACCGAATGCGGTTGACTTCTGTCAGTCCAAGGAGGTGATTTCCATTGATATCGGAATATTTCTTCTTTGGAAATTTCGCTTTCTGGCTGCGTTTCGCTGCGCCTGGAAACGGAGGCTGCACCGACTGTCTGGGAATGTTCGTGCAACAAGCATCGGAATGGATAGAAAGTTCGATATGTGCGAGTAATACATTGACATATTCTAGATGAATGTTCTCTCGATATCTAATAATATAACGTAAATATTGTTGCGAACAAATCTATTGTTTGTTCGAATTTTACTTTCTTGTATATTTAATGATGCCAGCTTTGGTGTTCTTGAAAAATGTTTGCCCATAAGCAGTGCAGAATTTTCTGGCGCGTTTTGTAACGAGTGTACACCTGAATTTTCTAATCATAGATCCCTGATACTGAAAATTTTCGGGAATCCCGTCGCGGTCCCGCACACCTCTAATAATTACCTTTTTCCGTATAATAACACGAGCTCTTGTTATTGAGTACAAAAGATGTTTGTTAGCTACCAGTCCAAATGATACGAATCTAATAATTAGTGGTCGTGCCACTGATTGACTTAATTAGAAGATGTCACGATTTATGATTTTTCCATATCGCTTCGTAGAAACATTTACTGGCAAATATGATCGTGATGTTAGAATGTTTCGCAATATGGTCACTTTGGTCACTAGATTTATAGAGGGTGAGTCACCTAACGTTGCCACCTCAAACATCTTTGTTATTTTTAAAGCCTAACTATGAAGTCTACAGATAAGGGGCTTTGAAAATTAGTGATTGATTAACTAGTAGGCTGCGAATTTTTAATGGTTAATGCAAAATAATAATGTTAATTATAGTCACTGAATTCCTAATGAAAAGTACTATCATCGTAGGTGTTTAAAAAGGGTGCTTCCATTAAAAAAAAAAATGAAGGTGACCTTGATATCTCTAAAAAAAATCACACTAAACAAAAATATTTTTAAAAATAACAAAGATATTTGAGGTGACAACGTTAGGTGACTCACCCTGTATGTATAGCTACCCCTCTGATATTAACATTTTCGATAAAATTATTTGTGCAACTGTGCACAATAGCGGTAATTAAATATTTATACGTAACACATTAATTTCACTCAATTTTGCACACTTATTTTCCGAAATATATATGTTTTCCAGATTTTAGAAATATGTTTTGTGAACATTAAGAATTTTCCTTTATTACGCTTACAAATAGAGAATTGTTGCACTCCTCGCTGCAGTCGCTGTTTTAACAAATAGTTTCAGGTAACAGCTGCAGGTATTAGCTTGAAACAATAAATGCGCGGAGCGTCCAAGGTCGATTTATAAAACACTGTGATTATGTCATATTGCCAAGTCCACAAGCGACAATATTTGATAAGATCATCGATTCAGGAGATAATTACATTAACAGTTGAATTCCCCCATTGAAATAACAACCGGTCGGAACATTCATGTTCAGTATCACTCGTGAACAAGTCGGAAAGCGTATTACCTACGCGTAATAAAATGATTTTGTCATACGTCGTTTCGTGTGCGTTTTTCTTGTGCCTCGTGCAGGTGAGGATTTAATGAAGTGATGTGTGCTTTTCTTTTTCGCCATTGATACATGGTTGCTTTAATCAAATTGAACCAATAATATCGTTTAAAAATACGTAATTTCGCCAATTTTTTGTAGTAGTTTACGCAACGTAACAAAGTGGTAGAATTTGTATATTTTCCGGAGACCATAAATCGAAATTTCAATTTCTAAATTGATTCATTGAGATCGTAGTATTACTAGTTTAGTAATTATGTTTAGACAGTAGTTAATGAAATTTTTTTCCTATGCAAAAAAGTGCTTGGCATCATTATAGATGTTTATTTGCCAATTTTTGTAACGCAGGCAAATCTTGAAATTCTCTTCGACGACGCCTTCTGCAATGTTCACAACACGGAGTACATCGACCCTGACTGCTCGGTCGAAATCATGGAGGATAGCGAATATGGAAATTATTTGAGCGTGCATATTGTAATTAAAAAAAAGATTGAACCTGTTACAGTAAGTATTCCTAAGTTTTTGTAATTGTTATGGTACTTTGTAGCACGTACAATCATATCAGTGGTTTAATAATAATAATACCATGTATATAATAATTACAAAATTCGTACAGGCCACGGCAAAAGTACTTGGAATGGAAAGGAATGGCGAATATACACAAGACTTAGGGCTTAACGTGACAATGGATATTTGTGAATCTTTAAGTGGTTCTCCTAACGTTGCAGATGTCTTTGTAAAAGCTCTCGACTTGAAGTCTGACGAATGTCCTCCAGAACCGGTATGTTAACATGATGAACAGTCTTCTATTTGAAGACGTTCTGCCATCTTGACATATCTTTATTGTACTTTCATATATTATTATTCTATTCCAGGGAGTGTATGGACAAGAACATTTCGTCATTGAAACTGGCGGGAACAGTGGTTTGCCAGAATCATTTCCTGGTGGCAAGTATTTCTTAAATATGACGATAGAGTCTGGTGGTGAGCGATACGTTGAACTGGGTATTTGTTTCACGGTAATGTAATTTATTATACTATGTATCACTGTGTTAATTATCACAGAGGACATGTATGTAGTAATTCAGCAATAGATACGAGTCTGCAAATATAAAACGTAATTCATCTTGTTGCTCTTATTTTCTTAAACCTACGCATGCATGTTAACGCAATTTATCAATTGTTGACGTATTGTTGAAATATATGACTGAATAAACTTTATTGAGTCAACAAACGTGCACTGGGTAAATAAATTTATTCGGTAAATAAACGTGTATGTAATGAATCAGTAAATAGTAAACTAAATAGTAAAATATAACAAAAACTTTTTCAGAACCACGCTTATATTAAAATTCGCTAAAAAGGGGAAAATAATTTTTTTTTAAATGAAGAAATTTTGAACTAATTGCTTAAAATTTTGGGGAAAAATTGCTTAAAATTGGGGAAAAAAAAATTAATCATTTAATTGGATTCAGTATTTTATGGAGAACCAGGAAAAGATTATTTTCTCCTTTTTGGTGCATTTTAATATAAGCGTGGTTTTTAAAAAGTTTTTTTCTATATTTTATTTTCTACTTTTTTATTGTTTATGTGAAGAAGTTTAAAAAATTCGATTACAAGATTTGACGCATACAACAACAACATGGCAAGTTAATATAAGCGTGGTAGAATAATAATAAAATTAATGAGTAAATAAGTGAAAAGTATAAGTAAGTAGACTCAGAAAGGATTTCCATTTTGTAAAATGTGTACCATCGTGTGCCCTCTAATTTAATAACTTTATGTACTTTATTTACACTCTTGAATTACCGATAATCAGGCGTAAAATAAAGCAAGTTTACGAGGTGAGGAATAACTTTCGCATTTTTATTGAATTTTAAACAAAAATTAGACTAATTAGTCTACCGCATATCGAATCATAAAATAATTTCCGCCGACGATTTCCTGTAAATAAATTATTAATGATCTTCCAATAAGATCGCGCATTAATTCATTTTCGTTAGGAAAACATTGAAAATCCATTAGTCACAGCCTCACGACGATGTGATGTAATATGAAAACTTTACCTTCCACGGTTGCTTGACCGCAATTCAATCTTGCGAGCTTTCAAACGATCTCAATTGCAAAGTTTGAATATATTATACAATTGGTTGTACTTTGTTTGAAATCAAATTTTGAAAAAATTGTTATATAATCTAATAGTTCTAAATACCACATAATTAAATTATTTTATAATCTAATAGTTCTAAGGAGTAAATAATAAAATCGTTCTACAGTCCAATAGTTTTAAATAATCTATAATCTAATCTTTCTAAATCACAAATCAGTGAACCATTTTATAATAGTTTTAGATAATAAACAATTACACCGTTCTACAATCTGATTAAATAACAAATATTTAAATCTTTCAATTTTTAGTTGACAAAACAGCTAACTTCGCGTACGCTGGAACATCGGTTATAGTACTCGTTAACAGCACGTATCATCCTCGAAGCCATATAAAACGTTAGCGAAGTAAATTTTACGTGATCCCTGTGGATGAGTAACACGAAATAAAAATTAATAGAGTAGTACACTGTGACGTTTTCTACATCGCGTGATAATGCCCGCGGCTATAAAATACGACATTAAGATCGCCTGAAAGATTTGAAGTAAAATTTACAGGTGAAGATAAAATGCCTTCATTACGTTCATATTTCTTCAGTTCTTTCAAGTATTAAGGGCCGAAAATAAAACGGGCTGATACGTTTTATATACAGGACAGGTTGCTCTTGTACGCTACCGTATGACTCAACTGGAAAATATGTGAAATAGATTTAACCCACCACAAATGAATTTTTCTGATCCTTGCACTGCTGACGATTATTCTTTTGATCTGGTTTAATTTTCTTTCCTAATATAGCTTGAAAAAATTATTAGTCACAAGTTGGATTAATTAATACGTCAACTAGAATTTAAATCTCAGTATTTTCAGTAAAGAAATTTGATTTACCCTTTGACGACGTATCAAACAAAAGACTGCGCGCGCGCGCCCGTGTGTGTTCCCTGGATTCCCTTGTTCGACTAATTTTGTTCAGGCGAAGAAGAAAATGTCACAAGCCATGGTATTCGTGACTGGATTACTTACACTTGTCTTAGTCTTTTTCATCGGAGCTGGCTAATTAAATGAATGCCTGTCGACGCTGATAGGGAGCGTATCGATTTACGTTCTGCGAGGTTGGTCATTAAAAGAGATCACGAGACGCCAGCACCTTTTTTGTTTTACTGCCCAGTAAAAGAGAAGCGTGTTTGTCGCGCACCTACTTTAATTAATCTCGGAAAATGATGTGTACACTGCTAATTATAAAATTGTTGACCGTTGCCAACCGTTGTATTGACTGAGAGTTTCGCTAACTTGAAAATTCCTTTTTTTTTTAAGTTCTTCTCGGTTACGCGAACCTAATACCTCGATAATTGGATCAATAATTTTGCATTTACTTAATTAACAATTATTTCATTTCACTTTGATCATTTGGTAGACTATCGCTTTTGACTGACTTTCAGTTCCACATACTTTTATAGTTGGAGAGCGTGCCATTGTGAAATATGAAAAAATACATTGACACAGGACAGTTATAAATTCTCGGAATATTTTGTTGTAATTTAAGTTAAGAACGTGTACAAAATTAATTTCATGCCTTTCACGTGAAGTACAGAAAAGTAAACAATGCTTACATCATTTTGCGTTATTCTCCTCTGAGTTCCTTGATGGAATTAATTATTAAAATGGTAATTATTTAAATGTTTATTATTATTATATCTTTATTAAATACAATACCTTTGTTTGCCTATATGCGAGAATCACCATTTTATGAGATAATTAACATCCACGAGTGTACCTAATTATAGAATAAATTCTCAATGAGAATAAACTTTCAATAATCATGAATAGGTTGCGGATCTACAGTGGATCCAAAAAGTATTCGAACATTAAATTTCCGACTTAATTTCTGAAAAAAAAAAATGGAATAATAAGACTTGGGTCCCCACTCTATTTTCCCCTTCCACGACACTATCCCCATGCTTCCGCTGCGGCCCGGTCACGTGACGCGTCGTGTCTCTGTCGTCCAGAGAGGGTAACTTTTTTCCATCCATTCGTCCATCCATTTCCCACATCAACCGATTTCGATGAAACTTTCACAGTGCATATAATTGAGAGAGACCTACAAAATGTACATTTCAAATATTCAATATAGGCCCATATAAAACAGTTGTAAAATGAAATTTTTAGTATTTTATCTACAATTCCGATCAATTGCTATTTCTGAAAAAAAATTTCACATCCTGTAGTAAACTAATTGCTCTAACTTCCCAAAAAGGTTGAAATCGTATAGTACAATATTAAAAAAGCTATCGTCTTTTTTAGAGCTTCGGAATATTAATTCGAGTAACTGTAGCTATGAAAATAGCTACATGCGCAGTTGTATGCTTCCGAATAATGCAAATTACGCCGCGTAAACGAAAAAATAGGACTTTTGAGGTCGATAGCGCCCTAGATCGATCTTTTATCCAGCATTTTTGACTACTGAAAAACCCCATCTCTGCATTATCGAGAAATGAGAAGGCGAATCCCGCACCCTTGCAATCCTGGAAACGAGTCTACCGCCTTAAGTGAATAAAAGTGTTTAAATACTTTTTCGACTGTACATATCGTAAGAAAGTATGACTCAATTTGTAACATAATTTCGTATTTGTTCATAAAGTCACATGGTGAAACGTTCAAAAGCCTCGAAATTATCAAAACAGAGACGTGCCAGGCTAGCAAAATATTTGGCGAACATCATCGCTGTAATGCAGGTGGTATGGCACCGATGGTTATTGTTTCACGACAGAACAAACTTTGCCGAGAAGTAACGTGCACCGTGATATAATCAAATGTTGTATAACTATAGAAATAAAACTAGCAGACACTGCCTGAGCGAATGGAACGTGCAACTATTCTCGTCCAATCTAGGAACACGCTAACAATTCCTTTCGAAACTTCCCGGACGTTTTATTCAGGGTATTGTATCACAACACTTCCACCGGTCGTTCGATTTCGAATCGCGTGACGAATTCCAGGTGACTTCCAACTTCGTAATGATTTTCGCCGGCTTGCATTGATGTAAACGAGGCCAGAGGGCTGATCGTCTTGATATTTGTGTAACAAGCGTTTAATCAGCGCTATGCGACACTTGGGCCGGTTGTTAATCCTTCAATTACGAGCGTCGTTAATAGACGACGTAAAGTTTACGCAACGCGGCTGTCACTAATAGGTATCGACGCAGTAAACAGGAAATATTCATGATCTCGTAGAAAAGAATAGGTGAGGTAGTATTTTTACTAATCCAATGATAACATTTTCTAGTTTGTAATGATTAGACTGCGGATCTTTATGCAAAATAAGAATTGTCTGCGTTGATTGCAAGAAATAGAAACCAAATAGAATGCTATTTCTTCCCTTAATAATTTTAATAGTACTTCTGTCATTGTCAACTTGTTTTTATTAAGTTACTCTTTTTTATTCTTCATTTTTGTCTTACATTGTCATATATATAGAGAACTACCTCTTCAATTGTCTTCCACCTGTAATCGAACATCCTGCATATTGGTCCAATAATTTTTCATTAAACCTTCGAATTTTTCGAATTATACTTTGTGAAAATATTCTATAGGTTGTTCATCAAAGTAGAAAATAATTCGATGTTTGTATCCTCTACACCAGAATCGTTAAAGGATCGTTGTGTAGAAGTCGTAGAGATAAAATGATACCGTGAGTTACATCGCCGTTTCTCTACGTTGTTGAACTTGCTATAGTACACTCTCGAGGGTAAATCGCTTCGGAATTATAGTTTTATAAGAACAAAAGTCGTTACAGAGTATGGTCGGACCTACCGGATGGGCAGACCATGCGATTTATCGTGATACCAATATTTACCCCAAGCCTGCACCGCCAGATCCCTGGAGGTTCAGCAACGAGGACCTCGGAGTCAGCAAATCCGGCGTCCCATCTAGCTGGTTTGGAAACGATTCAAGGAACTGCATCGGTAACGCCGTGAAAAATGTCTTATTGCAACCAGGAATGCCCTCGCATTGCGGAGCTATTGAACAAACTGTCTCACGTACGACGAAACTTGTAAATTAAAATGGATGGCCCCGCTGTCATGGTTGAATTTCGTTCAGCTGAAACTTACATATGTTAACGTCGCGGCTTTGTTTCGCGTCCCGAAACAACCAGGAATATACATCGCGTATTGCCAGCGGAACGAGGCGCAAAAACTTTTTTCGAGCTCAAAGCATTGTTGTCTTATTATACTCACTTGTTCTTTCTTTTGTTCTTCATTTTTAAAATGCACAACGGGTACTCTGAAATTTAACGCTGATGACAAGAAGATGAGCTGTTGAATACTCTTTGCAGGAACTTCGACGTGTGCGTGTGTGTGTGGACTGCGAATATTTATGAAAAATAAAAATTGTTTATTCTTATTAGCACTATACCTACCATCGCCGGTCAAATGACGGGTTTTAGATTTTTTATTTTAAAATTACAGTAGGACCTCGATTAACCGGATCTCGATTATAAACAAACATGCGTTTAAATATTTTTCATTCCATTTATTTATTTAACACGGTACATTTTCTTACAATATTTTATACATATGTATTTGTATCTTTGTTATACTGGGCAAGACCGGCGATATAATCCTCAGAACCTAACAGAATGGGTAAGGATCCAGGCAACTTTTAGCATCTTTTCTTTCATTCTCATATTTTTTGCAGTCTATTATTAGATGATTCATGTTAACTGGTACTTTACATATATCGCAGATCGTGTTTTCTTTTTTATTTAACAAAGATGAATAGGTTATTTCTGAGTGCCCAATTCTGATTCTAGAAATTCAAGTTTGAATTTGACGATCTACTAGACTTGGAAATTTTTGCCACTCAAGATATGATTATATTATGAGGAGGGAAATTTTTAAATATAAAAAATTTATTTTGGGGAATATAATATACATTTTAATTATTTCCTTCGGTCTGTTTGTCTCCCGATCGAGCCGGTTAATCGAGGTCCTACTGTATTGAAATTATGCGGGTGTTCTCACAAGAATTGATTCAATACATTTTCTTATACAAAATATAAATAAAATTAATCTTGTTATTTGTATAATACAATACACATCAGTCACTTTCGATGCTGGGTAGCTTCAGTGTTCAGAAAAATCGAGAGCTTACTGTCGCGAGCTTTTCCACTGTTCTCCGTGTATAATTGAAAACTGCCTCGTTCGAATATCGAACTTCGAATAACCATTTTCATAAATATGTATTTCGGGCTAACTGTTTACGTTGACGGAACAAAATACCGTCGCGCGGTTTTCGATCTGAGAACGAAGTTACCGGGCCCGCAATCACGATATACTGTTAAAAGTTAATCATTGAATTACACAAACTAAACGTCATTTAGCGTTCATTTCCGACCGCAAAAACGATTCGCGTGTATGCATTCGGCCGGGCTAAAAACAGTGTGTAAACCGAATGTGTGATTTCGCGTAGTACAGGGTGTATAAAAAGTAATGGTCATATGTTCTAGGGGTGAATCTACACTTCTGGATCGGTGGACATTTGGTGAAAATTGTTGTTAAAATTGTTTTTTACATCAACATTCTCCACTCAGTCAGAAAAGAAAAAGTTTGAAAGAAGCCTTTAGTGAAACCAGTTAGTGCACGACTGCAGTTAACATGTGGAATAAAAAGAAAGCAAGTTTTGTAGCCATTGCATTAGTTGTTTCTTTAACAAAGAAGGAGAAGAAGAAGCGCAGGTGTGGATGCAGGAATGGTTTAAAAAAAGAAATGAGTACACTCGTGAAGATTTGTTAAGTGATCTAAGAATAAGTGGACCAACTGATTTTCGAAACTTTCTGCGACTAGATGGTACATTATTTGATGAACATTTGATTGTAAAATGAATTTTCTTTCTTCCTCTTTTTCCTTCGTAGCCATGCTTGAAAATTCAATATTCACTTTGCGACTGTGAAGATAGAACTGAGGCAATATTGCGCAATATTACCCACAGACGAAGCAATATTTACGAGATTGTACAATAAAAAACACACTCTTTTTGATTGAGTCAATATCTTGCGCAATCTTCCAATTTGTTTTACAGATGATCAATATTATTGGAAAATATCAATTATTGTGCAATATATTGATCGTCTAGGGGCCGCTTTAGAAGTGGCCGATTAGAAGTTCCGAATCAGAAGTGTAGATTCACCCCTACGACGGATGACCATTACTTTTTATACACCCTGTACAGAGAGAAATGATAATTCATGTTACGCGTTTGTTTTTCCACGTGCCTGCAATCGTCGGTGATTGTTGCGATTCCGCATTGTTTTTAAACTCGGCTGCTCCGGCACGTTCGAGATTGCTGACGGAAGTTAATTATAATTTTTCGATATTATAAAAGATATTGCAATTAATGTAACGACACGATGCCGCGGCATAATAGAAATCAGTACGACTAAGTATTTCATTCGAAAAATATAAAAAAAAAAAGATTCACGAGTGAGATACTCGGACTTCTCTCGGTGTCGCGTTATGTTTCACAAATATTCGAGTCAGGCTTTTTAATACATTAATCAATCCCGCGACCTGAAATCGTACGACACAAATCATCGACCATCCCTCCCCGCTCTCCAATTCGAATCAGTTGGCCAATAATAATTTAGCGGGTGACAGTTAGGGTAAATGCGTCCCACGGCGGATCAATTTACAATCTATTACAACTCTAAGAGGATTTCATCGGGGGTCAGCATGGCCACGTGAAACACAGGTATCCAATTTGTTCCGGATAGTAATTAGTTTATGGTGTTTTTCATAAATGAGGAGTAAATTGTTATGTAATTTACATAGTTAGAAGATTTCTCCTGAATTGCATAAATGGTGTTTTTCAAGTTTTGTACTGAAATATAAAATAAATTGAATATTGTTTTTTCAATTTGAAGCATTTTAAATTATATCGAATGGACTTGGGCTGTTTCAAATTTTATGACAATATTATATTATGACAATAGTGAATATTATTCACTTAATAATTGCTATTATGTTAGTAGGAATTGTAAATTTAACTCTCTTAGATAAACTTAAGGATTGTGATACATTGATATCCTATACGTATATTTTTAATTTCATTGGAACGCAAACTCTTTAATATCTCAATTTAAACTTAAATGGACTTAAGCCGCTTTAAAAATGAACGGCTCAAATGTCGAAAAACAAAGATTTAACAAATTGAGCAACTACTAATACATATTGAAAATCGAACTGAAAGCAGCGTTAACAGGATGGAAGAAATTCTCCTGAATCCGAGTTCATTGTCAGCCATCGAAGTCCCCAATATCACCAGTAGATATTAAAAGCGCGACAATGCTTGCGTTTAAGGCCCCGTAAACCGTTTTATTGTTTATGGGACGGGGTGCGTTTAAAATATTGAGTGGCTAGATAGTCGTTATCGATCGCACCAAGGGATTTCTTCCCTCTGATTATGGTCTCTCCACTCGGTTACAAAAGGGTCCTGCCTGAATGAGATGGGAAGTGCTACGTTCGTCACAATTACGACGAGGTTACTAAAGGTCCAAGGACGTCGACAATGGAGTGTTGGAGAAGGAAGTTTATTGCTTCCGCAATAAGATTCTGGGGTGCACGCTAAGAAAGAGGTTAAGTTCAAAATACACACTGGCCAGATGATGTGGGTGCAAAAGGCATCCTGAGATATCTTGGCGAGATCATACAGCTGCTGCTGCTTTTTCGGTTATTAACAGCAGCTCGCCTTCAACCACCCTGAACGATCTGTATTGATATTTCGTTTCGGTATCAACAAAAACACTGCTCGAACTCGCCTGACCTACTTATCAATCGCTTTTTTATATTCCACGTTCGAATGTTGAAACGATTCAATCGCCGGGGCGTTTTAATATTTAAAGAACCCCATTATACAGCCCCTGGGAAAAAGTATTCGATCGAAAAAGTCGAGCGAATGTCATTATATTTCACACATTTTGCATGGGCGATGTTTTCGTGAACTGCGAGGCAGATGTGATGATGAAATTCGTATTGTTAATTGTGTCATTGATTATTCGGGTATCCATTATTTATATTAATTATTAGACTGCGTTAGTTAGTAAATTTATAGCACGGTTAAAGTTCTACTCGACTATTAATTGCTTCTTATTTTACTGAAGTTAAAGTAGAACTGCTTTCTTATTCAGCATTTTCCACCCCTTCAGTTTGTGGAGGTAGAAGGGGATGAATTTTCGGGTGTGTTGTCGCGATGATTTGGGGTGTACGAGGTCGTTCTCTTCTGTTCGGTATCTACAGTGTTTGTCACGTTTGTGTCGAAGAGGGAAGTGGAGGGTTCACCAAATCGACAGAGTTTGGACGCCGTGGATAAGTTCATCGCGTTGCGGATAGAGGGTGACAGGGCAACCGTTTCCGGAATCGTGAAATATAGCACGAACTAGCAGAGTAATTATGCATCTTTTGGCACCGGCTATGCAAACTTGCTCAACTGTTATGCTATCTTTGCGAACACAACAATTATCTTCTAGCTTAATGACTCTAATTCAGCGACTCCAGTTTCCATTAGGGGTTCTCGGTTTTTACGAGACGAGTCTGAACACTTGTCTTATTGACCAAATAAAATGCGAAATCCGGGTTTAGATTCTAGAATTAATATCTATATGTTAACACTTTACCTGTCGGAAGTCTATTAATAGGATTTTCAATAATTGTGCTGTACCAAAAGGAAGCAGAAACTTTCTATTAAATTGCAATATTAAATGATACTATTAGATGACGTTATTGAGGGTGACTTGTTAGTTTACAATGAAATTTGCTGTTACTATTGAAGGTTCCATTAAAAAGTGCTTAGCCATGTACCATAGATTTTGCAAAATTATGCAATAATCACCGGTCGGTAATGTTTATTCGAAATAAATTCAGTGGCTACTTTATATGTATTTTATGAAATCATATTTCCTGAAGAAAGATACTAAATGAAATCTATGAGATTCATCATTCATGTTGTATTCGGACTTTAGTTATTTTAATAATTTTTTATTTACTTGGATTTGTCCAGAGTGTATTTATATTTTTGAAGTCCATGAATATTACACAAAAAGGAGAATTGTACTTAATAATTTCATATATAATTCTCAATAATTTTATTGTAGTGAGTCAATAACATTTAAAATTACATTCTGTAACAATTTTTGAATAAAAATACTGTTTTATGAAAGTTTATGTGGTATGTAAAATGCGTTCTTGATATTTCCAAATCTTCGAGCATCTAATGAAGTATTAGTGAAATGGGAATGAATAGCAATAACATTTTATATTTTATTTTCACGAAGGAAAGGAGCCCGTAATGACGGTATGGATATTATTGATTTCTTACTCTAATCGTGAAACACCTCGACATGATATTGCAGAAATTATAAATAGAAGTTAAGAAGTAGAACGTGTATTTATCATCATTAAAGACTGGAAATCGCGTTTCAAACAACATGAAAACTGTTGCCAGGAAAATGTAGAACTTATAATTTATCGCTTCATTAACCAACCAATCTTTAATAATTCATTAGTGCTAGACTTCCTATTACTATTATTAAATATGTACTTCACGTCTAAACGCACATCAAGTTGAAGGAATCTGGGGCTTAAGAATAATGAGCAATTATGAATCATTATGTTATGTATTATAGCATTATTTACTCCTACGGCATGATAATGAATTATTACGTTCTAGCATGCAACTAATAAGTGAAGAAATTAGTTATGGGTCAAACGATTTTTTCATGTAACTATATAAATAAAATTATTTTGGTTATTTTGAAATAAGTAAACCCCCCCCTCGACTTATGGTACTTATTTGAAAGGAAAATTCAATATGTTAAAGGATATGATTGGAGTGGTGTTATTTTCTAGTTAAAAAACACAGCCTAGTGAAATAGTGGAGGATTTACTGTATTGTAAATTTAATGTAATGGTATGTCGAGTATTACAATAACTCAGCATACTATTATACGAAGTTTCATGAATATTATGTTTGAAAATCTATCGTTCCACATACACAACTAACAATGCAATTATGTCGTAGTGAATTGTTTCACGTAGTTGATTATTCATGTCTCGCGAAATTTTGCGTATGTAACATTTTTGACACATTTCAATGTGATTTAATAAATTGTAAATACATTGTTAATGTGGTTTGATAATGTGAGAATTGTGTTGTTTCATTCACAAAATATTTCAGTTTCCATGATTACACTGGGGCAGTGTTGTACATATAAACTTGTTGTTTATGTTATCGTTCAACTGCAGAATTTGAGGCATGGGTATATAACACACTATGGAAAATTTCTAAAACCGTTCCAGTTTACTTTTAATTTACTGAAGGCATATCAACGAGATCGAAATAATTTCGTTCGGTTTAAATTTTAAATCACTCTAAAATTGTCTATAAAATTCCGCAGTGTAGTGGTCGCAATCCATTTATAGAAAATATAAACAGACTTTAAAATATATAAAGTATCGTAAAAAGAAAATAGACAATGAATATGTTGCTTTCGTATATATGTATAACGCACGCGCGCGCGGTCTGCTAAGAGACCCTGAATTTTTAAGACAAGGAGAGATGGTTCGAGACGCTTTATTGGCAAATGCTAATGTGATTATAAATATTTAAACCATCATTACTACTTTACATTGGTAATATTTTCGTATCAGCTAATATAGATTGACAGTAGCTACATTTAGTAGAATCTCTAGATAATAAGTCAGACATCTGAGTAACCGTGCATTTTATAGTCTGGATAATCCATTAAAATGTGTGTGTGTGTGAATTTTCTAGGAAATAAAACATTGTGTAAGAAGTACACAGCATTCACAAAGTATTAAACAAATATATACTCATTTATTATTACCACGCTTATATTAACTTGCCGCGTTGTTGTTGTATGCGTCAAATTTTGTAATCGAATTTTATAGCTCTTCTCATAGTCCAATCTTGCTGAAAAGTATACACACTTGCTTCCGATGACGATAAAAGTAGAAAATGAAATATATAAAAAAATCTTTTTAAAACCTCGCTTATATTAAAATGCACTAAAAAGGAGAAAATAATCTTTTCCCAGGTTCTCCATAAAATATCCAGTTAAACGATTGATAATATTTTTCCACAAAATTTTAAGCGATTAGTTCGAAATTTCTACTGTTATAAAATTAATGTCGGAATAGACAGAAAAATTTAATAAAATTTAAATAAAATCATGACATTAGTGACTTCGTGGGCGCTCCACGCTTTTATTCTTATATATATATATATATATATAAGAATAATAGATACATATATATATATATATCATGTTTAAATTTACACTAAATTTTTCTATCTATTCCACGAGACACTAATTTTATAACAGGAGGGGGAAAAATATTATTAATCATTTAACTGGATTCTTATTTCATGGAGAACCAGAAAAAATATTAATTTTCTCGTTTTTAGTGCATTTTAATACAAACGTGGTTTTTATAAAAAGTTTCTTTTATATATTTTATGTAAATTGAATTTGGATAATATTTCAAATGACGACATTTTAGAAGTGACCAGGTACGAAATATACAACATTTCCACGCAGTTACCCCTATTTAAGTGGTTCCCGATCAAACAGGCTGCCAACAGCCCCCGGAATTATTCTTGACGTTCTCGCGCGCCGTTCCCAGCCCACAAATATCTTAGCCATTAATCTCCCAGATAACGAATGAATAGTAAATACGACGTTCGAGGTTCTCACACCGTTTTCTAACATTTGTCTGTTCGTCGCGGGGTTGAACAAGGGGAATAGCCTGTAGTGATCACCGGTGGGGGCACGGAAAGGGAGTAGTATGAAAAGTGCTCGGAGAATGCTTTAAGCTGCCGCCGGAGGGTGGCGAAATCGCACGAATCGTACCGAGCCGAGCCGAAAGCTCGGTCACCCCTGTCAGTAGGCCTGCCGCAACGCAGCAGTGAGCGCGCCTTCTGCTCTGTGTGGGGACTGCGCGCTTCCTCGTTGCCATTCTGACGATCCAAGGTGCTTTTATAATCAACCGTCACTGCCACGATCATCTTTAACACAGTGTTCAATCACAAAAACCGTTCTATCAACGTTACCACTCGTTCTAACCGCGCTGTGTTTCGATCAACCAGTTCTGATTATCCCACTCATTTCTCCTGTTCGGGGACCCCTGTGACTTTGTTAACAACATTTCTTCCAACAAATTCGTCAAAACTACAGTTCGTGGACCTGGTGGTAGCTGTAGTGAATCAACCAAAGATCAAGTCCTCGATTTTAGTCCTTCGAATTCGAAACATGCTGGAGCTTGTGACTTAGTTAACGTTCTGACACAATCTGTTCCGAAAAATTCGCCGAGACTGCTGGACCTCCTCGTGGACCTGGTGGTAACTAGTGAGTTTAATAAAAATTCTCGAGTTTTGTTCTTCGGGATTTGGAATACGCGGTGCGTTTTTCACGTCTTCCTGGACTGGTGTGCTTCGAGATGATTCAGGACGGAAAGGCTGAGATAGTTGAATGAGAATTTACGGTGATCCTACGCCTCTGCACGGGAACAAGTGCCCCCGTCCGCGATCTTCCCGCTGGTAGATCGGCCGCGTCGGTTGCTCGCGTTTAGGGGCAATTTTCGTCCCGCGTTATCGCCAGCCCCGTGACAATTGAGTAAGCGCGGGGATTGGCAGTTTCGCACGGCGTAGGATGTGCCCGATAGATTATGACACCATGAAACGATTCTGACGACAGTCCCGCACGCCTCCTCGCGATACCATCTGATGGGTCCTAATGACGCCGCTTGGGTGTTATCGTCAGCATCGCCGGGGACGTCTATTTCCATCGTTCGATTCCCGCGTCCCACGCGCGCCAGCCTGTTCTGAAAAAGACCGCCGTTACGTCATTATCATCGAACGATGACAGGAACCCATCTCTCTCTCTCATTCTGTCTCACGCTTTCCCTCTATCGTCTCTCTTTCTCTCTCTCTCTCTGCGAGTGAAGTGTAGTCGCGTATGAAGCGGCCGTTAATGGACCGTGGACGGAATATACGATTAGCCCGTCGAGCAGTGCCATTAATAACGACGAAGACGCTTTATAAAGATTGCACGCAATCCCACCGACGGGGGCGACGCTTGTTTAAAAACAGGACGAGACCCTCTGCACTGCCATTTACGTATCGTGAATGAACTCGGATGGTTCGCCGGTGCCGTCCGCAGGACGCCTAGCTTAGAATAGCTAATGCTGAGCATGTTGTGAGAGGACACAGGGAGCTAGCGTGTGAAATTATTGTGGGGCTAGTTTAGGTTATATTCGTGGATGAACTTGCATGGGGTGGCTAACGATGGACGTGTTGTCGGAGGACTCGGCTAGCTGAGTGAAATTATTGTGGCTGGCTGCACCTCGTGAATAAACTCCGATGGTTCATGGTTACGATCTGCTACCCAGGCTAGCTGGCGAGAGTAGATGATGGACATTATTCCGGGGCTAGCTACACTAGTTCCAAGGAACGTAGCAAACTGATGGACATGTTGTGAGGAGACACGGAGCCGGCGGTGTGAAATTATCGTGGGGCTAGTTGTCGTTCGAGCTACTCGCGAATGAACTTCCCTGGTTCACGGTTGTGATCTGCAGGACAGGCTAGCTGGTTTCGAAGAGAGTAGCTAATCGTGATGGACACGTTGTAAGAGAGAACGAACTCCGACGGTTCACAGCTACGATCCTGTACCTAGGTTAGCTGACGGGTGTAACTGACTGACGGACATGCCGCGAGGGTACACAGAGCCAGCGGTGTGAAATTATCGTGGGTAAAGCCAAGTGTACAGTGAAGTTCGGTGTCGGCGTATTCCGCCGTCGGAAGTCTCCCGAGCCTCCCTGGGGGGCGAGGATCCCGAAACCGGGGTCCCAGGACCGAATTCATTGAAACTTATCAGCTGTCCCGACCGAGTTGCTGAGGTGCCACGGTGTCTGAACGTGGAGGGGAGCCAGGTTAAAAGGATTCGCCCGTTCGGCCTTACACGATCGCAGGATGAAGGGGATGCTTCTGCTGATGAGCATGATGGTTCGATTTGTCGCGGCGGAACTTCTCCTCGACAACGTCGACGCGCCAAGTAAGTGATCGGAACTTCTGCTACTCCCCGGCTCGACTGTGTTTTCGCGGACGCTTGATTAAGGCTAGGTGGGGGAGGTAATTGTCCTAGCGATTAAGAGGACCGAGGGAACATCGTCGCCCAGTTTTCATTCCCGGGGAATCGCGCAACCCGGGCTAGGTTAATCCGGAACGAACGTGTTTCGTTATATCCCCGTTACTCGCCGGCCAATCTGTTCTGGAATTCCTATTCAACGCGGGCGTCGAGGCTAGCATTACCTGTCAAAACGTTACGTTGAACGGCCGGCGCCGCGAACGCAGCAATTATGCCACCAATTAATGGGGAAATACGGGCCGACGCGACGTCAGTTATTCATAAAGACGCTGTCGACAGGCTCATAATCGTTGCAAACCGTTTACGCCCCAGCCGCGATGAAGCTGCCTACTGTCGACGGACAGCCTGTTAGAGGGGGAGAAAAAGGTGGTTACTCCGAGGTCGGAGGACGCGTAGATGCCACACAGAGAATTTGGCTGTCAATAGTTGTTTCGCGGGCAACGTAGCCTGCGTTTCCGTGCCCTACGACGTCGGACTGCACCACAGCCCCGTTTATTTAATCGATGTATTATGTAAATTGACATAACGGCTACACTTCGGATGCAGTAATCGACCACCATCTCTCGACTGATTCACAATGGGACAATGTGTACGGTGAATAATTGGCAGCAGCGGGCTGCAGCCTCGAAATCAAAGCTTCCGAACTTCCTACTCGGACTCCGATGATGAACGGCCACGAGGTTTTGAAGATGTGTTTGCACTGTCGAAACGCGTCTACTCCATCTTTGATATCTAAACACGCCGGATTGGCTGCGTTTTACTTGCACGAATATTTCAGACTCGCTAATGTTGAGTGTTTTTACTTGTTTTCTGGAGTATTCGCTGTTCGGTTGTTGCATATCAAATATCTGTGGTTGTCAGGAGAAACGCCGCATGTCACAATTTCAATGAATTTGAGTTCATGCGTTAATTCTTTTTCTACACGATTTTGAAATAACACGGTTAAAAAATATGTACGTATACATAATGGATCCAAAAAGTATCTGAACACGATGATTTTATTACAACACAATATATTTATAGTAAAACAATAATCCTGGTCCCATTTTAAAGATTCAGAGGTCTACTTTGACTAATTATTATTTATTTGTGTGTCTAAAACAATTTCTCACGAAAACTGTATATACGTGTTCCATCTCTGAAAGCAATAAATATTTCCCTTACATTAAAATTATTCAGAAACGATATAAATTTTATGTAGCTGCTATATCTCGTAATGGATACAGACAATTTTTCTTTTTACTCATAATATTTAAGGGTATGTTTTTTGAGATATGCCTTAATGTTTAATTAATCCAAAATGCAGATTTGTAAACGGTACGATCTGAGATTATTGAACACAAGATACTCTGGTCCTGCAATAATTATTGTCATCGTGAATCTTCCATATGTCAAAGATATTATTCCGATTTCGAACAACGGAACGAATTGAGAATCGAGGATTGAACGACCGGCCAACTTAATTATTCGAGAAAATTGAACATATAAATTGCTTTCAAGCAGTGTGTTTAATAAACGCGATGATTAATCCATTACACGTTGATTGGTTTGGATTTACTTACCCCTTCGGAGTAGTCGCGGGAACGCGAATTTCGCGGAAATTAACGTAACGCAGAATAATTTAGCGATGATTGAATTCTGACGATTACTATGGCCTTGTTTCACCTGAATGTGCTCCCAAGTAAATATGACTCAAGTATTGTATCCGCTGCGGCGTGCGCCGCGCCAGCGTTTCGTAAATGGTTCCCAATTCCGTCATTTTCAAAGGGCAGGAACGTATCGTTTGTTTCTGCGGGAATAACTGATTACACGTAATCCTTCTGATGTTTAGCGAAACAGAATCCAATTTCATGAAGCGGAGAGCCTATTGGGTTCAACGGAGAATTCATGCGTTCTTTTCTTATTACGTATTAAGCAACGATCCAGCTCAGAACACGTTCAATTTTATCGTTAGCCCCGCAGCAAGAATTATGGTTATTTTTGCCGGAAAAATTAGAACAATGTCCAATGTGCGCTTAAGGGGATTATAGTTTCTCTCGAGGGTGTTTTTGCACGAATTTTTAGGGATTAAGAAAATGATCGAACTTTTTGTAATGGGAGTTTTTACACATATGGATTGGTATTAGAAGTACAGTAAAACCTCGATTAACCGGCTTGATCGAGAGACAAACAGTCCGGATAAATTTAGGCCCGATGAAAATAATTAAAATGTACATTATATTCGAAAATAAATTTTTCAGTTTTGAAAGTTTATTTTCCGTCGTAATATAATCATTAGACTGCAGATCTTTATGTAAAATAAAAATTTTCTTCGTCAATTACAAGACAAGGGAACCGCGCGCGTATAAAAATTTATTCTTATCTTTAACAACTTTAGTAAATTGAGAATAACATATGTGGACGCTCTTAAATCGTTTTAATGTTTTTACTGTTTTAAATTACATGTGTCCAATTTTGTCATAAATGCATAAAATCCGCAGTCTAATAATCATATTTAAATACATATTTGTTTATATATATTTGATTAAAAAAAAAAAACGTAATAAAAAATGAAAATCACACGGGCCATATATTTTTTTATAGGGTATTTTATAGGGTCGTTTACCACCACCGATTATTAACTCCATAAAGTAAAAAGCAATTGAACATAAATAATTGTATTTCATTTGCTATAGCAATTTTATCTGAACGTCAACAAATTGTTCAAGTAAAACAATGTAATAAATTCTTTTGGGTGTTTGTTATTTAACCCTCGAGTTGCGAACATTGGTTTCACTTTGACGCGAGAATACAACCGTTTCATCGGAATTTACATGGACAATTTATATTAGATGCAACAAGAGAATTAATGATGATCTTTCATCTCGTTAGGGAATTTAATATAAATGACTGAATAATGAGACACGAATTGCGTTTCATGTATTTCAGAATATATTTTCGTACAAATATGCGATTTCATTGTTCAAAAGCGGAGCTCTTCCGCCCGAAAACTGTCACAAAATCATCGGTGCTCTTCTCTGAATGTATGCTTTGCATAAAATTGATTTTATTCTACCGTAAAAAAATTCTCTACACACAGTGAAGGGCGACATTTTCACGGCGACTGAGGACAGTGACAACATGGCGTAATAATTTGAGAGAAATTTAGCGAAAACTTTCATTTCTGATGCCACCCCATTTTTGATCATTTAAGCGAATATAAAATATCAGGCTGAAATATATAGCTAATAAAGTATTTCATTCATACACGGAGACAGATATTACTAAAAATAATTTTCAGAAAAAGTTAAATCGAACGTTCGATTATTCTTGTCATTTGAAAGAGCTGTAAAGAGATTCTCGATAATATTTTATTTGAAGCAATAGTATTAATAACCCGGTGACCCAATTTATTATATTTAAATTCATTTTTCACTGTTTCCACATTTATTTTTTACTTGCCCTACTTACATAGGCTTCCTTCTATTTTAATAAATAAACGTATGAAGCTTGATCAATTTTAAATTCGCTACATTTTGCTCAATCGAAGTACAAAAAATTTGGCGAGTAAATTTTTTAAGAATGGAGGGCATCATTGTCTCGGTCATAATTAAAACTCGCTTTTCAGTTGTCTCGAAAATATTTTTTTCTGCGCTCTACCGACAAAGGTTTCATTATATTTTGATAAACAATAACGCGAGCCTCTCGGACAATTTTAATTTCGCTACACTCCACACGATCTAAGTTGCTTGCGTTACCGTTTCCATCTTGAATGAAATGCGTCGAGTGCAAATTCTGCATTCCACGGATAGTTCTTGATTCGGAGTAACAGGACAACAACAGGTACAAACCGCCATGGAAGTAATAGCGTGAAGAGATGACGCTTCCCTCAGGACGATGTTCACACGGTGCAGGCACTGGCTACAAAAATGCTTTTAATGTTCGCTGCTCGAAATGGGGTTACGTTCTTTTGAATTTTATTCCATTTTTAATTTTATTCCATCCGCGACACAGATACGTAGCCTCCTCCGCGCATTGGATAGAATTTTCGTATAAATTTCATTATTTTCAGTCGTGCATTACGTTCGCCTAGGCTCGCGAATTTCATTAAAGTTTGCTAATTCTCAGAATAAACCACGCTATACTACAAACCCGTTTTTTCCATACGTTTTTTAATTTCCATTATTCGCTGATTTATTAAACGGAAAATATTCTAATATTTTTCAGCAGGTTTGCGACAGACGCATGCGTGCACAGTTTTCATTCGAGTTCGACGAATTTGATCGAGAAAAACACGTGCGCAGCAAAATTAGTAAGTTAAAAGCGTCTCGCTGCGTTTCGACGTTGCTCATATTTTAATGTTTGTAATGTTATATGAAAAATATATTAAAAAATTGAAATTTTAAAAAACCCAAGGGGCGACAGATAAAAAATTCGAAAAAGTTCGTAATGCAAAATTGGTGTTGGACAGAATTATTCATTTCTTTCTTTTTTACTAATTTGATTGTATCTACTTCGATTGCAAGCGAATTTTTGTCCACGTCAATTTTATTTATCTTGTGTTACGTGTTCGGAAATGTTTACAGTTGAAAGATTACCACGTTAGCTTTCACAAAAGTATGAAGTGACCCATATTTGTTGACTTCCATACCGTGAAACCACTGTTTATATACGGGTTGTACATACGACCTCGATTCAAAGCTCGGATTGTCTTTTCAAGTTGCAGACACATTATGCCAGAGTAAACACTAGAGTCTACATTGTACGGTATAGTGCTTACTGCAAGTAGAAGCACTCAGAAATGGACATGCATCAGACAAGTTGCATTGAATAGTTGATGCGTCTTTTCAACTTTTCAAATTGGATCTTCTTGAAAACGGGATATAGATTATTAACACTTGCTTATGTACTCTCTAGCCTGCAATATCGTTAACGATATAAAATATGAATATTTTATCACGTAGCGGCGAGGCGAACATTATTTGGAAACGAATTCTATTTTTATGAAGCACATTCAGTCTTCTCGTCACTTTTATTACGAGTCCGAGAATGAGTCTATTTTATTCATCACGTTTCTTACACCAGAAAAATATGTGAAACACTTTTTAGTTCATCTCATAAATAATACAACTTCTTCAATATTTTTTGAAGATAAAGTATTATACACAATCAGTGTCCCATACAGGGTGCAGTCTAATGATACCTATATACAAGCGGGCACGAGGTGATTGCTTACGAGAAAATAAGAAAAAAAATATAGAATTTTTAATACATAAAATATAGAAACGTAAACTTCTCATCCGAAGCTTCGTTTTCGAGAAAATCGAATCTGAAAATACAGCGAATACGCGTACTATCCGATAAAAATTGTCTGACGCGTCTGATCATGACCGACCAATTCTACTTCCTGGTATATAGCACGCAGATCCGATGGATCTTTAAACTGGATTTTTTCTAAAACGAGACATCAAACGAAAAAATGTTATTTCTTTTTTTCGATTTATATCTACATGTAGAATAACCCCCTACCCGCTTGTACATGTTATTCGATCGCACCAAATATAAATTGCTCTGTTATTAAATATAAATAAAAGACTTCTCTCTGTATTTCACGTTTCAAAAATATGAAACAAAATTCGCATAATTTACTATGGTTTCTACGAAGGTTGACATTTTTCTGGGGAATTCAGTGTTCTTGGAACTGACAAATTACAGTCATAAACACGAAGGTTTACAACATAATGTATGATAATATATGTAAGATATCTCGAAAGCCCCGCGATGGTTTACGCAGAAAAATGCACTTGTATCTTCGAACTTTTCTAATGGTTTATGGTTAGACGTTGTTTTCCTCAAAAAGTTGCTTCGTAAAAAGTTTTAACGACGTTATTACATGATAACAGATCAGAGCGTATTTTGCCCTGAAAAATACCTTCAAGGTACTTGGGAGATTTATAGTGCAGCCAAAACCGTATTTCTTTTACTTGCCATAAATCAAGTTTAGAAGATGAAAGTGCCCTTCAAAGTTTCATTCCTCTGATGATATAGGGAAAGTTATTTATAGCAGATATTATATTAGACAATATGTGATGTGTGTGCATGGAGCATTAACAATGATATGTAGATCTTCATGCAAAATAAAAATTGTCTGCAACAATTACGAGAAAACGATCGATAATTTTAGAAGCTGGATCGATAAACTTTCTTTAAATACTTTAGACTCTTAAACAAATTCTTCCAAAACAACTACTTCCACCTGCATTCTCTTCTGTATTTATAATTTCTTTTCTACTTTGTTGTCACTATTATCTTTTGTTAGAGGGGCTGACAGAGTACATATACATATACAGTGGGTGTAAAAAGTATTCGTACGCCCTTTAAGATAGGATAACTTTTTTATAATTGTACCAAACGACCTTATTTTTTATAATCAATTAGAAGCATTGGTTTACGAAATGATATGCAAAAAAGATTTTCCAAAAATGATAATTTACAAGGTTACGTACGAAAATAAAAAAGGCATTTTTTATATCCACTGTAAATACCGTATACAAGCGACTGTTGTGTAACGCTGTATTGTCACTGGGAAAAGCGCGAAGCCCAGAGGAAAATTTCGCAAAAGTGCACATGTCTTTATTACGAAATTCATAAAGATTTCCCGAGAGAAGCGAAGGCAGCCAAAATAACAGACTCTTGAAAAAGAGAAGCTCGGCGTGCTTCAGAAATGGTCTCGGAAGATGAATATTTTGTGACAAAGAAAACGGTCGAAGTTAATGATGCACTGGGATGATCAAAAAGAAGAAATTAGCTAGAATTATGTTCAGCAATCTGAAGCATTTATTTTGTATTAAAGCAAAGCAATCTTAAATAGTTAAAATTGTATGAAGTGATACAGCATAAGAGAGTTTAACATAGTACCACAAATGGTGTGAATATATTATATTATGTTATATGATAATATAAAATAGTTAAAATGATACAAGAGAGTATAAAGTAGCATTAAATGGTGTAAACTGGTATAATTTAATATACAAAATAATATATTCGTATATATTATCTCTCTATAATCGTATTGATTTCTTTACTGAGTCTTTGCAAACCTTTGAAAAACAATTACGCAGGATTATAGGATAATACCATATCGTTTGTACCATTAGTTTTAGTTTCTGTGCATTATCCCTCCTTTGTTATTATACGTGTAGTCCTTTATTTTTCTTTTTTTATATTGCAAACATTTATGTAAGAAGACTTCGATCCGTCTATAATAATAATAATAATAATAATAATAATAATAATATAAAACAATATAACACAGTGTGTAAACTATTATAAAATGAATTCAGATGGAATATACTGTATTCAAGAATTAATTAAAAAGTAGTATATCAATGACGCGCTCTAAAGGAGCGCAGCCAGTATGGAAAAGGAAGTCAAAGACGGGCGAAAAAGTGCAAAAGAGCAGAATCGCTTGATAAATCTTCCCACGGGATTTATTAAGCAAATATCGTGGGGGCAAAAAGTATTCGTTGGCCACGGCTATCGTGGAAAGGAGTTGGTGTTAGTAATAAAAAATTTCTAAACAGAAAAGCCACGGTTCCCGGCCGCAAAAAAGAATGAAAAAATACGAAGCTATTCGAATGAGTTGAAACCAACGGACTGATATAGGCGGTGCGAAAAAACACGAAGTCCAGCGTATTTCAGAGTTCGGCGAGGTTAACGAACGGGACAGTGGCAAACTTTTGCCCGTGAACCGCCGCGCCGACTGAAAATTTTCCGCAAACTACGCCCCAATTGTGACCAATGTGTCGAATCGACCGAGCACTAAGATACCCAGCTGTGGATTTTTCGATTGTTGCAAACCTGCCGGCTCCGATGCTGCCGCCTCGAATTCGCAACATGCCGGCGACGATTTACTTGCTCACTTAACATTATGTCAATGAAAACCTGCTAATCGACACTCTTTGATAATTAATATCGTAGGCTAGATGTCGAAGCGAGAGCTCTCTCTTCAAAAAAATATTATTCTATTGAAAATTTCATCGATATCCCCACGATAAAAAATATATTTGTAAACGTCTCACCAATAAAAATTAATCAACACTTTTAATATTAACACTTTAGCTACCGGAAGCCTATTAATAGGATTTTCAATAATTGTGCTGTACCACAAAAGAGAGCATAGAAATTTTCTTTTACATTGCAATCTTAAATGTAACTATTAGATGACGTTTTATTGAGCATGATTTGTTAGTTCACGATAAAAATTGCTGTTGCTATTAGAGGTTACATTAAAAAGTGTTTAGCCATGTACTATAGATTTTTCAAAATTATACAATAATCACCGGTCAGTAATGTGTTATGGAATGGTTTTATCCATAATGATGATCAAATAGCAAAAATATAGCTTGCATTTGTTATGAATTGTTTTTGATAGCCCCACAAAACTAAAAGAATTATACATATTTTGATTTGTCATATGTAGACTGCGGATCTTCATGCAAAATATAAAATATTTGCATTGATTGCAAGACACAGGAGCCAAATAGAAATTTCTTTCTTCTTTTAATCGTCTTATTAAGCTGAAATTTAATACACAGATGTCCTTAAATCTTCTTCGTTCATTGCTTTAAATTGTACGTGCCCATTTTTGTCATAAATTTTATTTCTACCTCATTATATTTATTTCAATTCAACTTATACATTTATATGGACAGAAATCGCAGGAGAACAAATTTGTTCAATAATTTTAAGAGGAATAACAACGACGGTATCCAATCTAATTGAGCATTGAAATAATAAGTAATGGGATTTTTGACAAAGGATCTCTCAGTTAAAATATGACTCTGTCTTTCCAATGCAGTTTCAGACATTTAAAATGTTTTCAGTCTTGTTAACATTTATATCAAACGATTTCAACGATTTCCTCAAGATTGCTTTATAGAAGCATCAAATTGGCAAAATCTCGATTCTTCCAACGAATCGTATCCACATTAAATCATTTTATATCATTGTTACCATAAATATTTATCGTGACGATATTCACGGCGTATATCAAACAAATTATTATATGTAATTAATATCTTAACCGATGCCGTTTACAATGGAATGTTTGTAAAGCAAACGCAGTGAAACTGTGATTATATTTCGAGCTCGAATGTCAGAGGGATGACGATATACATTTTATTTTATTGTCTTGAATTGATTGTAAAATCATTTCGTTTGTATTCAAATCATTCGAATTTTAAAAATATGTTCGATCTCAACAACAATGAAATTTTAATTTATCGATTGATTATTAAAAAAAGCTATTAAAAATATAATTTGGTAAAATTTTATTTTCGTATTCTCTTGGTCAAAGAGAACTCTGCCGACAGGGGATAAAATTGAATACCTCGAATTTTATTTTAAAATCGAGCACGTTTTCAACGATCTAATGCTTTGAATACGCATAACTCTGTTATTATTACTCCATAGATCGGCACTCTCGTGCAGAACGTAGAAAAACACGGCTCTGCAGGTTCGTTTCTTCTCGTACAGGAAGTAAAATAAAATGTAGATTCGAGCAAGTTGCCGACGATCGATCTTCCCAATGGATACCAGCCGGGCTTAGCCAGTAATGGATTTAGATGGACTTCGGAGTACGATCCCGAGTTTCGTTGCCAATGCTTTCCATGCACCGGAAACTTTGAAAAGCAACCCGATCGTTCGCCGGACTTTTAAAAATTGCAACGCATTAGCCGCTTCAAAATTTCCTCAAGACCAACGTGCACAACGTCAGAGTGAAACGTAAAAACTCTTTATTGTACTTACTTGTACCGGTTTATGTTGCATGATGCGGCCAGCCGAAGCAGCCGCTTAATTCTAAATACGAATTTCTATCGTTTGGAACGAGTTTCCCGAACTGTGGCTTTCGTACAGAGTTGGGCAAAAATTTAATCAACGATTGACGACTAAATTTCTACTTCAATCGTTAATCGCAAATAACAATTAATCTGCTAGTTGAGTCGTTAGTTGCGGTTAAGATTAAATACTTATTAGTCGTTAATTGCGATTAACGATTATTAATCGTCAATCGGATAATTGATTAATGATTAACTGCTGAAATTTCGAAATGAAATACGGAAAAATTTTTTCGATGATTTCTTCTATTAATCAACGATTGACAATTGACTTCATCAATCAATTGATTCAGTCTCCGGTTTTTCGATTACCTCTTTTTTTAATCGTACACATTAATCAATGAATCTCTGCTTTCGTAACACTATTTTCAGTGGCAATAAATTAAATGCTTTTTTAGGGTCTATTATTAAATCTTTCTATTATTAGTTCATTCCATTTATGATTTTTCGTACTTATTTGTACGTAACAACTGTGATCGTTTCATTGTTTCCATTTTTTACAGTTTTTCGGGCTCGTTAATTACACTGGATTCTTTGCCCCTATTTTTTCCTCACTTACAGCGTAGAGTCAACATCACTTTTTAAAAATTAGATGGCTTGAGTGTTGAAATGGAAGTTGATTTTTACAACTTTTCTATCCAAGCCAACATTCAAAATTTAAAAAATGTGTTTTATTATATTTAGTGAAATTTGTTTCCCGCGTTACAAATACGAGAGTAGCTACAACGACAGACACTTTGATGGTTTATTCAAATTACCTGTATGAAAATCGTGTTTGGAGAAGTCGCGAGAAGTTTGAATCGAAATCCATTTACATGCGTGCAAGTTGATGGAACGAGCAGAGCTCAACTTGTCAAATCGGTTATTCGGAACGGGTTGTACGAGCGAGAGATAAACAAAACAAGCGACACCACAAATTGTTGATCGCTCATAATGCCGGACAATATGTACTAAATCCGAGTGGAACGACCGTACTTCTGCGAGAAGCGAGCGCGGAACAAACGACTGCTGTTGGAAAAGGGTGGAACAACCGTAGGAAGATAGTCGTCCGAATTTCACCGCAATTAAATATCAAACGCGACAAGTCACCGACCCCGCGTCCATCCATTATGGTCCTATAGTTAATAGCGGCGTCGCAATTGCCGTGCGCGTTTCCAGCATATAATCAAAGCAAATTCCCGATAACCGGTATAACGATGTAAAACGGACACAAGGCGACCGTTTTATTCCATTATCCTTTAAAACAGGAGTAATAACTCCCCCGACCACCTGGCCGACCATCCCCACAACGCCCACCCCTGTCCCCCATCGATACAGAGCAAATTGCTTGTTTTATATGCAAATCTCTTTACTCTCTTCACCGTGGTCAGAATTATAGCCCCGCGATAAACATGCTCCGCGATCCATCCGATAATCTGCAATCGGGGGTGAGAGAGGCGGCCGTCAAACATCAGAGGCCGGCGAAAATCAGTGTACACACAGTGTTACGGTGCTTTTACGAGCGCGCGTGCATTACGCGTTCTGAAATTTCCTGAAAAAGGGGTCCATCGATGCTCGGTCAAAGCTGGGAATCGTTTCTTCGGTTTCGGTCAAACGTTGCTTTGCCGCACGGACTACGGGAATCGTGCGGCACCTTTGTTATTTTTGATAGCAGAACAAAGGCGTTTGGCGAAGAAACAAATTTACTATGTATTTGAAAAAAATATCCCATTTTAACAGAAACGTTGAACAAACTTTTTGAAGTGAAACTTCTTTTGGCAGGGTGTAAGCCTATAATTCGCGTCACGGAATTCGCGACATGAAAAA